>APFE030224080.1:98672-240480 GCA_000404065.3 Pinus taeda | reverse complement strand
AAACACAGTCAAGCAACAAAAAAGCAAAAGAAACAAGACTCTTTTCAGATCAAATTAATGCTCAAAGGAAAAATCAATCACATCAATGGATTCCCCAGTGGAGTCGCCAATTTGTCATGCGGAAAGAGTTATTTTTGCGGACAAACCTAACCTCCCTAGGAGTCTAAGACTCTCTAGTGACAAACAAACCAAACAAGAGCAATCCTTCTCTAAATACATGTTATTCTATGAGAGATCAAGTGTTTTTCGATCTTACCTTAGGTCCAACGCTTGTTGTAGCAGTCCAGCCTTGCTGTTCCAGATGAGCTCCTCCTTTCACTTTGAAACCTGCATACACTAACAATCAAACGATTACATAACACCTGAATATTCCATAAAACAAAGCATATTCAACATATAGACCAAGGAGTATATGAAACAATTCATTAATGACAAATCATTGAGAAGAATGGACTTATTTGTATTAAGGAAACAAAAAGGAAACCATTACAACCTGAGCCTTGGTGTTGTGCAAGTTCCTCCCAGGGTCCAGCAAGAGTTTTCCTCTACTTTGACAAGCTCACCCACTTCCAATGAAACAAGAAAGGATGGTAATCTCTCCTCACAAGCTTACAATGGAAGTCCTAATTCCAGCAACATCTACCCTTTGGAATGTTCAGCTTTCAACCTCCCCTCCCTTGGCCCAATGCCTGTATTTATAGTGTTCTAAAGGAAGTTATTCAGTTCCAACATCAATGGGATACTCCCTCTTTTGGATGGGGTAGCTCCTCTCTTGATGGGATAAGTTCCTCTATCATAGGGATGCATGAACCATCTGGAGGCGCTCAATACACGTCAAACACTCTTCTAGAAGGCTCTAGAAGTGACCACAAGTAACTTTTAAAAGATGAAACTCGCGCCTTTTGACCTTTACAGGGGTACGCACCCATCCTTTGGCTTACAGAGCGTACAAGTACGCAGGTACAATGAGCTTGGGATGCGTACACGTAGGCAAGGTAGAGAGAACCTGCGTACCCCGAGATAAACATGATTTTTAATGACTTTCTCTCTTTTTTGAAGTTTGACATGGAGAGCAGAGGTATAAGGCTTGACAAGGAGGATAATATGACTATTGATGGAGCCATATTAACTGCAGATAGACATGGTGACAAATTTCAGTGTAACAACTATTTCTGCAAATGAATAAGAGAATTTTGATATCCTCTTTGGTATTCTTCAGTTTTCACAACCTATAGATCATCACTTGCAAGTATAAGCTGTTGATCACTTGGTACAAAAGATTCTTCAGAAAACTGATCTTTTTCCGTCAGAAAACTAGCCAGGTGATTTTCATCAAAGAAATAAATTTTTTCTACAATCTCCTCTTTATCTTCTTCCTATTTGTCACTGTAATTTTGTTGAAATGGAGCTCTTACTTGTCCTTGAGGATCTTGATTTTGCTACTCTTTTTGTCTATTTCTGAGCTATTGTTGATGTTGGCCTTGCAAATTCAAATTCCTTACTAAAGGATTCACTTGTTGATCTATTATGGACATTCTATCCATCTTTCTTTCCATGATTTTGATCAGAGTGTCAATCTTTGCATCAGAAGATGATGAGGGCTCTTCTTTAAAAAAAACTTTCTTCTCAGACCTCTGAAGCTTTGATGTAGATTTCTTAATGAGTAGATTAGCTTCGACACTTACTGCATTTCATTGCATTTCTTCAAGATGTAGAAAATCTGTTGGTAGGTTAACCTGATAATGAAATATAAATCAAAATAGAATACTATAACCTACTTTTGCTATCAATTTGTGGAAGTTTAATTATCGAGTTGGACAATATAACCAAAAGAAGAAGAATCAATGGCACAATACACATGGAAATACTTTGGGGAAAGCCTTAGCTAAAAACCCCACACTATTGTATTATCATACATGGTGGAAATACGTAGGAATTATACAAAGCCTTAGCTCTCACAGCTAGCCAACTCTCAGTACAATCCTCATAGATGCTCATAGGTAATCTTGGCTTCTCTCTAGCCTTCCTCTTTGCCCTCCAAGCTCCTATTTCCTTGTGTTGTTCCTTGTGGATGATTTTCTCTTACTAAGTGGAAAACCTCCTTCAAAACTCCGCAATCCTCAAGGATAAATCCTTGATTGCATGCATGAGTTTTCTCCATGAGAAAACACATGAAATTGATAGTACATTATCCCTAAACATTAATCTCAATTGGGTCTTTCTCATAGTAGACATGCATGAGTTTTTAATGAGGGAATCTTCAGTTAACTATAGTAGCACTAGTTGAGTGCATTAATGCATCAACTAACTATTAACTCGCTATTAGTTCCTCAAACAGTTTGGAACTAATTTAACTGAACTTAACTCAGTAAACTAAGTTAACAAATTACAACTCAAGTATAACTCAATATTATCTCCTTAATTTAAGGGATAACTCTTGCATGACTTCAAAAAGACTTCTAACTTGAATTTCTCCAACTAATTAATTTAAAATTAATTAATTAATTATTTCCAAATAGATGTTAAGACTAAATTTTATATTAATTCACAATTTAATTCAGGACAAATTAAATTGGAATATTCTTGTTGTCATATTCAACAATATGATCCTTAACCCTGTGAAGAATTATTCTTCTTGCCTTTGCATGTTCCTTCTTGTATGTCATGAGCGATGTTGGATCTATTGGTACAACTACAACACTGGTCACATTATTTGAGACGACTCTCTTCCAGCAACAAAGAAATTATGGATTTCAATACACCAAAGCTGGAAACTCCATCCAATATGTCCTAATCTTTCAATCCAATTGAAGCCATTTTTGAAAACCTTTGAAAATATAAAAAAACCCAAATAAATATGAACAAGTTCGAACTGGTTTAATAAAACCTCGATTTCTCTTCATGTGCCCTACATTGACCCTTCTATCCTCAAATTTGCACTTCACTGAGAACCTTTGATACCATGTGGAAATATTGAATAAAAACAAAATTACAATATCACCAAAAATTAATCATAGGAACTAAGAAAATAACACACATAAAAATTTGACAACAACATTTTTCGACCAAATAGTCCATAAAAAAACCATGAAGGGAAAACATATTCTACATGTGATGGTTTATATTATCGTCAACAAATCTATAATTGAAATTTACATAAACTATTTTTTGTAAAACAAGAAACCTACGAAAAAATAATTTCTTCACTTCTGCAAACTTACTCAACCTCCTAGAAGAAATGCAACCCCTATAAATCAATTTGGCCTCTCTCTGTAACCTTGAATCAATCTAACTAGTGGGTTTCTGGAAAATAACTCGGCATCCACTGGAATTTCTACCTTTACTAGCAGACTCGGCTTCTCCTACACAAATTGATCACACTAGAAAATTCACACTTGCTATGGTGATTTGATCTCTCTGAATAAATTTGCACTGGCTAGAGAAAATCAGCCTCTATAAATAAACCGATCTCCCTCTATCATAGACAATTTGAAAATCATTGTGAAGAATACGTCTTCAACAAAATGATCTCAATCATTGTTGATCCTTATTGTTGGTGTCTCCCATGCTATCACTGCAAATTTTCTTGTTTGAATGATCTCCATAAACCCCTTTGATCTCCTCTCATAATCTTTCATTGACGAATCAATAGCCACAATCTAACTCGAATCGATGGCTAAGATTATTTTGAATTCCTCCAATCACTTTTCTAGAAGCCATTATAGAAGAAGTGATTTGTCTCAATTAATCCCAATTAATTAACCCATTTCCCTAAGTTAGACTTAGAAAAATAATTTAAATTGATTAATTAAATCTAATGAAGACATCTCACTTAGACACTTTTTCTAGATATTTGAGATAATTAAACCATTTGTGCTCATGGCCTCATAGACACCATCTAATACTAGAACACATATCCGAGCTACAAAAACTAACGCTTGGGTTAGGGCCCACCCCAGCTGCTGAAGACCCCTCTTTGTACCTTATTTTTTCATGCATCATTTCAATAAGACATTTCTGTAATTTCATTTCTAAACATTTTTTTTGCACAGTTAACGAATTATTGTTTTTCTTTTCATCTTATCTTAGCAAATTTAGCAATAGCAATTTTATGGAGTTAACTTTCATTTCTATCCATTATCTTATTTATATAGTTTTTCTTTACTTATTGTCCATTGACCCAAATCTTTTACTTTAAGGATGCATACATAATTGCATTTAAAAGAGCATGTAACCAAGTGAAACATACACATAAAAGAAGAGGAAATCAAAAGAAACCATGAGAAAAAAGGCACACAAACAAGTTGATAATGGATTTCACCCAGTGTGGGCTACATCTTCTGGCCCTACTCAATATGGGGAGGCCTCTTTCATTAATTGGTAGTGAAATCAAATTATATACAATTTCAAAATGACACCTCATACCTCCACTTCCGTGGATTCCCTAAAAATGTAGATCTATGTTGAAGAAATAGAGTGCATTGTTAGATTCCCAGCGAAAGATCGTGAAAAATGACCATAAACTTGGCCTTGTTCTATGTTGGTGACTTCTGGGGCTCTAAGGAATATTTTAGATTCCCAGTAATATTCTCTGTAGGAATATTCCCAAGATTCCAAAGGAATCTATCTCGAAAAACATGTCTAGGTGGGCCGTCGATTCGAGTCTAGGCTCTTGCACACTACTGAATTCAGCCTCTACTCAATGCGTCCTCCTCTAGCCTTGCTGCTTGATTTAAAGGCGTTTAAATATATTTTTTTTGGTGTTAATGGCCAACTTGGCCATAGTGGCTAGCCGAGCCAAGTTGGGGCGTTGGTAGGCCGTTGTTCATGGGTTCAAACCCAGACCCAACCACTTTATAATTAGCGTGTTCTTTATTGTTTTTAGTCCGTCGTTTGGCTAGTGGTTACCTTCGCGGTTACCCATGGCTGGCGATTGTCGTTAGTGGTTGTTAACTCCGCGGATGTGGGTTATGTAGGGTGAATTCGACACTTGTTTGAGTTTTTATTTGACTGTCACCCATATATAATATATTTGTTGGTTGTGGGCCTGGTTGGCTAGCCATCTGACGGGGTTTGACTACTCGCCTGCCAAATGTTGGTCCATTTGTTTTTCTTAATATTATTTAGCCCAACTGGCCAATTTTTCCCATCGACTTTTTTGGGGTTACTAGACAAATTAACCAGGCGACAAATTCGTCACCGTTGACCGCCAAAAAGGTCCAAAATGTCACCTCCTTAAGAAAAATCAGCAATGATGACTGGGCGCCACATCGCGTGCTCTGATTGGTTTGTACGGCTAACTAGGTTGTTGATCGGTATGTTTATGTCACCTACCATGTTTCATCACATGATTGGCTCTCCTCCATCTGTATAGACACATCACCTTGTTGATGTCAGCATCCAAGGTGCCACCTGTGGGTCATACCTGCAAAAATTTTAGCTATTTCCAAAAAACTTCAGCAGGCCATAAATTTTTCATACGATGTCGGATTGAGTTTTCGCTTGCATCGCTGAATTTAGAATGACGGCCTCTTCAATTTGAGGCTAGTTTCGCATCAAGGAATTTAAAAATTTGGTCTTTTAGGAACCTCCTAGATCATTCCTTCCCACTAATGAGCATTTGGGCAGCCAAAATCTTTATCAGCCAATTGGAAAGTGAGGTAATTTCTCCCCACTTTCTCCTTTCTAATCCAATGGACCGTAGTTGAATGCATTCCCTTGAAACCAATATGATGGTATTCCATGTCTCCCCATCGTCAAGTCCTGGTTCTCTTGTCAAGAAGGATATCTTCAAGTATATTGTCCAAGTATTCAGGTGTCAAATTCTCCACTGTAGGAACCTATCCAACCTCTTTGGTGTCCATGATTAAAGGAGGCTCATAGAGCTTCAAGTTTTCAACCTTCACCATTGAGTACATCTGCATGTATGCTGGAAAATCAAGATGAAAAACATTAACTACAATCTTCTCTAATATGGTGAATGGACCATATCAGATTTGTCTTAACTTATTTCCTTCCCCTTTCATTTTGTCTTTTCTAATGTGGAGCCGCAACCTGAAATTGGTGATTAACCTAGCACTTTTCATGTCGAGCCTTGTATTGAGCTTCAATTTTCTCCAATTGCTCCTATACTACCTAGTGAATCATCTGAATCTACTGAATGAACTTATGTTCCTTGTCCCTGTCATTTTTCTCACTCGACTATTCATCTGTCCCAAATATCGTGTCTAAGGGATCTTTCGGAAAATATCCAAAGCATGTCTCGAATGGTGAGCTCTGAGAGGATGAATGCACAACCCTATTGTATGCATGTTGTACATAAGGAAGTTTCTCGTCCCACAACTTGGGATGCTTGCCACAATAGCCCTGAAGTAAATGTATCACTATGTGGTTGACAACCTTTGCTTGTCCGTTGGTCTGCAGATGAAATGTCATACTCCTCTTCGGCTTGGTGTCCATCATTATCCACAAACTCGTCCAGAACTCTCCAAGGAAATGAGAGTCCCAATCAGACACAATGGATGTGGAAAACCCAAAGTGGACACATACAAATTGGAAGAAGAGATGAGCAGTCTGCTCTGCAGTGACCTGCTTTTTACAAGGCATTAAGACACACATTTTACTAAATTGATCCACAACAACATACAAATAGTCATGACCTCTCATCGAAAAATGCAAACTGCTAACAAAGTCCATTGACACACTTTCCCATGGACGACTCAGAATAGGGAGTGGTGTGTAGAGCCCTAATTTTCTATTAGTGGGCTTGCAAACTTAACACAAAACACATCCTTTTACATATAATGTCACAATGTTTTTCATTTGAGGCCAATAACAAAACCTCTGCAGATGACACAAATTTTTCCCTACACAAAAATGACCCGACATAAGAGAGGTATGTGCCTCTCTAATTACATGTATTCTTTCATTGGTGGGGATACAAAGTTTTCCAAGGTGGTACAACTATTTTTCCTACAAGTGGTAATTGTCTACCTACGATCCATGAGTCATTTTTTCATAAATATCCTTAAAATATTCATCATCAACATACTTTCCAACATAAATTTTAAAAGATAAAGAAGCATTTTGTAAAACAATAGAATTAGAAATAGGAGGGAGAAAGAGCATATATACCACTTTATTGCTAGTGCCCTTCTTGTGTTTTATTACCAGATGAAATTGTTGAAGGAACCCCATCCATCTTAAATGATGTGCTTATTGAATATTGGTTTGCGAATGAAGGTACTGCAAGGGTAGTGATCAGGGTTAATGATGGTCTCCTTTCCAATCAAATAGTGCTTCCACTTTTTCACGCTTTGGACCAAGGCATACAACTCCTTTCCATGTGTGGGATAGTTCACAACAGCTTGGGAGAATGTCTCTAAATGGTACATACAAGTTTCCTTTGTTGCATCAACACGGCTTGCATGGCGTACCCACTGGCATATGTATCAATCACAAAAGGTTGTTGGAGGTCAGCTAAGGCCAAAACTAGTGTGATATTGATCTTCTCTTTCAGTGTATCAAAGGCTTTATGTTGCTTTCCTCCCCACTGAAAGCTATGCTTCACACCCGTCAGTGAATGCAAGGGGGGTGCAATGACATAGAAGTTGGAAATGAACCTTCTCTAGTATTGTATTCTACCCAAAAATCTATGAACCTCTATAACATTTGTGGGTTTAGGCCACTTTATAATCACATCAACTTTAGAATGATCTATTTTTAACTTTCCACCTCAAACAATGTGACCCAAGTAAACCAAAGAGGTCTTACCAAAATCACAATTAGACATTTTGACATACAATTTTTCTTTTTTTTAAAAATCAAGAATCTTCGTAACATGACTCGCATGATCTTCCCAAGTTCTATTGAAAACAAGAATGTCATCAAGATACACAAGTATAAAATTATCAAGAAAAGTTTTGAAGATTTCATTCATCGCCCTCATGAATGTGGTCAAAGCATTGCAAAGCCTGAATGGAATCACCATCCATTCAAACAACCCTTTTTTTGTCTTGAATACAGTCTTCCATACATCCTATTCTGCAATCCTCACTTGATGATAGCCATTGCGCAAGTCCAAAATTTTGAAATAGACAACATTTTTCAATTGGTCTAATAAATCATCAACGCGAGGGAGAGGGTAACTATTCTTAACCGTTATTTTTTTGAGTGCCATGTAGTCCACGCACATCGTTCTTTGGAACCAACACGATGGGTGAGCTACATGGAGAAGAACTTGGCCTTATGACCCCTTGGTTCAACAATTCCTACACTTGTTTCTATATCTCCTCCATCTCAATGACTGACAACCTATACATACTAATATTTGGTAATATGTTGGATCTCACGCTTTGGAGGCAAGCCACTTGGTTCCTAAAAAACCCCATATAGTTAGAAACAATTTCATACAATTATTTTTATGAGCGGTATCGCAACCTTGGAAAGATTCATATGTCTCGGAATCTTTTACTCTCACAACCATGAGCATGCACCCTTTGTCGGAATTTTAATCTCTTCATCTATCTTGCACTAATCTTGGCACGATGAGCCCTAACAATGTATTCCACCTCATTTTTAGTGATATGATACTTGTTTTCATGGTGAAAGAAAAATGCTTTCATTTCATACAAATATGGACTTCCCAATACAATGCCACGGATATCCAAAGGTTTAACATCAAGATCAACCTCATCTACTAGTTTGGATGCAATCACAAATCTATCCCTACCTTGTTTGGTTACTTGCAATTTTGTGTTGCCACACACCCAAACAAGAGGGTACGGTTTTGGATGAGGCTTGGTCTCCAACCCTAGTTTCTTAGCCAAGGATTCTGAAATCAAGTTTACTTGAGAGCCCAGATCAAATAAGGTTTCCACTTTAGTATGTTTCATCATGACTCTAATATGGAACAATTCAGTCCTCTCTCATTCATTAATAAGAGACTCATTTAAAGAAATTTTACTTGCATGCATTTCATAATTTTCATTAGCATGAAGAGAAAGGTTACCTTGTATTCCCACTGTTGTGATCTGTCTTGTCACCACAACGGTTGCCAACCTATTTTTCTTTCCCTTTCCACCTAATATATTTGGCTTCAATTTCGTATGAAACTTCCAATAGTGTTCATCATCATGGCCTTCCTTCTTGCAATGTGTGCAAGATGCCTTTTCTCCTTCTTCCTTCTTGGTTGTCACTGCCTTCTTGCCCTTTCCCTTTATTTTTCCTTTGAACTTTCCATTATGAGGTTATAAAAATGATTTCTTGGGATGATCCTCTTTGTCATTATTTCCCCTTATTTCAAGGTGAATGGCCTTCACACTGGCCACATCAATAGTAGGAGGCTCAAATAACAACAAAGAATGTCTAACATAGCTATGTAAAGCACCAATATACTTTGTTACATTTTCTGGTAAATCAAGTGAAATGCCCAAATTTAAAGCTTGTTTTCTAAACTCTTAGGTGAAGCTTTGTACATTTTGACCCTTGCTTTGTATTAAGTATTTCCATTCCATTAAATCCTTTTGTTGATAACCCAAAGGATATAATTGATCTTTTAATGGAGAAACAAAATTGGACCAAGAAGAAATGAGATGACCCAAGTTTTTACTACCTTTCTACATCTTACTCTCCCACGAGACGAGAATGGTGTCACTCAGCCAAAGAGATTCTAATTGGATCTTGGTATCATATTCATCAATATGTTGAATCCGGAAATAGACCTCGATTTTTCTAATCCAATTGTTTAATTTTTCTGCATTACATTATCCATTATATGTGGGAAAATCAAACTTTACATCTAGCTTAAAAAATGGATTTTTGGATTCATTCCTATGATGCCTATTAGAATGATGAGAAGAGGAAGATGAAGAGGGAGGTTCAGGAGGCTCTCTTCCCCCATGATTTACTAATGCATGATCATCTGGCTCTTTCTTCTCAGGCTTCAATGTTTTCTCATATTTTGCAAACAATCTATCCACTTTCTCTGCCATGGTATAAGAGATCTTACTATTTTTCTCTTCTTCCATTCGAGATTCCTCATCTGCCATTTTTCGTCTTCGTGTTTCACACCCTTGTTTGGGATCAAAGGATTTGAGTTTTCCTTCAACGCTTTGGATCTTGTTCCTGGTTAGCATTCACTCATGAAACTTGCATTAAGAAGACTTTCTTTGATACCAAACTTGATCCAAATATTTTACTTCAAGGATGCATACAGAATTGCATTTAAAAGCGCATGTAACCAAGTGAAACATACACATAAAAGAAGCGGAAATCAAAAGCAACCATGAGATCAAAGGCATACAAACAAGTTGATAACGGAGTTCACCCAGTGTGGGCTACATCTCTAGGCCATTCTCAATGTGGGGAGGCTTCTTTCATTAATTGGTAGTGAAATCAAATTACATGCAATTTCAAAATGACACCTTATGCCTCCACTTTCGATGATGCCCTGAAAATCTAAACCTTTGTTGAATAAACAGACTGCATGGTTGTATTCTTAGAAAAAAATCATTAAAAATGATTACAAAGTCGGTTGTTTTCTGTGTTGGAGACCTTTGGGGCTCTAAGGAATCTTTTAGATTCCCTACAAGAATCCCTATGGGAATATTCCCCAAGATTCTAAAGGAATCTATCTCAAAATCATGCCTAATTGGGGCGTCGATTCACCTCTAGCCTCCCACACGCTATTGAATTCAGGCTTTGCCCCACGCATCCTCCTCTTCCCTCAATGCTTGATTTGAAGGTGTTTAAATATATTTGATTTTCGTGCTTTCTAATTAACGGCCAACTTGGCCCCGACGATTAGTCAAGCCGAGTTCGCTCGTTGGTACGTCATTGGTCACAAGATCAAACCTAGACCTAACCACTTTATACTTAGTGTGTTTGTTGTTGTTTTTAGTCCATCGTATGGCTGACGGTTATCTCCACAACTGTCACAGGGCTGGCAGATGGCAGGTAGTGGTTGTTAACTTTGTCGGCAGTTATGTCGAGCGGGTTTAATACCCACTAGAGTTGTCATTTAACCGTCGTCTATATATAATATATCCGTTGGTCGTTGGTTAGGACAGCCAACCAACCAGCGAGGTTTGACCACCCGCTTGCCAGTGGTCAGTACATTTTTGTTAATTTTAATATTATTTAGGCCAACCGACCAATTTTTCTTGCCGATTTTTTTGAGGTTACCGGAAAAATTAACCAAGTGACAAATTCACCACCGAAAAGGTCCAAAATGTCGCCTCTTTAAGAAAAATTAGTAATGTTGATTGGGTGTCATGTGGCATGCTCTGATTGGTCTGTACGGCTAACTAGGTTGCTTGTCGGGCTGCTAACATCCCTGCCACGTGTTGTCGCGTGATTGGCTCTCCTTCATCCGTATAGTGACATTACCTTGCTGATATCATCATCTGTACAACTGATGTCAGCGTCCGTACTATTGATGTCAGCATGCCAAGTATCACCTGTGGGTCCCGCTTGCAAAACAACATTAGCTGAATTTTGAGGTATAAAATGGGCCTCCTAAGGAAATTATAAAATAATAGTGGAAATCATAAAATAAGATTAGATTACATCATCAAATTTTAGAGGGAAAAAAGAAAAAACTACTTTTTCAACTCGTACTTTCAACTTATCTCCCTATCGGTTTACTCAAATTTCGAGTGGGAACATTTGTTGGATGCATAGTTTGATTCCTCATCCAAGGAGTACCCATGTTTCATACTTTTGATGGACCCTGCTACATGAAAAATGAGAAATACATCAAAAAATGTGACTACAATCTCGTTTTTCATGTATTTCTCATTTTTCATGTAGCAGAGTCCATCAAAAGTATGCAACATGGGTACTCCTTGGATGAGAAATTAAATTTTTCATCTAACAAGTACTCCAGCTCAAAATTTGAGTAAAACCGTAGGGAGATAAGTTGAAAAAGTAGTTCTATTATTTTATTATTTTTTAATCTTTTTACCTCTTTACTCCAAAAATGGTGAATTATCCCTCATGGTTGAAATCATCATCTTGAATCCTATTGGCTCTTATAAAGTTTATTTGGGTTGTACATTTTGCTTAGGAGGCCCATTTTAAACCTCAAAAGTTCTCTAATGTTATTTGCTTCCAAAAAAAATCAACGGACCGTAACTTTTTCATACGATGTCGAATTGAGGTGTTATTCATGTCGTTGGATTCAGAATGACGAGCTCTTAGATTTGAGACTAATTTTGTTTTGTTTCGAGGACATTGAAAATTTGGCCTTCTAGGATCTTTCTAGATCATCCATGCACTTATGTGTTGTTATTGCATAATTTCCTATTTTTCAAAGCTATAGGTGATCTGAAAATGGAATGTACTTGATAAAGGGTGCAAGGTATCCATTTTCATTTATGCAAATGAGTACACAAATACTCCAAGTTTAAATATGCAATTATGTGAACTTCTTATTTCTAATACAGAGATGGACTGTAGGGGCATTTACTGGATATGTCACCTCTAAAGAGAGGATGAGATCTAGAAGCTTCCTGGCCCTCTACAGACTCTGCCTAAAGAAATAAGAAGTAAACACTCAGATTCAATTAAAAAAAGACCTTGCTTGAACTTAACGTTATGCGGAATTTTAGCTTGTTAAAGGTGTATGTCCTTTCTTTTGTTTATGTGTTTTAACTTGATTTGTTTTAGCTGATATTAAACATATATATCAGACATATAAGGAAGCAAATAAACATCACACATAACAGCAAATTTAATAAGGAGTTCACCCCAATCTCATGGGCTACGTCTCTTGTGACCTTTAGTCAACTATACTTGGCCCTTTGGGATTATGGTTTTAATTCTTTTACAAGTTCCAAACTCAACTCCAAAAGGTTACTAACTGAACCTATGGGTTTAGAAAAAACCATATACATCCCTGTCATGGTTGTCCTCTTTGCGCAGGCAGATCTAGGCTCCCTTGGACTTGATTCCTTCAGTAGGTGCACTAAGCTTCCCTGAGCTTCTTAATGGCACAAACTCCTTCAGAATGATTCAAATTTCTCTGAAACCTCTACTAATGTCTCCAACACATATCTGACATAAACAAATGACTGTTCATTTCCTCAAAATGAGCACTGCATCCCCGATTTAGGCCTTCTATCATGGTTGGCTCTAAGTTGCCTGAAACTTCTCTTCAGCATCTCGGCCTTTAGAAGTCTCCAAATGCTTCTGAAAACACCTTCATTGGATTCAGAAGGTTCCTTATAGTAGAATTAGGCTTTTTTTTCACCTCAAACAGATGAACCTAACCCAGCATAGCTTAATCTTTGAAATGGCTCTGGTGGCTCCTATAACTTCCATGAAGCAAAATCACCTACAAATGACCTCTATTGGCTGTGAAACCTATGCCTGTGGCTTCAAAAGGTCGAAGAGCCCCAAAATAAAAAATAAAAATAAAAAATTCATCCAAAAATGACTTTCCTAGCCAAAGTTATGGCCATTTACTCCCAACTCCCAATTGCCCCGAAGAAAACTCAAGTTTAACTTTAGTTGGGGCTAATTAGGCCCGCCAAATATGGTGGGACCACCCAAATTTGGCGCTCCACCAACTTTTCCGCCATACTAACCTCTCATTAAATTGTGTGTTAACAGGTACATGTGACTGAAAATCTGGAATCGGTGGTTTGCATTGAATAGTGTGCCCAACGGTTAGTTAACTACCCGTTTAACGTTGTGTTAAATCCGGGTTTTATGGCATGTGAACACATATTAACATTAAACAGTGACCGTTTGTATTAAACGCTAGCGGTTTGTTAATGGCCCAAGGTTTCGAGCATGGTGGTCGCATGGACGAGGGCTGGCCCCCTACGGGCCCCACCCAAAGCCTTTACACAGTTTATATAATGTTTCTGCCGCCCATGCAACAAGTCTAAACCATATGGCGCGTTGGTAAAGTGCTACACTAGCCAATGCGAGGTCGCAAGTTCAAACCACGCGCCCCTCACAATTTTAATATATGCCCGCCAAACTTGTTGATGCCACCTTGGCCATGTGCCGGCCTCTGAGCCTACCATGTGGAAGCCTTTTATTGGCCTACCAAAACAAAATATTCTCTGGAGTATTCCAGGAATATTCTTGGGAATATTCTTTAGAATACTCTTTTTTAATTTTTTTGAAAAAATTCCAAAAATTAAGGGTTACTGGGCGATTTTGTTTTTGGCATAACTTCTGCATATGAAGACCATTTTTTGAACCATTCACGGTTTCGAAATCAGGAGGATGAGCTCTATCCGGTCGTTCAGGTTTGAACTAGTATCGAACACTTTCATTTTTGAGCATTTTACAACCCTTGGTCCTGAGATCCTGATCAATAGGAAACCATAGAATTTCTATTTTTATGAATAAAATTTTCCATCATAGGCATGAGGACTTGGAAAAGAGCTCTTAACCATCCTTCAGTCTCCCCTTATATCACTATTCCCTCAAACCACTTCTAAAGTACATTTTTCTGCTCACTGGACTATCTCCTGTAACAAATCATGGACTCCAGTAGCAGCCTACAATTTTCATTAAAATCTCATCTAGATTTGCATCCAAAGCATGATTAGCCTTCCCCAGTATCTGACAATGTCAACAATACCCTAAGGGTGGAGTTTGGAAGCCCATAGACCTCATAGAATCTTTGACCTAGTTGTTGTAGAAAATTTATTTTTTGTGTAAACTAGGGTTTTTTGTTTCAATGCTTCTTTCAGCAACAAATTTGATTTCTGTGCATAGTAGAGTAGACTTGATTTTATTTAGCAAATATTGAATTGGTTTGTTTCATTTCCCTGCAAATAGAATAGATTTTCTTGATGTTTTCTCTTTCCTACAATTATTGAATACTTTGTGTAGCATAAACAATAGAATGGTCTATGTGTAACTCATATTCTCTTCATTTTTTTCACTTGCATAATATCAAAAAAAGAAGAACACATTGCATGTTGCACACATAGTTCTAACCCCTCTTAAGTTTCTACGCCGACCAAAAGTTGACAATTAAAGTAGATATCTTTGGGAGTTTTAGCATTTTTGTTGTAGTACTGAGGGCCATCACGTTTTGGTGTCATTGTTTGGGAGGTGTCAAAGTATGTATTTTATTCTTCCTAGTTGATTTATTCTTCCTTTCATTTTACTTTCTAAAAAAACAGAAAAATCTACATTAGGCATTCTTTATTTCAGAAACAGAAAATTGCATTGTATTAGGATTCTCATTCAAGAAAATTTACAAAAACAGAAAAACATATATTTTATGCCTCAAAGGGTTAAAAATAAAACAAGAACCTCAATACCACAAAACCCTACTAGATCATGTCATGTAGTAAGAACCACAACACCATCCACTTTTGTAGGTACAAGAAGGCCACCTCCTAGATGTGAAAGAGGTGGCAGAGAAGGTAGCAAAAATGGATGGAAATGATGACAAAAGAAGGGAATCATTTTGGATTTCCCATTCAGGATGTTGGTATAAATTTTAATATGAACAACATCTCTCCATTTGTACTTTCCAACTGCCATGGTATGAGATCATAAGACTCGGAAACCTTTCTTTTTGAATTTGAAGTACTTTGTAGATCTTATGATTGCTTATTAGGCGCTAAAAATTTGAAATTGATTTTAGCTGCATTAAAAGATGGAGCTATTAAATGGTTTATGGGACTAGTTACTAACTCTGTAAGATCATGGGATGATATGAAAACCCTTTATTTAGAAAAAAAAATAGAGGCTATTGTACACAACATGATCTTAAAGAGAAAATCTTTGAAATGAGTCAAAATGAATATGAGAATCTTGACAAATTTGTAGAAAGATTTGTGCATAATGTTAAAATGGAAAAAATTACATAAATTAGTATTTGATACACTAAAAACCCTTTTACTCAGAGCAATCAGAGATGAGTGGATTGATATCCACAACCTAATGGGTAAAGGGCATGTATCTCAATTATCATTTAAAGAAATTTTTGAAATGTGTAAGCACATATCAAGAGAAAGGGAAAAATATGGCAGGAGTCCTAAACATCCAATCATGGTAAGAGTAAGTAAATCAACAACAAGATCGGTAAGTTGAGTTAAACTCAGTAATCTTCTAGATAACATTTTTTTAATCCTAAAGAAACCCAACAGCCTGCTTGACACGTAGCTACTAGTAAACCTCTAACAGCCTACAACATGTCCTCCTCTCCATAAATTGGGTCACAACTAGGGGGATTTGAACCTTAGATCCCTCATTTTTTTTAGGACTCACATTACTTTTATCACCAATTGAGTTAAACCCCTAGGACAATCTACTAGATAACTTTAAAACTTACATTCATAGCAATTTAAGTGAATGAATCGATATGTTAAGAATAAAAAATAAGCAAAAAGTTGAGAATGTTGCTTTACCTATATTGTTGGAAATACTAAGATGGGGGTGAATCAGTATTTCCCTTTTTTCTTTTTAAATTGGTGAGTTAATCAAATACAGTTGGAACATGCAGATCAAAACCTAAAGGAAATCTTCTCATTAAGTATACAGTACACAAGAATTGGCTTTAACTAAAGCTCTATTACGTATGAATGTACATACAATAATTTACAAGACAAATCTCAAAGGAAGTGTAAGACTTCCCAAGGTTTACCAAGCAAGATGGAAGGAAGAAAATGTTTCCTGAAGGCTGGCCTCTCGTACTAGGGATAATGGCCCAGTTATAATGATTCAATCAATTTCTATTACAAACACTTGTTGCTTCTACCGCTACTGCCACATCCACTTCCATTGTTACCACTATTACCTCTGCTTTGACTATTTCCACAACCAATTCATTGCTCAGCTTTAGTTTTCATACATCTTCTTATCAAACTGTTTCTAGCGTTTTTACACTTGTTTCCCACTAATCTACTGCCACTGTGAAATCATTGTCCACTACTGCAATCTTTATCTTTGTTGTTACTTTCTCCCTGTTTTTTTTGCTGCTACCTCTCTTAGTGCCTCTGATATCACTCTAGCTTCCTCTCTTATCATCCACCATTGTTGTACACTACTTCCACCTCATCTATTGTTGTCCACTGCTCATAAAACTTAGTTTTACTACTCATCTCTCTAACAACCCTACATATAAAGACCCTATCTTCCAACTCATCAATCAAACCTTGTTTGGATATGACCTTGGTTCATCAAAAACTATCATACAAAATCATCATAAATGCAATCATTGGTGTCATCATTCAATCTAAGATATCCATTATTGTCATATTGTTGTCATGGCATCCATCACTTACAGTATAGAAGGTGACTGCCAAACTTTTGAGTCACTATTATATTGTCATTTGTTGTTATTAGAATCCTATTTCAAGGTTCATAAATCACGAACACTTCTACAAATAATCATTGTGTCAAGTTCCTTGCGCCATCTCAAAGGTTACTTCTATTCCACATCTTGAATCATAAAACATATTGTTGTTCTACAAATATTTTATGATGTCTCTGTCATTGTCAAGATTCACCTTCATATATTGTTGAGGTGTTATTTAGATCAATAAGCTTGTCAAGTATATTTAGGGTCATGTCTATGTTCACTTCCATGCCTTATGCATTATCACAACCATGTCACTGTTTATTACAATCAGGTATGTACCATCATACAGTTGTATCACACAACATGCAATCATTAACTCTTCCAGGTCACTGTCAAAAACATTGACTCACAGTTTTCAATAGTCTTGTAGATGTTGTAGTCAATGGAATTTGTTCTTTTGGATCTTCAAACACTCAGTCTTCACACAAACCAATCACTATGTATGCACACAATTCAAGAACTCTACGAGATAACCAAGCCCAATCAAGTATAACTTTTGTGAGTTTCTCCAAACATTTCAAGGAGTTTTTCAACAGACGTGTGTAGCTTCATGAAATGGAAAGAAAATCATTATGTTACCTTCATACATTCTGCATAACCAACTCAAAACACCCCAATGAAAACTTAATCAAGGATGTAAACCTTAACCCCTAGATTCTTACGGACCTTTGACTTCTGTGTAGATTGATCCTAGCCACAGATAAATTTTCCTTATCATCACTAATCCAGAAAGTCTATCTCAGAATTATGGTAAGAAGGCCCCTAAATTAGGTGAGGTTCATTGTTGGTTTCATCGTGAATTATTTTCATTGATTTTTAGCCCAAAATCAATTTGCACAAGAATGCAATGTTTGTATTGTTAAAGCTTCAGTCGTGCAAGTGTCTTTAGGTCTCAAGAATTCACTCCTTAATCAAACTTCTTCATAGGTTTTCAGATCCTTATGTATAGGTCCCAAAAGTCGGGATTGAATACTAGTATAGAGGTGTATGATTAGTCTCATGTCAACATAGGTTTTGATCACTTGTCAAAGATTTCCTTGTCCATTCTTGAGGGTTGTAACAATATTTTTCGTGAACCAGACCTCCACACAATCCTATCAATGATGCAAATTACCTTATACTTAAGTTCCTCGAGTTCATTATTGATTTGATCCGAACTAAGGACATAAATTTTATATATATGTTGTAGGCCACCAATATTGCCATCTTAGAGAATATGTCTAGGACCACAAATACACATTCATTACCATGCTTGGTAGAAGGTAGGATGGATAGATAGTCCATGGAGATGGATTTTCAAGGTTGATTGGGAGTAGGCAGAGGAATGTACAAGCCTTTCTTCTTGATGGTTGGCTTGGTGATGTCACAGGCAGTGCAGGATCTAATATATTTTCCAACATCATGTCATAGTTTTAGCCAATAAAAATATTTATGTAGTACGGCCACACTTTTCTCCACACTAACATGTCTTGTGACTCGATTGTAGTGCAGCTACCAGATCATATTGGTACACTCACTTGAAGGAACACAAAGGTGGCCTAGGTTGCATAATAATGTGTCTTGGGGTGGAAATATGGAACTTGCTTTCCATCCAATAACATTTGTTATGTGGTGGCAAACTCTTGATCATTTTTGTATAGTTGTGGCGATCCAAAGGTCTCGTGGCCACAAGAGTTGAGAACAGTAGTTAGTGTTGCAACTCGGGGCTGATTGAGGCAATCTACAACATGATTGGTGTTTCCCTTTTTGTATTTAATGTTAAAGTTGAATTGTTGCAAATATGTAGACCACTTTTGATGGCGATCATTCTACAACTTCCGTTGTGTCTATATAAACTAAAGAGGTCAGTGATTTGTGTGGATGATTGTCTCCTTTCCCAAAATGTGATGTTTCCATTGTTGGCAAGCATGCACAATAGAATACATCTCTTCATCATAGGTGGGTAACTTTCAAATTGTATCAGAAAGCATCTCACTATGATAGGCTACCGGATGCTCGTGTTGGGTGAGGACTGCACCAATAGCATAGTCGGAGCCATATATCTCAATTTCAAATGGCTATTGCAGGTTTGGTAATGTGAGAACAAATGCAAAGAAGAGGTGATGCTTCAAATCAATGAATGTCTTTTGTTGGGATTCAGACTAGGAAAAATTTTCTTTCACTCCACCCTTGGTAATCTAACTCAAAGGCCAAGTGATATCAGAGAATCCCAACATGGACCTCTGATAAAAATTGGCAAGGCACAAAAATATGTGAAGCTCTGTTAGAGTGGTTAGGGTTGATCAATCCCGAATGACTTAGATCTTAGCTAGATCCACATTCACGCCTTGCTCATGTATGATGTAACCTAGATATTGGACCTAGCTCATGCCAAAGGTGTATTTTTCCAAGTTGGCACACATATTGTGTTGTTGCAAGGTTTGAAGGACCTCTCGAAGGTGTTGCAATTTCTCTTCCCAATTCTTGTTGAAGATGAGGATGTCGTCCAAATAAAAAACCATGAACGAGTTGGTGAAGGGCCGCAATATGTCATCCATCAGCCTCATAAAAGTAGCAGGGGAATTTGTTAACCTGAAAGGTGTGACCAACCATTAAAAAAAGGCCTTCATTGGATTTCAATATGGTCTTCCACACGTTTATGGGCTCTATTGGAACCTGGTGATAACTAGAGTTCAAATCGATCTTGTTGAAATACTTGGCACCCTTGAGCTAGTCAAGAAGGTCATCAATCTGTGGGATTGGATACTTGTTTCTGATAGTGATTTTGTTTAGTGCCTAATAATCAATATAAAGCCTCCAGGTCTCATCCTTCTTTTGTACAAGCACAATCAATTTCCCACAAGGTGAGGAACTTGGTCGGATGTGCCCTTTTTGCAGCAACTCCTAGATCTGTCGCTTGATCACTTCATTTTCCAAAAGGGAGTGACGGTATCATCCCTTTGGGTAGAGGTGCTCCAGCATTCAGATTGATCAAATGCTTGACCTGACAGTGCAAATGTACCCTTGTGGGTGAGGAGAAGATACCCATGTATTCTTCCACGACCTTATCCACTTGCTTCTACTGCGTGGAGGAACCCTTCTCGAGGGCCATGGATGTATCCATGATCTTCCCCTTACTTTGAGAGTGAAAGAGAAATAAATAAATAAACCTAGTCACGGAGATGATCTTACTGCATTGCCTAGTAGATATCAAAGAGATGGCGGTAGGCGAGGCTACCTCCGGTATCCTGTATAACTTATTTCCCAAAGTAATAATAACAGTGCAAGGCCTAGACTCATACATAGCATGATGCTTCCAAAAGTATGGTTGTCCTAATAATACATCACAAATATTAAGAGGATCAATGTCACACAACACCTCATCCGTGAAGGGTTTGATGATGTAGGGAAGGCGGCACTACTGGCTGACGCGGAAATCTCATCCTTCATGGAGCCACCCGATAGTGTATGGTTGTGGGTGTGGTGTGGTCGGAAGGCCCAACCGCTTAACAAATTCTACTGAGACGAGGTTCTTTTCACAACAAAGACCCCTTCATCGACATCCATGATTGGAAGAAACACTCCCCTTTCTCTAGGTCTTCAGGCTCAATTTTTTGGAACTTGGTGGTGGAAATGGTGGCATTGGGATCTGCATCAATAATATTCTTCTCTTTTTCATTCTCCTTGTCAAGGCCTGGCTTTGATTCAGAACATGCATATGAATCATAATCCTTTAGCTCGACCACTAGTGATTGTTTGGCATGACACTCACTTATGGTGTGAGTGGTTCACTTGTGGAACTCACATGACTTCCCCATGTTTTTCTTCATCTTCATGGTGTTGTTGTTTTCTTGCTACTTTGATGGTTTGTGTTGGGTCACCCCGCCTTGGATTTGTCTTTTTTTTGTGGTTTTGGAGCACTTTTTCCCTGCTTCAGATTCACGAATCCAAAGTCTCGCTTCTTTTGTTAAATTTGTGTTCAATATTGGAACATATCGATATGTTGCACCAAGCGAGGAGATTTCTAGGAACTCCATTTCTTTGTGAATGTATTTTTGTAGACAACTACAACACTTGAGCACCAGATGTCACTTTGAGTCTTTGATACCTAGCTTTGTGCGTAGAGTATGAAAAATATTTGTGAACTCGTGCACATCTTGGTCCCTTTGTTGTCGTAAGGTGGTCCATTGTATGTATCTGTCCTCATATCTTCCCATGGGATAATATTGTTCCTTGACAGTGTCATAGAAAGAGTTCCAAGTGGGTGCAGCTATGAACAGATAGGGTTCCTCTACCAATTTTTCACAATAATTTTCCCACTAGGACGTGACTTGGGGAGTGACCTTAAGAAGTGAAAAAGTAATCTTCTCCCTATCAAAGAAACTATGGACTGAAAAATAACCTTCTAGCAGATTCGACCATTTATCTACAACACATGCATCTATTTGACCCTTGAATATATAGTTATCAAGTTCATTTGTACCTTGAAGGGGGTGGCACCTCCGAAGTGACTTATGGATGAATATGTGTTATCGGTGGGTATCCACCGAAGGATGTGGGAAAAGTTGTCCATCATCTCGTTCCTTTGCCACTCAAGGGCTTCTTCAAGCAATAGTTTGATAAGATCTCCTACTCCCTCATATTTCTTTTCTTCTGCCATGGGAGGCCATCGGTTGTGACAGGGATGGTCTTGCAAGGGTTCAACTAGTTCAAGTCCCAACTCCTTATACTCTGACCTCATTGGGGACATTCATAAAAAAATAAAGAAAGAGAAGCTCGCTCTTATACCACTAATCTGGATTTATGCAGGAACAAAATGAAATACATATTTAAACATAAACACAAAGCTAAAATGAAAACAAAACTTGAATACATTAATAACAAAGTATTGAAATTTTTTACATGCATAATGGAAATAAACTAGTTCGGGTGATGGTAGATTATCTCTAAGAAGAGATGCGGTGCCTAAATGTTTTTTGAACTATGTTACAATGGCGCTCATAGGCCTTTTTATCATTAAGAAACAATGGGAAACCATAGATATCCAAAAGCCTAGCCCTAGGAGATGAAGCACCAAAAGCTTGTGGGCCCTGTTGGGGTTAGTTGGAACATCAACTTCCTGGGTTCGTAACTTTGGAATACCATTTTTTTATTCATCATAATACCTCATTTTTAATATCTCCAAGAGGAGGCCGAAAAAATAATAGTGAAGTACTCTTGCACTTTTTAAATCTCTCCATTTTCCCAAAAAACGTATTTTAGGCCCCCAAAATGACTCTAAAATTTGAGGACCCAAAAAACTGCCAAAAATAGTAAGTTATTCTACAATTAAAGAAACTAAGAGAAAAAATGGTGGAGGTCCAAGTGGAACATGGCCACCAATATCCACCTGCATCAGTCCTCCCCCCTTAAGAAGCAATGGTCCCCATTGCATTGAGTGCCTCAATGAGATTGGGAAATTTATGCTGAACTTGGTCCATGGTGAGCCACTTGGCTTGGTGCAGGAGTTGGCCAGCTTTGACAACTCGATATAGTTGGATCTTTTGTTGGTGAGTGGTCATGATCTGTGTGTCTATAATCCAATTATTTGTGGCCTATTCCATGTAGTCTAAGTTGAGCTCTATTGGTGTTAGCTCTTCTGCAATGTTTATGTGTCCAGCGATAGTGGAAAGTATGGTTGAAGGTAGTCCACATTGAACACTAGGTGCAGGCCAAGGAATGGAGGAATGTTGATCTCGAAAGAATTATCACCCACAACCTTCATGATGGTGTAAGGCCTGTATCAGAGTGGTTGTATATTCTGATGGGCTCCGACAAGGCATTCTTTCTAAAAATGCAACCAAACTTTGTCGTCCACCTAAAACTTATGTGGCATCTGATGTTGATTATGATGTTGCTTGTACTTGGCATTGAACTTCTCTAAGATATCCTGAACTTGCTAGCGGATGTGTTAGATGCATTCAATAAACCCATTTGCTTTATGAACCTCAGACTGTACATGTGTGGATTTTGTCTCTGTAGTCACATAAGGCATGGTAACATCAATTGGACACAATGGTTGAAATCCTAGACCCACTTGCAAGGGACTGCGACCAGTCGAGATATGGAGAGCTCTATTATAGTTTTTTTCACATAGAGAAGGCTCTCATCCTAGGTTCATGGATGCTTGGAGTTGTACATGCGGAGTATGTTCATTGTCATCATGTTGATGACCTTTGTCTCGCCATCAATCTGGGGATGGAATGCAGCCGACTTGGTGAGCTCGGTGTCCAATAGTGTCCAAAAGCTTGACCAAAATGTGGTCAAGAACCTATTATCTTGATTTGATATAATGGTATACGAGATCCCCAAATGTACCCACATTCATTCAAATAAGATTTTGGAAGTGTCATTAGTTGTGATACTCTTCTTGCAGGATGTCAATATAGCCATTTTAGAAAATCTATCCACGACAACAAATACATAATCATTGCCATGCTTGGTAAAATGGAGGTCAAAGAGATAGTCCATGGAGATGGATTCCCAGGGTTGGATGCAAATAGGAAGAGAAGTGTATAAGACTTGATTCTTGATGATTCGCTTGGAGATGGCACAAGCAATGCAGGATCTGATATATTTTCCAACATCTTGTCAAAATTTTGGCCAATAAAAATACTTTTGTAGTACGATCACAGTTTTCTCCACACCAAAGTGTCATATGAACCAATTGTAGTGCGCCTTCCAAATCAGTTTGGCATGCTCGCTTAAAGGAACACAAAGGTGGCCCAAATGGCAAAATAATGTGTCCTAGAAGTGGAATTTTGGAACTGTCTTTCCACCCACTAGCATATGGTAAGTGGTGGCTAACTCTTGATCATTTTTGTATAGTTACAGCCATCCAAAGGTCCCGTGGCTACAAGAGTTGAGAACAGTAGTCAGTGCTAGAACTACGGGGCAACTGAGGCAATTTACAACATGATTGGTGCTTTCCTTTTTGTATTTAATATTCAAGTGGAATTTTTGCAGATATATAGACCACTTATGATAGTGATCATTCTGCAACTTCCCTAGTGTTTGTATAAACTGAAAAGGTCGGTGATCTATGTGGATGACCATCTTCTTGCACAAAATGTAATTTGTCCATTGTTAGTAAGCTTGCACAATAGAATACACTTTTTTATCAAAGGTGGGGTACTTCTGAATTGTATCGAAAAGTGTCTCAATCACGGGGGCTTCACTCAGTGAACCTATGACGTATCACATGCGTTCATGGCATACTAAAAAATACCCATAATTTGACTACATATTGGAAAATACCTCTAAAAATCACATTAATTAACCCCCTACCAATATGAACCCAATACACCTTCCCAATTAGAAAAACCCCTACTTTCACTAGATATTGTAGGTATCCTTTTTTTCATTAATATTTTCTATACCTCTTTATATTTTTTCATTAACTTTGAGCTCCTTTTTTTATACCTATCAATATAAAAACAGTTTACCCCCTATATATCCCCCAATATATTATGTCATTTTTTCCTCAATATATATCCCCCAATATGAGACCATGTAGTATGGCATTGCTCCCATAGTGAAGCCCCCGTGGTCTCAATGTGATAGGTGGTTGAATGCTCGTGTTGGGTGAGGACTGCACCAATAACATAGTCGGAGGCACCTGTCTCAATTTCAAATGGTTATTGCGGTTTTGGAAATGTGAGTATAGGTGTAGAGTGGAGGCATTGTTTTTTCTCAACAAACGCTTTTTAATGGGACTCAAACCAAGAAAACTTTGTTTTCACTCCACCCTTGGAAATATTACTCAAAGGCTGAGTGATATGAGAGAATCCCAACACGAACCTCTAATAAAAATTGGCAAGGCCCAAAAAACTACAAATCTCTGTTAGAGTGGTTGGGGCTGGCTAATCCCAAATGACTTGGATATTAGTCGGATCCACATGCACGCCTTTCTCATCTATTATGTGACCTAGTTATTGGACTTGGTTCATGCCAAAGGTTCATTTCTCCAAGTTGGCACATAGTTTATGCAATCACATGGTTTGAAGGACATGCCAAATGTGTTGCAAGTGTTCTTCCCAACTCTTGTTGAAGATGAGGAATTCGTCCAAATAAACAACCATGAACGAGTTAGTGAAGGGTCGTAAGATGTAATCCATCAGCCTCATAAAAGTAGAAAGGGCATTTTTCAACCCGAAAAGGTAGGACTAACCATTCAAAAAGGCCTTCCTTGGATTTGAAGGCGGTCTTCCATAAATAAGTTGGTTCTATTGGAACTTGGTGATAGCCAGACTTCAAATCAATCTTGTTGAAATACTTGGCCACCTTGAGCTGGCCTAGAAGGTCATCAGTCCATCGAATTGAATACCTGTTCCTGATAGTAATTTTGTTTAGTGCCCGATAATTAATACATAGCCTCCAAGTCCCATCCTTCTTCTATACAAGCACAATCAGGGTCCTGCAATGTGAGGAACTTGGTTAGATGTGCCATTTTTACAACAATTCTTGGATCTGCCTCTTGATCTCTTCATTTTCCTGAATGGAGGTGACGGTATATCAGCCCATTGGGTAGAGGTGCTCCAGGAGTCAGATCGATCAAATGGTTGACCTGAAAATGCAAATGTACCCCTGTGGGTGAGGAGAATATGTACTTGTATTCTTCCACGACCTTATCCACTTGCTTATGCTGCATGAAGTAACCCTTCCCAAGTGTTATGCAACTAGCTCACAAAATAGAAGAAAAGATAGATAAACAATTTCAAAATCAGCCTCTTCAAGGGGGCAACCTCCTTTACATTACACAAATGAATAACTCTTGGATGATACAAATGACAAAACCTCCTTTCTATATATAGGAGTCTAAGGGGTCACAATATAATCAAAGTCGACATAACAATAATAATATAAGGGCACAACAATAACAATAGTGGGATTTTATGGGGCACAATAATAACAATATGGGGACAATAGGGGCACAACATAACAATAAGGGCTACAATGACAATAGTAATGGGAGAATCACTAATATTATAGGTACGTGACATGCCCCTCTCCTTCAAAAAAGTGTTGTCCTCAACGCTTGAATAGTTTTGGATGCTTCTATATAAAATTCTCATCCTCCCATGTGGAATCTTCAGTGGGTAAGTTCTTCCACTTGATGAGATACTCTAAAATTGACCGATTTCATAGATGTTGAGTTCTTGTTTCTATAACTACTTCAGGTTCCAATATGATTTTTCCTTCCTCGTCAAGTTCTGGAAACATTGTTTGAACTGGGAGCTTTTCACCTATAACCTTCTTTAGGCATGAAACATGGAAAACTGGGTGCACTTTGGAAGCTGCAGGAAGCTCCAATTTGTATTCCATAGTACCAATCTTTTGCAAGACCTTGTATGGACCATAATACTTTGGTGATAATTTATTATCCTTCTCAGCTTTCTTGAGGGACATTTGTTTATATGGTTGTAGCCGTAGAAATACCCAGTCACCTACATCAAAACTTCTTCACAATGTTGATATGCCTGTTGTTTCATCCTATTTTGTGCCAAAGTGAGGTTATCCTTTAAGAGTTGGAGAAATTGTTGTTGATGCTCGATGTGATCTTCCACTACTTGAACCTTAGAATTTTCTCTTAAATATGATGTGATGGATAGTGGATGATATCCATAAATTGCCATAAATGGGATCATTTTTGCTACAATATGGAAGGAAGTATTATACGACCATTCAGCCAGAGGCAACAATTTGACCCATTGTGTATGTTTATCAAATACAAAGCAATGAAGATATCCTTCCAAACATTTGTTTACTATCTCATTTCTCCCATCAGATTGAGGATAATAAGATGAGATATGAGCTAACTGAGTACCAAGACAAGAAAATAATTATGTCCAAAAATTTCCAGTGAAAATGGGATCTTTGTCACTTACAATAATCTTTGGGTTTCCATGTAGCTTTTGAATTGTTTCAATAAATGTAGTAGAAATTGTATTGGCTTTAAATGGATGATATAATACACAAAAGTGGGCATACTTGGTAAGTCTGTCAACTACCATCATGATGACACTCTTTCCTTCGGACTTGGGTAAACCTATGATAAAATCCATTGAAACCTCCTCTCAACGTTGACTTGGATGGATAAAGGTTGTAATAGACATGGGGTTTTATTTGTTTCAATTTTATTTTGTTAGCAAACCAAACATTTCGCCACAAACTTTTGAATATCATATTTAAGGTCATCCCAAAAAAAATTCTTCTTAAACCTATGGTAAGTTTTAAAAAATCCTGAGTGCCCTCCTAAGGGAGAGGTGTGCAATTCCACAAGAATATTTTGTTTGAGTTGGGAATTCTTACATAGATCTTTGTACCATAACGAATCATTTTTCAAATTAAATGTATTAGATGTACTAGGATCTTGTTGTAACTTTGGAATGAGTTCTCACACTTCTTCATCATTCTTCCATTCATCCCTTGCTTCGTTTATCCAATCTGGTTGGATAATAAAAATGGCACAAAGAAATGCTTTCACATCCTCATCCTTTCTTGAGAGTGCATCTGCCACAACATTTTGCTTCCCTTTTTTGTAGATGATTTCAAAGTCATAAACCAACATCTTTGTGACCATTTTTGTTATTCTTCTAAAGATAATCTTTTTTCTAAAAAGTACTTAAGACTATCATGATTCGGTTTTACCTTGAAGTGTCTTCCCATTAGGTAGGGTCGCCATTTCTTAAGTTCATGTAGTATTGCCAACATTTCCTTCTCATAAATAGCTTTGTGTAAATACTTTGATTGGATGACTTTCGAAAGGAATGAGTCTTTCTTCTTGCATTAAAACATCACCAATTCCATTTCTTGAGGCATCAAATTCCACAATAAAGGTTTTTGTGAAGTTCGCCGTAGCTAAGACAGGTGCTTGGCACATTGCCTCTTTAAAATGTTCAAAGGCCTTCATTGTTTCTGGAGTCTATAAAAATCCATCTTTCTTCAATAATGTTGTTAGAGTTGTTGCTACTCTCCCATAATTCTTAACAAACTTGTGATAATACCCTGTCAAGTCGAGAAATCCTCGCAGATGCTTTATGGATGTGGGGATTTTCCATTCCTTAATGGCTTTAATTTTGCTAGGGTTTACCTTAACACCTTCATAAGATACAATATGACCCAGATGTTCCACTTCTTGTAATCCAAAGAAACATTTGGAGATTTTTGCATATCACTGTTTCTCCTCCAATAGTTTGAGCACCCTGTCAACATGTTGAACATGATCCTTCCAAGACTTGTTATAGATTACTATATCATCAAAAAATACTAACATGAATTTTCTAAGGAAGGGTTTGAAAATGGAATTCATCAAACCTTGAAATGTAGAAGGTGCATTGGTAAAGCCAAAAGGCATTACCAAAAGTTCATAATGACCCTCATGAGTTCTAAATATTGTTTTCGGAATGTCTTCAGTCTTCATTCTGATTTGATGATATCCTGAACGAAGAGGAAACTTGTTGAAGTAAATAGATCCATGCAATTCATCCAATAATTAATTAAAGACATGAAATCTTTAATAGTAAGCTTGTTGAGCTCCCTATAATTCGGACACATGCGCCATGATCCATCCTTCTTGTGCACCATTGTAGCAGAGAAAGAACTTTGACTAGGTTGAATTATACCAACCTCTAGCATTTCTGCAACCATACGTTCAATTTCACTCTTTTGGGCATAGGGATATCTGTAAGGCTTGATATTTGGAGGAACACTCCCTGGAACAAAAAGAATAGCATGATCATGATCACGAATAGGTGGGAGGCCTTTGGAAGTCTCAAATACCTTGGAATGGTTGTCCAAGCCTTTTTGGAGATCTGGAGAAATAGATGATTTCGATGTGGGAACCTCTAGCGAACATACTTGTGTAATTACGCCCCACTGTTATTTCTTTAGAAGCTTTGTCATTCCATTAGAGTTGATCATATTTCATGGTTTCCCTGCGATACCCCTTAATTCAACTTCCTTTCCTTCCGAAGAAAATTTCAAGAAAAGTTCTTGAAAATTAAAAGCTATCGTACCCAAAGATTGTAGTCATTGGACTCCTAGTACAACATCAGCACCACCCATTGGAATGGAAAGAATTGGGCTATTCAATACATATTCTCCCATGGGTAGCTTGATATTATGGCACTTTCCATAGCAATTTATGGTTCCTCCACTTGTAGCCATCACTTGACACTCTGGTGTTGGATATAAGAAGCAATTCAATTCCTTGACTATCTTACAAAGAATAAAATTATGAGCACTACCCGAATCAATCAACACTATTAAATTTTTATTCTTGATATGTCATTTTATCTTGATAGTTTGAGGAGTGGTAATTCCAGCCAATGGATTACAAGATATGGTCAGATTCATTTCTTATTTATCTAGGGTTTGTTCCTGGTGTATATCCTCTTCTTTTGAGGTTTCTTGTTCATTTTCTTCCTCCTCTTCACAATATATGCAAAATAATTTCTTCTCAACACATTTATGACCTTTAGTGAATTTTCTATCACAACTATAACAAAGCCCTTTTGCTATTTTTTCTTCCAATTGTTGTGGTGTCAACCTTGTAGGTTGTGGAAGGCTAGGGGCAATAACACTTCCATCTTTATAGTTGTGAGTGGTAGGCTTACTTGTTGCCATAATTTTGGTTCCCATTTTTCTTCCCAACCTGAATGCCTTCTCCAATGTATCAGGTTCCCAAATGCGAACCTCATGTTGGATTTTATCATTTAAAATTCCTATGAACACATCAATCCTATGCTCCTCTAGAATATATCTTACCCTTATATTCAATTTCTGGAAATCGTCAATGTGCTCCATCATTGAACACTTTTGTTTCAGATTTATCAATTAGCTAAAAAAGGTGTTTCTTTTTGTATCCCCATAATGTGCTATCATTTCTTTCATAAAAGTTGCCCAAGTGACAATTTTTTTATGAGAGAAAAGACATCGATACCGTACAATCTGATGTGGTTCAAAATATAAAGTTGCAATGCATACCTTTTGTGTGTTTTGCACATTATGGAGATCGCAATATTGCTCCATCTGTAGTATCCATGTTATGGATCCTTGCCATCAAAATTCCTCATATTGATGTTTGGAACATGGTGGGTCTTTAATCCAATGTTAGAGTCTATGAAATCCTGATTAACATTTATTTTGTTCTCATCATGAGTTTCCTTTACTACCCTTTCACCATTAGTAAGCATTTCTTGTAGCAACTTTGTCAAATCTATCTTCAAATCTTCCATGTTTCCTTTCAGTTTTTCTTCTATACCATCCATCTTAGCATTCACACCATTCATATTAGCTTCCATGCCATCCATATTAACTTCCATGCCATTCAACTTAGCTTCCATGCCTTTCTTTAAACCATCCATCTTAGCTTTTGTTACCTTTTGTGAGAGTGAAATTTGTTGCACTTAGTCTTGTAATTTGATATATCATGTTGCATTTCTTCCTCTTGTTCATGAGTCATGCTAGAGTTTTCAAGTTGCTTACTAGGTGTTTAAATTTTTTTTCTTTGGGGCATCAATTAATGATAATTATGTTTCACTATGCCCTTTGAATCACTTCAAACTAATTTTTCAACCCAAACTTATGCAAAATTTTAAAAAGATTAGACATTTTTTTTCACTTTGTAGGAGCTCAATATTGAATCTATTGTATCTTTGTACTTTTGGATCTCCAAGGTCTGAAATTTCGTCCTACGATAGCCCTCTCAGTCCTCTTTCCAATGCCATAAGTTTGATCAGAATTGGATTCTCCAAGAAAACGTTTTGCCCAATCTCCCAAGATGACTTGATTATATACTTATTCAGTAGATCTAACTTGTACGAAGTGCCACGTGTCACTGTTTTGACTTTTGTATCTTAAAACAATGCACCAAAAACTACAATATGTCCTCTTTCTGTAACTTCTTACGAAATTTCAATCTGATACTCAAAGAGAAAGTTATGACGATTTTCCTAAGGTCACCTATTTGGGATGTAATTCGGGAGCTTGAAAAAACCCTAACATCCTTGGACCATATCTCCGAACATGTAGCAAGAAAAGATCTGAGATTTGAATAGGAGATTCATCGAGATTTCGGCTCAAATAGGTTTTAATTTGAGCTTTTAAAACGTCGTAGAAAAAATGGTATAGTGAAAATTCCACGATGTCATGTTTGGAGCAGTAAAACCCTAGAATCCAAAGCTCTGATACCAAATGTTATGCAACCAACTCACAAAATAGAAGAAAAGATAGATAAACCACTTCATAATCAACCTCTTTGAGGGGGAAACCCCCTTTACATTACACAAATGAATAATTCTTGGATGATACAAATGACAGAACCCCCTTTCTCTATATATAAGTCTAAGGGGTCACAATATAATCAAAACCGACATAACAATAATAATATAAGGGCACAACAATAACAATACTGGGCTTTTATGGGGCAAAATAATAACAATATGGGGACAATAAGGGCACAACAATGACAATAAGGGCTACAGTGACAATAGTAATGGGGGAATCACTAGTATTATAGGGACTTAACATCGGGGGCCATGGATATTGCCACTATATTCCCCTTACTTTGAGAGCAAATAAAAAAGAAAACAAATTTCTCAGTCTAGGAGATGATCTTACTGCGTTACTTAGCAGAGATCAAAGAGATGGTGGTAGGCCGGGTTAAATATGGTATCTTGTATAACTTATTGCCCAAAGTAATAATAATAGTGCGAGGCATGGACTCATACACAACATGAAGCTTCCACAAGTATGGTTTCTTAATAATACATCACAAAATTCAGGAGGAGCGACGCCATATTGTACCACATCCATGAAGGGTTTAATGTTGTAGGGAAGGCAACATTGTTGGTTGACATGGAGTTATCATCCTTGGTGGATCCACACGATGGTGTATAGTTGTGGGTATGGTGTGGTCAGCAAACCCAACCAAATAACGAATTTTGTCGGGATGAGGTTATTTTGGATCCCACTATCAACAATGAACTACAACAGAGAACCCTTCACCCACATCTGTGAGTTGAAGAGACACTCCCCTTCTTCTGGGTCTTTGAGCTCCATATTTTGGACCTTGGTGGTCGCAACGGTGGCGTTGGCCTTTACATCAATAATATGCTTCCCTTTGTCACTCCCCTTGTCATGGTCTGACTCTAGGATGGAACATGCATATAACTCTAAAACCTTTAGTTCGGCCACTAATCACTGCTTAGCATGACACTCCTTGTGTTGTGGGTGGGGCTCTTGTGGAACTCCACCACTTCCCTATATTCATCTTCATCTTTGTGGTGTTGTTCTTTGCTTGCAGCTTCGATGGGTTACCCTAGGTCACCTCACATTAGATTTGTACTTTGTTCTGTGGTTTCGAGGTGTCTTTTCTCTGCTTCTAATTCACAGATCCAAAGTCTCGCTTCTTTTGTTTTTTTTTTGTTCAATCTTGGCAGCATATCGGTATACTGCACCAAGAAAGGAGATGTCCAAAAACTCCAATTCTTCCTAAATGTATTTGTTTCGATAGTTGCAGTACTTGAGCACCTAATGTCGCTCAAATTCTTTGATACCCAGCTTTGTACGTAGAGTATGAAAAATATTTGTGAACTCATGCACATCTTGGTCCCTTTGTTGCCATAGTGTGGTCCATTGTATGTATTTGTCCTCATAGATTCCCATGGGGTACTATTATTCCTTGACAATGTTTCAGAAAGAGTTCCAATTGGGTAAATCTATGAATAGAGAGGGTTCCTCAACCCTTTTCTCACAGTAAGTTTATCCTTGAGATGGGGAGTGGCCTTAAGTGGTGAAAAATTGATCTTCTTCCTTTTGGAGAAACTATGGGCTAAAAAATAACCCTTCAGTATCCTCAACCATTTATCTACAACGTATGCATCTATTTGACCTTCGAATATAAGGATGTCAAATTTCACTTGTAGATTGAAGGGAGCAGCACCTCCAAAGTGATTGTTGGATGAAGATGTGTCGTTGGTGGACATCTGTCGAAGGATCTGGGAAAAGTTGTCCATCATCTCATGCCTTTTCTACTCGAGGGCTTCTTCAAGGAACAGTTTGATATGATCTCCTGCTCCCTCATATTTATTTTCTTCATCCATTTAAGTCTGTCAGTGTCGGCGAGCACAGCCTTGCAAGGGTTCATCCAATTCAACTCCTAACTCCTTATACCCCGACCTCGTTGAGGACATGCACCAAAAAATAGAGAAAGAGCAGACCGCTCTAATACCACTAATATGGATTTATGTAGGAACAAAATGAAATACAAATATAAATAGAAACACAGAGCTACAGCAAAAAAAAAAAACTTTAATCCATTAATAACAAAGTATTGAAAATTGTTACATGTAGAATGGAAATATATTAGTTCGGGTGATGGTAGCTTATCTATAAGAATATATTTGGTGGCTACATGCCTTCTAATCTGTGTTAAAATTTGGCTCGTAGGCCATTTTATCATTAAGAAACAATGGGAAACCCTAAACATTCAAAAACCTAACCCTAAGAGATGAATCGCCAAAACCTTGTGGGCCCTATTGGGGTTAGTTGGAATGTCAACTTCCCATGGTCGTAACTTTAGCATACAATCTTTGTTTGCTAATCATAATACCTTGTTTTGAAGATTTCCAATAGGAGGCCGAAAAAAGACTAGTGAATCTATCTTGTACTTTTTTAGTCTCTTTGTTTTCCAAAAATAAATAAATAAAATAAAATAAAATAAATAAATAAATTATTTTAGGCCCTCAAAACCGCTCTCAAAGTTTAAGACCCGAAAATTGTCAAAAGTAGTAAGTTGTGCTACAATTAAGGAAATTGAAAGAAACATTGGTGGGGGTCTACGTGGAATACGCGGGTGGCCATCAATATCCACTTGGATTAGTCCTCCCCCATTAGGAAGAAATGGTCCCCATTGCATTGTGTGCCTCCATGATATGGGGAAATTTATGTTGAACGTGGTCCCTAGTGAGCCACTTGCCATGGTGCAGGAGTTGGCCAACTTTGGCAACTCGATATAGTTGGATCTTATGTCACCTATTGGTCTTGATTTGTGTGTCCATAATCCAATTAATTGTGGCCCGTTCCATGTAGTCTAGGTTGAGTTATGTTGGTGTTAGCTCTTCTGCAATGTCTGATGTGTACAACAATGGTGTAAAGTATGATTTGAAGGTGGTCCACATTGAACATTGGGTGCAGGCCAAATAATGGGGAATGTTGAGCTCAAAATCTCTATGACCCACAACCTTGGTGATGGTGTAAGTCCCGTATCAGAGTGGTCAAATCTTCTGATGGACTCCACCAAGGTGTTCTTTCTGCAAATACAACCAAATTTTGTTTCCCACCCAAAACTTATGTGGCATCCAATGTTGATCATAACATTGCTTTTAATTGGAATTTGACTTCTCCAAGATGTCAATAACCTGTTGGTGGATGTGGTGGATGCGTTCAATAAACTTGGTTACTTTATTAGCGTTGGACTGTAAATGTGTGGAATTTGTTTGTGTAGTCGCATGAGGCATGGAAACAACAATCAGACACAATGGTTGAAATCTTAGACCCACTTAAAAGGGACTGCGACCATTCGAGATATGGAAATATCTGTTATAGTTGTGAGGCACATAGGAAAGGCTCCCATCCCAAGTTCGCATATGCCTGGAGTTTTACGTGCAGAGTATGCACACTATCATCCTATTAACAACATTTGTCTAGCCATCAGTCTGGGGATGGAATGTAGTGGACTTCTTGAGCTTGGCATCTAATAGTGTCCAAAGGCTTGACCAGAATGTGCTCAAGAACCTATTATCCTGGTCAGATATAATGGTCTGCAAGATCCCAAAATGTACTCATATTCGTTCAAAGAAGATTTTTGTGATGTCCTCTATTGTGACACTCTTCTTGCAGGTCATCAATATAGCCGCCATCTTGGAACATTTGCCCACAAGCACAAATACACAGTCATTACCATGCTTGGTACAAGAGAGGCCAGATATATAGTCCATGGAGATGGATTCTCGAGGCTGGCTGGGAGTAGGCAGAGGAGTGTCTAGGCCAAGCTTCTTAATGGTTGGCTTAGCGATGGCACAAGAAAAGCAGGATCTGATATATTTTCCAACATCTAGTCGAATTTTGGCTAATAAAAATAGTTATGTAGTACGACCAGAGTTTTATCCACACCAAAGTGTCCTACTACCCAACTGTAGTGCGCCTCCCAAATCATCTTGGCATGCTCACTTAAAGGAACACAAAGGTGGCCCAACTAGCATAATAATGTGTCCTGGAGGTGGAAAACTGGAACTTGCTTTCCATCCACTAGCACTAGTATGTGGTGGTTAACTCTTGATCATTTTTGCACAGTTGCGGCCATCCAGAGGTCTCTTGGCTGCAAGAGTTGAGAACAGTAGTCAGTATTGCAATTGGGGGATGACTGAGGCAATATGAAACATGATTGGTGTTGCCCTTTTTGTATTTAATGTTCAAGTGTAATTGATGTAGATATGTAGACCACTTCTGATGGAAATTATTCTGCAATTTCTCTTGTGCTTGTATAAACTGAAGAGGTTGGTGATCTGTGTGGATGACTCTCCTTGCCCAAAATGTAATGTTTTCATTGCCGACAAGTGTGCGTGATAGAATACATCTCTTTATCATAGGTGAGACTTCTGAATTGTATCAGAAAGTGTCTCACTATGATAGGCCATCGGATGCCTGTGTTTGGTGAAGATTGTACCAATAGAATAATTGGAGGCGTATGTCTCAATTTAAAATGGCTAATGCAAGTCTGTAAATGTGAGTACATGTGCAAAGCATAGGTAATGCTTCAGCTCAACGAAATCCCTTTATTGGGATCAAAACAAGAAAACTTTACTTTCACTCTGCCCTCAGTAATGTGACTCAAAGGCCAAATGATATGGGAGAATTCCAACATGAACCTCCAACAAAAATGTGTAAGGCCCAAAAAGCTGTGAAGCTCTGTTAGAGTGGTCGGGGTTGGCCAATCCTGAATGACTTGGATCATAGTTGGATCCACATGCACACCTTTCTCATTTATGATGTAACCAAGATATTGGACCTGGCTCATGCCAAAGGTGCATTTCTCCAAGTTGGCACATAGTTTGTGTTGTTGCAGGGTTTGAAGGACGTGTCGAATGTGTTGCAAGTATGCTTCCCAACCCTTGTTGAAGATGAGGATGTCGTCTAAATTAACAACCATGAATGAGTTGGTGAAGGGCCGTAAGATGTCATCGACAACCTAATAAAATTTGCAGGGGCATTTTTCAAACCAAAAGGCATGACTAACCATTCAAAAAGTCCTTCCTTGGTTTTGAAGGTGATCTTCCATACATCTGTGGGCTCTATTGGAACCTAATGATAGCCAGACTTCAAATCGATCTTATTGAAATACTTGCCCCCCTTGAGTTAGTATAGAATATCATCAATCTATGAAATTGGGTACATGTTTCTGACAACGATTTTTTTTAGTGCTTAATAATCAATGCAAGGCCTCCAGGTCCCATCTGTCTTTTGTACAAGTACAATCAGGCTCCCACAAGGTGAGTAACTTTGTTGTATGTGCCCTTTTTGCAACAACTCCTAGATATACCGCTTGAACTCTTCATTTTCCAAAATGGAGTGGTGGTATATCAGTCCATTGGGTAAAGGTGTCCCAGGAGTCAAATATTTTGAATGTTGACCTAACAATGCAAAGGCACCCTTTTGGGTGAGGAGAAGATGTCACTGTATTCTTCCACGACCTTATCCACTCACTTGTTATGTGGAGATCTCCTCCTTGGTGGAGCCACCTAATGGTGTATGGTTGTGGGTGTGGTGTGTTCGACAAGCCCAACCGCTTAACGAATTTTGTTGAGATGAGGTTTTTTTTGTCTCCCTCTATTGACAATGAACTGAAATGGAGACCCCTTCACACACATCTGTTAGTGGAAGATACGCTCCCCTTCTTCTAGGTCTTTGAGCTCAATCTTTTGGACCTTGGTGGTGGCAGAGGTGGCATTGGGATCTACATCAATAATCTACTTCCCTTTTTCATTCTCCTTATTAGGGTTTGACTCAAAGTTGGAACATGCATCTGACTCTGAAGCCTTCAATTCAGCCACTAGTGATTGCTTGGCACGACACTCACTTGTGTTGTGAGTGGGACTCTTGTGGAACTCACACCACTTCCCTCTATCCTTCTCTGTCTTCGTGGTGTTGTTCTTTGCTTGCAGCTTCGATGGGTCATCCTGGGTCACCCAGCATTGGCTTTGTTCTTTATTTTGTGGTTTGGAAGCGCCTTTTCCCTGCTTTGGATTCACAGATCCAAATTTTCGCTTCTTTTGTTTAATTCTTTGTTCAATTTTGGTAGCATATCAGTATGTTGCACCAAGCGAGGAGATATTCGGGAACTCTATTTCTTCCCGAATGTATTTGTGCAGACAATCGCAGTACTTGAGCACCAGATGTCACTCAAAGTATTTGATACCTAGCTTTGTGCATAGAGTATGAAAAATATTTATAAACTCATGCACATCTTGGTCCCTTTTCTACCATAGTCTGGTCCATTGTATATTTGTCCTCATAGCTTCCCGCAGGGTAATATTTTTCCTTGGCAGCGTCTCGGAAATAATTCCAAGTGGGTGCGGCTGTGAATAGCGAGGATCCCTCATCCCTTTTCTCATAGTAATTTTCCCACCAACCCTTGATATGGGGAGCGGCCTTAAGCAGTGCAAAAGTAATCTTCTCCCTATCGAAGAAACTATGGACTGAAAAATAACCTCTAGCAGACTCAACAATTTATCTACAACATATGCATCTATTTGACCTTTGAATATAGGGATATCGAAGTTCACTTGTACCTTGAAGGGGGAACGCCTCCGAAGTGACTACTAGATGAAGATGCGTCATTTGTGGGCATTCGCCAAAGGATTTGGGAAAAGTTGTCCATCATCTCATTCCTTTGTTGCTTGATGGCTTCTTCGAGCTATAGTTTTATAGGATCTCCTACTCCCTCGTCTTTCTTTTCTTCCACCATGGGGGTCTTTCGGTGTCGGCAGGGATGGTCTTGCAAGGGTTCAACCATTTCATGTCCCAACCCCTTATACCCCGACCTCATTGGGGACATGCACAAAAAACAAAGAAAGAGCAGATCGCTTTGATACAACTAATCTGGATTTATGCAAGAACAAAATGAAATACATATATAAACACAAAAAGAGAGCTACAGCGAAAACAAAAATTTCATTCATTAATAACAAAATACTGAAAATGGTTATATGCAAAATGGAAATAAACTAGTTCGGGCGATGGTAGTTTATCTATGAGAAGAGATGTGGAAGCTACACGCCTTTTGATCTATGTTACAATGAGGCTCATAGGCCTTTTTATCATTAAGAAACAATGGGAAACCCTAAACATCCAAAAACCTAACCCTAGGAGATGAAGCACCAAAAGCTTGTGGGACCTGTTTGGGTTAGTTGGAACATCAACCTCTTGGGGTCATAAGTGTTGTAATGATGTCTTTAGACACCACCTCCTTCTTGAAATACAAGCTCTATAATCTACTTAATATTTTGATTCTTCAACTATTTAATCGTGCGATTATGCATCATTCAATAATAATAAAAGCTCTATATCACAGGTCAATGGAGTGTTCAATTGTGTATGTTGCAAGCATTTTACATATTGTCTAGAATATCTTAAAATATCACTTCAATAACACATCGAATGACCCCAAGCTTTTACCCCATGTGAAACATAACCTTAAGAATAAATTTGAAGTGACAAACATGGGTATTTGTATTATTATTTTTGGCCCCTGAGTCTTACAAACCAAGGAAGGAATTTCCCTTTCTTATTGCAAGTATGCATGTGACCTTCATCATTTTCACATGCAAGATTGTAAATTAGCCCCATCTTCCTCCCAATTTGGATTCAAACTTGCTAACAACTATGCTTCACCCAAAGTACATGTAACTTAGTACCATCAATCAATTAAAAGCCTTTTGTATTTGACTCATACTTGTTGGAATGTAACTATGGTCGGTCTTCATAATTATCATTCTACTTGTGTCATTATATATTTCATGTTAAAGCAAAAGAAGAAAAAGAAATTATTATTATTATTATTATTAGTTTCATTAGTCAAAGCATGTTCTTCATGCTTCTAGGGTTTATTGAGTCATAAGAAAATTTGTCATGAGTCAAAGTCTCATTTGGATTATTTGTAAAAAAATAAAATATTTTATTTCGAGTTAAGAGTCAATTTGTCACCCACAAGACCAAGTTGGACCTGAAAGGCGCCTATTCGACCTACTGAATGTGTATATATAGTGAGAAATTTGACCACATTTGGACACAACACTCACAATGATTTATGTGCGAGAAAGAGCAAGAATACTAGTGAAAGTCAAAGGAAAGAGAGCAAAAATCAAAGAAGGAACGAAGGTCAAAGAAGAGAGAAACTCCCGCTATTCCACCCTCATTTTGTCACACATATGATATTTGAAGACTATTATAGGGGGCAGAAATTTCAGATCTACTACAAGGGCCAAAAATTCAGAGTTTGATCAGATTTGAAGGGTGTTGACCAATGTAGACTTTGTTGGATTTCATTTTCTTAAGGAAGGGTTGAAGGAGGGTTGACTTGGGTTATGTGGGAAGTCTTGGTCTTGGGTTTTGGGTCTTGGATTTCTCACTTTGATATGATTATATAAGAAGAGAAGTTGGTTGGGTTTCCTCCCTTGTGCGGTTTTACCCTAGCTTGGAGCATACATCTTTGTGTTCTTTGTCTCTTGTGATCTTCATGTTTCTATGTTTTGATAATTGTTTGATGAAGAGAACATAATAAAATAAGTAAGACTCCAACAAACATTCACAAGCAATTATCAAGTAAGATAAATCAACCCTAATTTTCTAACCTAATGGTTTCTCAACATGGTATCAGAACTAAGGTGAGGAAAAGGCCTCTTGAAGATCACTTTTGTTGGAATGCATCTCTAGATATTTACATTAGCTATTTTGGATGACATCATTTGCAAAGGGCACAAGGAAGAAGACTTAAAGACCATCATTCATTGTTGTAGGAAATTATTGTAGTAGCTATCTCTCTCTCTCTATATATCATTAAAGGCACTTGTTTATTCAGCATCCATCATTGAAGGAACCATCAAAGAATCTTGAATATATTATTGTACCTACTATCCTAGACGACGTCTATATTTAAACCATCATTCAAGAACACCTTTGAAGACTCTTGGAAGCATCATCATCATTCAAGCACTCCACTCCTTTGACTAGTAAGTACTTTACCATATTCCATGTCTCAATCTTCAAATCAAATGGATCATTTTTGTAAGGAAGGCAACAAAATTGATGGAGCATCAAACTTCAAAGCATGGAAGAAGACAATTGATTTGGTTCTCATAGAAAATGAAGTAATGGATCACATTCTAGGAAAATTTTCATAACAAGATAAGGACAAGACTCAAGAAGTGGCCAAGTACAATAAGGGAAAAATAAGGGCTCAAATAATTCTCATTGAATCCATCAAAGATCACCTCATCCCCTTTGCTATAGATTTGTGCACATGAAAAGAAGTCTATGACAACTTGGTAAAATTATACGTTGTGAATACCAGTGTTGATAATATCGACGAGATATCGGCGATATTCGGAAATATCGCGATATTTTCGGCGAGCCGATATATCTCCAACAAAATATCACGATATTTTCGGCTTTTGAAAATATCGCGTGATTTCCGAAATATCGCCGATATTTCGGAAAATATCGCGTGACGATCGAAAATATCGTCTGGTGACTGTAAAAATTTCTGCATGGCCTATAAAAATCTGATTTTGGTTTTTTTTCATATCATTTTCATTTTTGATTGCTAGAGAAGGAAGGGGAGAGCTATGTGGTTGCTGCCAAGGAGGGTTTGAGCATTCTAGGCCCTAGTATTGATATGTTATTCATGGTAATGTTAAATTCTTAAAGTAAAAGTGACATTCTCCTTAATCTTCATTTTCATCCTTTTACTTAAATTTTAACATTACCATGAAAATGACTCAGGTTGTTTGAGAGTGGTTCCGGCCTCATTGGATTTCATATGGAGAAAGTAGAATTTTAGATTTCATTCAAAATGCAGCAGACTTATCAGTTTTTTAGGATTTCAGGATTGGGAAATTGTAATGTTTCCAGGTGGTGTCACCTGCCCGGGCTACCCCTGCCACCAGTAGAGGACGTGGTCTACCTCCTATAGTTCTTACTTCTAGTTCTTCAGCTTCTAGAGCATAGCAAACTCCACTGCCAACTCCACCAACACCAGCATCTACATCTAGAGGGAAAGGGAAAACTGTGGCATTTTCTCGCAAGAGGGGCAGAGGAAATCAATAGGTTTAGACTTTAGTTATTTTCTTATGTGCTTGTAAGTTGTACATGAACAATGAACATTGAATATTCAAGAATCAAGACCAAGCATATCACATTCTAATTTCTAAATAGTAAATTTTGATTCTATTTATTTTTTTAAAGTGAACTATGAACTTTGAGAAGTAATTATATTTTAATTTGATTAGATAAGCTGCAACCTGCAATTTAATATGGATAAAAAACCATATTTTGGTATATATATATATAAAACGTGTCCCCTGTGTCTTGTTTCCAGGTTGTTGCATTTCGTATTGAATACTCGCATTTACGTGTCCTCCGTGTCTCGTGTCCTTGTGTCATGTGACTTAACTTAGACAATATTGATGTATTGTCTCCATGGAGGGTGGAGTCTGAGGAGCCCCTCTTGGAGGAGTCACCTTCATGGTTAGAGCCAGTGGTAGATGATCCATTAGAGCAGGGGCAGCAAGAGGAGGACTCGGAGTCAGAGAAGTAACAACACTCAGAGGAGGAGCAGGAGGAGGAGGAGGAGGACACTGCGGGAGCATCAGCATCAACACCATCTGCTATAGATATAGGAGAGCATAGCCCCATACCTAGCACTCATTATTTGACATTAGGTGCAGAGGCAGGGTTAGGGCCTCATACTACTAGGGGAAGGCCTGGCAAACAGCCCATCATGTTTTCCTGTAAAAGGGAGAGAGGGCAGTGATTTCAGATAGATAGCTGCTAGTTTTATTTGTTATGCTACATATAACTCATGATGATGAGATACTTTTATATATGTGATGTTATTTTGTATTGGTTCTCCACATTGAGTCCTTGAATGGACAATTATCAAGGATCAGCAGGATTTGGTATCGCCTTTGATGTATCATTTCTATTTGACATCATATATATCAGTGTTCTCTTCATATTTATGTGCCAATGTGTTTATTTCATGTTGTTATTGCTTTATATGTTTAAAAATCTTTAAAAAATGAATATATTATGCATTTTTTATGCTTGCCGATATTTGTCGATATTTTCGCCGATATTCCCGATAAGATATTTTCTGGACCCTCGCCGATATTTTCCCGATACCGATATTATCAACACTGGTGAATACTACTAGTCATAAAATATCCTTAAGGAATCAACTTTACAAAACAAGGTTATCAAAAGATGAAGACTTGGCCTCGTACCTTGTAAAAATATCGAAATTGAAAGAACGACTTCAAGAACTTGGAGAAGTCATATATTATTCTGAATTAACTACTTGCATACTCAATGTTCTACCTCCAGTGTTCGATGAACTATGGGCTTTATGTGTTCTAGAAGAAACATGATTGAAAGCCAACAATGACACCGAACCCAACAGTTAACAATCTCAAGCTTTTGTTGTTAAGTCAAAGAAGAAGTTTGGAAGATTTTGAAGATTTTGAACCTCGTCGAAAATACAATAACAACAACAATTAGCCATGTGGAGAACGAGACATGTCCAAAGTGCAATGCTTTGGTTGCAATGAATATAGACACTATAAAAGGATCCTAAGAAGAGGAAATAAAGAAGTGGAGCTCACATTGTAGAAGAAGATGAAGAACCTAAGGGAAACCAAAGACTAAAGATCATAAGAACCTCTATTATTGAAGGATTTCACTATTGCCAGGTTTACAAGCAATTTGTTTTCTATATTACTAGAAGATGACAGTTAGAGTAGTAAGTGAAATTACATTTGTAGAAGAGTCATGGGATTTGCAAATTATGCAAAGAAGCATATAGCATTGGAAGAATTAGAGTCTACTTAGTTAGTTGCATCTTATCACAAAAGGTTGGAAGCAGTGATCTAATCATCTAGTAAGCAAGAATAGAAGGATTTGGGCTATCAAGCACTTTACACTTATTGCAACAATTACAATTTTATCATGATGATCTAGAAGCAGTTACTTAGCAGAAAAGGGACTACACGGATCTACTATAGAAGCAGAACCATTAGCAGAATCAAGATCATTATGTAGCATTATAGAGGTTTCTACAACGTGATATTTTGTTTCAAACATATGAATGGAAGAATCAAAGTAACATGATAGAAGTATATTCCACTAAAAGAACATGGAAGTAGCATTAAAGCAGTCTAAAAGTATGAAGGTGTGGAGATAGTCTAGAAGCAACATGAAAAGAAGCATTTCTCGTCATAAAGAAGGAACCTCAACATTCATGGACATCATCTTCAAAGAAGTTTAAAGTAGTGGTTCGTTCAAAAGAAGTTAATTAAATGGTAGCATAAAAGGAAGAAGTATGCCTATCTTGGAAAAGGTTCTTTATTAGTTATCTAGAAAAAGACTCATATCTTCAGAGAAAGTTGAAGGAAGAGTAGGATGCATGTAGGTCATATATATACTTGGGATATGTCTTAGTCAGATAAGAAAGTGAAGGGCTCTTCCATATGGTTGTTTGATGTACAGCAGCATAACAGATATGTGGAAGGAAGTTATGTCGACTTCAAAGGGAGATAGAAGCACAAAGTGACTTTAAGGATCTTATAGTTTGAAATTTGGAGTAACATCACTTGTTTTCGAAACTCTGATAATGAGGAATGAAATCATAATGTTTTGGATATGATATGACTTCCAGGAAGAACATAAAGGAAAATTGATACAAGATTTCATGACATATTTTGTTGACCACTTGATGATATGATGTGTTCGATACTAATCTAGTGGAAGTTAACTCTCCGCAGTTGGAAAGAGGGAGCTAGAATTGGCTCTACATTGATTGATTTGGCAGGGGTTATTGCTGACAAAGATAGTACTAATGATTAGTGAAATATGATATAAATTCTTGAAAAAGGCATGAAGGCAAAACCCTGTCACAAAGAGAGATTATCTGAAGGCTTGTCTGATCAATGATAAAGAAGTTTGGCTCCATAAGATGTTTGAAAAAACTACTTAGTGACATGTTAGAGCTACATGAAGAGTGAGATAGCTCCAACTTGTGGTTGTTCCTCCCTATTTGAGTGGGAGTAAGGATTTCCTCCCTGGTTGAGAGGGAGTGAGGCTGGACACCGTATTCTCCATGTGTAATGCACTATGGTCGAGACCACCATTCGTAATCCTAGTGAAGACACTAGTAGGGACAATGGAGGATTGGATAAGCATCTAGAACCGATACTCCTTGAGGAATGATATCCAAGGTAGGAGTAGTCCCAAGGACTCTTACTCTTTGGGGATTGGAATCCAAGATAAGAGTAGTCATGACGACCGATATTCTTTGAGGATGGGGTGGCATTCAAGATAAGAATTGCCCTGTAAGGACATACATGGTGCGCATCCAGATGGTGTATGTACCTTTAGAGGTGGTGGTGGTGTCCAAATGTATGTCTCCCAACATTGTTCTCTAATCTAGTGGAGAGATAGAGTTCATCAGTCAAGGCCTTACAATTTTGTAATTGACAATTTTGGTTATGATTATGCTTGATGATGGTTATTAATCTGAACTCTTCTTATGAGAATATTTCAATTTGAGAGAGTATCCTTGTATCTTGTTGAGTCATTATGAATACTTCCCTAATTAAGAGGGAGTGTTAGAAATGTAACTAGGTTCGGTCTTCATAATTATCATTGTACTTGTGTCATTATATATTTCATGTAAAAGCAAAGGAAGAAAAAAATTATTATTTTCATTCGTCAAAGCATGCTCTTCATGCTTCTAGGGTTTATTGATTCATAAGAAAATTTGTCATAAGTCAAAGTCCCATTTGGACTATTTCTAAGAAAATAAAATATTCTATTTTGAGTTGAAATAGTCAATTTGTCACCCACGAGACTAAGTCGGCCCTAAAAGGCACCTATCCAACCTACTGGATGTGTATATATAGATAGCAATTCGACCTCATTTGGACACACAACATTCACATCAATTTATGTGCAAGAAAGAGCAAGAAGACTAGCAAAAGTCAAAGGAGAGAGCAAAAAGCAAAGAAGGAATGAAGGTCAAAGGAGAGAGAAACTTGCACTATTCTGCGCTAATTTTTTCACATGTGCGAAATTTCAGGACTGTTGCAAAGGCTGAAAAACTTCAGATCTACTACAAGGGTCAAGAATTCAGAGTTTGATCAGATTTGAAGGGCGTTGAGCAACGTTGACTTTGTGAATTTGATTAGCTTGAGGAAGGATTGAAGGATGGTTGACTTAGGTCTTGTCGGAAGTTTTGGTCTTGGTTTTTGGGTATTGGATTTCTCACTTTGATTTGATTCTATAAGAAGAGAAGTTGGTTGGGGTTTCCCCCTTGTGGGGTTTTGCCTTGGCTTGGAGTCTGCATCTTTGTGTTCTTTGTTTCTTGTGATCTTTATGTTTTTATGTTTTGATAATTGTTTGACGAAGAGAACATAATAAAAGAAGAGGCCAATAAACATTCACAAATAATTATCAAGTAAGAGAAATCAACCTTAATTTTCTAGCCTATTGGTTTCTCAACAATACCCACCCTGATATTTCCATTTTTGTTGGTTTTGTTTCCCAATACATGTAAACACACAATGAGAATCACTGGAAAGTAATGAAAATGATATTTCGGTATGTCTATGGTACAATTTAGTTTGGGATAGATCACAATTCAAAGGGGACACCTTTGTTGGCTAGTTTCACTAGTCTTTATTTGGTTGACAACCCTTATGACCAAAAGTTTATTGCTGGTTATGTTTTCACTCTTGGTTCTGACCTTGTCACTTGGGCTTGTAGGAAAAAATATGTCCTTTCTCTTTCTTCAACAGAAGTAGAGCATCAAGCAAAAACTTTGTGCAAGTCAAGAAGTTTTGTGGCTATGGTAGATCATCTTAAAGTTTGGATTCTAGTAGCAACATCTAACCATATTCTGGTGCACTGATTAGAAATCCATTCAACATAGTAAAGCTACAATGCAACATCAACACATCAAACACATTGAGCTACACATGCACTTCATCGAAAAGCTTATTCAAGATTACATTATCGAAGTACTCTGTTGCCTTACAAATGATCAAGTTGCAAAGATTTTCACAAAGTTTATAACAAAAGTGAAGTTTTTCAAACTTCAATCTATGTTAGGCGTTTAAGAAGCTATCATTAAGCAAGGATAGCCTCTAATCCTCATTTATTCTCCTACTATAGCACCTTTGTAAATCCTTCAATCATATTTTAAGTTGTTATTAGGGGGGTCATTATAGTATATCAACACTTACAATTTAGAAGATCAATTTGGTCTAATATGTCTTCAAATCAAATGTGTTTCTTTAGTGCACGTTGAAATCTGACAATTATGATTATGTTCTACACATAAAGTGATCTGGGATTGTGGCTTAGTAGTCTATTAGCCCATGATGTCTATTTAAAGAGCACAGAGGATCATTTGTTGATAATCAATTGTGAAAAACTCATATGGAAATTATTTCCCTTTTACATTAATATATTGTGTTAAATAGTTGTGTTGATTAGAACATTAATATATTATCTCTCAAGTAGTTATGTTGTACCTCCTTGAAAATGTTAACCTCGATGTATCAATTTTTTATTTGTTTGTGTAAACAATTGTCGTAAAATGTTTTGTATATGTAAATATACTTTATTTATCCAACAACAATCAGACGTAACATCTAATAATCAGCACTTAGACTAGTTCTTGAATTGCTCGCACCGCACTCCCATGTGATGCAAGAATGCAGATGCATGTAATCGAGTACACAACTATTACCACCACATGAGTTACAGATATAATAAAACACAAGAAGCAAAATGGCATTTCTATAAATGTTTGGTTTGATGAGGAATGCAAAATTTCAAGGAGAACCTTGAAAAAGGCAGGCAAGGAGAAGATGAATGTAAAGTTATATAAGCAAATACTAAAAAAGAAAAAAGATGAGTTCATGCAAACAAGGCGAGAAGAGTTAATATATCTAGGCAAGAATAACTCCAAGTTTTTCTAGCAGGAACTTCAACCAAGGAAGAAGCAAATTGAAAACAATATTACAACCAATCAATGGTTTGAATATGCAAGACAACTCTATGAGAAAGAATCAGACGCAGAGCCTCCCCCAAGGATCAACACAACCACAAATCTCTTCACATTACAAAAGGTGGAGATTGGAATTAAAAAGTTGAAAACAGGAAAGGCAAAGGACTTGGTTGAACTTCAAGCAAAGTATCCAAAATGAGGCATGAACACTCTTGCACTGCACATCATGGAAATATTCAGTGACATTCAGCAAGGATTCCAAAGAGACTGGACAACTAGCATAGCAATACCCCTTTTGTAAAAGTGGAGACATTAATAATTCTTCCAATTGTAGAACCATTATGATCAATCATTTGTTTGCAAATCTTTTCGGCAGCATGGTAGAAAATACAATCAGTGAGCAGAAGTAAAAGAAAAGAGGGCAAAATGACAAGCAAGTTTTAGGCTAAAACATTCTACAATGGATCATGGTATCACGTTGAGACACATGATTAAAAAAGGTTTGGGAGAACAAAGAAATATTTTGTTATTTTGTTGACTTCAAAAAAGCATTTGACACGATGCCTAAAGATAAGTTGTGGCGTAGAATGGAAGAATTTGAAATTCTTTTGCATTATAGAGTCATTGTCCATAGACTTTATGAAGAGTTGAAAGTCAAAATTAAAACCTCAATGGGTATTTCAGAAAGCTTTAAAAGTGACATTGAATTCAAGCAAGGTTTCTCTATATCCCCTACTCTTTTTGGTTTATATATTGATAAACTGGAAGAGTGGCTAAATATGCAAGGTTTAGATGGTGTTTGGTTGGGGGAGTTTGTGATAAAGTTTCTTTTATATTTTGATGATCTTGTATTGATTTCTAAATCGGCCCATGGATTGCAAATGCACCTATATGCCCTTGAGCATTTTTGTAGAGCAGTGGGGATGCAAGTCAATACTAGAAAGACTAAAATAATGATTTTCTCTAATAAAATGAAGCAGAGCCAGTATACGTTCTTTAATGGCAACATTCTTGAAGAAGTAAATGAATACAAGTACCTCGTGATTGATTTCAACAACAAACTTAATTGGGAGGACTGCTAAAAGAAGAGAATTTTAGGTGGGTGGAAAGCATTACATCTTTTCAAAAAAGATGCAGAAAGGCAGAGTTATGGGATTCGAAAACGATTAAAGTTCTTTTTGGACTCCTAATTTGTCCAGTGATGCTATATGGGTGTGAATTTTGGGCTAGCAGCACTCCCGTCTGAAAATGGAAACAAATTGAGAAAATTCAAAAACGCTTGATCACGAGCAAGTTCAAAATAAAAAAAAATTGGTGCCTTATGAGATAATGTTGAGTTAAAAAGAGGCAACTCCCATCGAAGCAATTGCTATGGTATGCCTCATAAGATATCTAAAAAGAGTTGAGCAAATGGGAATAGGAAGATGGCATAATGTTATCTTCAATGAAGGCACGAGTGAAAGAAAGAAAACATGGATGAGACAATACTACACATGGATGCAAAAATGGAATATCTACCTCAATCTCTATCCCACAAATGGCAAGGAACTAAAGAATTTTGTCATGAAGAAGTTTCGTAAACAGGTATGGGGAAAAGAGTTGGGTAGAAAGAAGTACTGCATTGAGGAATTCAACCCTACGTGTGATATACAACAAAAAGAGTTCATTGGAGCTAGCCTTCTGTGGAGGGCAAAGGTTCTTATTGTTCAATTAAGAATCAACTCGCATCAACTTCGGTGTGAAACAGGACGGTGGAAAAGGCCTAAAGAAGCTTGGGAAGAATGGGTGTGTACAAATTGCGCATCTGGGGCAGTGGAATCAGAAAAACATTTCATTTTGGAATGTGATGCATTCAAAGACATCAAAGAAAGTTATGGGAGTATGTTAGCATCGGTTTCTTGGCATTATCTTTTCAGCGAGGGGATTGTTGGAAGGTTGTGCCAGCGCATCATCAATTTGAATAAGAAAATGATTGAATCAGAAAAGACTAAAGCAAAGAACTGATGGTCCCACGGACTATTTTTAGTTTACTAAACGTTAAAATATCATTTCATTTCATTACTAAATCAAAAAAGTCATTCCATTACTGAATCAAAAAAGTAAGTAGTTAATTATCTAATTGATATCCATGTACCATTTGCACTTAATCCGTGTTTCATTTCAATTGGGCTCTTATGGAAATCGTACAAAGAAATTTTGGTGAGGCAAGTCGTAACAGTCATATTCAAAATGACACCAATTTATCCGCATATGTATCATTGCTATAGAACTGGAACTAAATTCTCTAGTCTTCTTCTTATTAAATGTCTTGCCACACATATATTGGAATTGCACTTGTTTAAGCGTCAGATTGTATGCCAAATACACAGTATCAGGGAACAAGCACACAAGAGTTGGATTCGATGGAAAACAGATCATTTAGCAGAGAATACGGACCTGATTATTTTTGTAGTGTCGTGAGGTGTGCCTGATTGAGAGTAGAAAATGTCCAAACCTTGGTCATCATGTTTATCATTCATCCCTATTACTGTGTGTCTCATCTAGACAAAGCTAGCTCAATCATCAGCCAGTAATATCCATAGACAGAGATGTTAAATGTTTCAATGACATCTAAATTTACATCTTGAACGTACTCTAGTTAAGTCCTCTCCGCAAGCAAGGGATATTACGCCACAAGCAGCGTTCAGCTATTGCCTTTGCAAATAACATAAAAATATCCATTATCGGGAAGAAGAGAAACAGACTGGAATCTCGATGAAGAAATGACAGCATGTACAACGAGTGTCATACTTTGCTGATAAGTTGAAAATAAAAGTGCTTAACTAAAGCAACCTAGAGAGTCTACTGTAACTCATAAAGGTTCTTTACAAAGCAGTGTCAGTAAAGTAAATTTACTCCTAAAAGCAGCCCTTGATGAGTCAGTTTGGACTCTGGAGCTTATATATTTAAGCAGTTTAATGTGATACACTAAATCTATTGTGCATAGCCTTAGTCTTCAGAAGAACACGCAGATTTCAGAAGTTGCAAAACTGCATTTCTATCAGGCATACTTGGAATGGCACCTTTAACTTGAATGCATAACGATGCCGCCGCAGCTGTCAATATGTGCAACACACACAACATTAGTGAAAGAAAGAAATAATGACAGGGATTTCAAATAGTTGCCTTTCTAGTTTAGTACAATGAGGACATAATTAGAGACGCCAGAGAACTATAGACTGAACATTGCAAAATTGGAGCCTATTTTGAAGTGAAAGAACACAGAAGGAGAATAGGTAGAAACTGATAGCTTAGAGAAAATACTGAACTAGATAATGGAACAAAGAGTCCATAGGCTTTATGCAAATTTGACAAAAAGTCTGCTCCCTACAGTGCACAAAACTTTTTTGCAACGCACTCGAGACAAACGCATATCTCCCTATTGACAGCCAACTACGCACTTCAGATGGGTAATATCATTCTTCGGGATAGCAAAAGCCCGCTCATATAGCTGAAACTAATCTAAGTCTGAGCATACAGGTTAGAATTCCTAGATCATATAGTCAAAAAAAGATCAAAAGGAAAAATTCAAACCTGCAAACTTCAGGCTCTCTGCAACTGAATTTCTTTCCACAAGGGCCACGGCAAATGCAGCTGTGAAAGTATCACCTGCTCCTGTTGTGTCCAGTACCATGGGAGCAAGAATTGCAGGCTGTAGGATTGGAGGAAGACCTTCCGTCACTAAAACTGATCCTCTTTCTCCCAATTTTACCAGAACTTGTTTGACACCCTATACAGATTACACAGGTACATAACTTTGTATGAATCCCACTAAAATATTCAGATACATCCTTACAAAAAACATTCAAAGCATAGACAAAGTCAGTTTGATCTTGTTGCCCTGGATTGTTTCCACCATTCCATGGTCATTAATTGAATGCCCAAAGTCACGGAACTTCCACATTTAACAGTATGTATCCCCCAACACCCTTGGTGAATGTACACAGTCTGGCAACGAGGACCTGAGTTCCGCTACATGATTGAATTGACACGGTTCCCTAAACTCATTAAAATCAAATGAAAATGGAAGCTCTAACATACCATTTCATGACATTTGGCTGCAGCTTCGATAACTTGATCAATTGTATTGGTAGAAGCTCCTGTCAAGCGTTCCAGCTCAGTTTCATTTGGACTAAAAATGTCAATACATTTAAGCAGGTTCTCGGGAATTGGCCCTTCCATGCCTCCAGCATCTAGAATCACTGGAACATTTGCACTTCTTGCAATCTGAGAAGTTAAGAAACATACGTAAATTCCATTAGATGATAAGATTTTGAATTCGGAGTACTGAGCTTGAGTGTCAAATAAAAGGGACAGAAAAGTCATGATTGTTAAAATTGATTGCGAATTTCACCAAGCCTCTAAAGCATAGTTTAAACCTACAAGAAGAAAGAGCCCAAGAGATTTTTCACAGTGACGGATACCAATTTTGTCCAGAATTCAATTTAATCTGATGCACTGAAGTTCAAATTTTGAAACAAAGATTTTGATCTTGCTACACAAGGGTAGGATGAGTTCAAGGCTCCAGAAAATGTTATTAATATAAATTTTTCACCACTAAATTCAATCACCCATGGATGGATAACAAATGCCCACTCTCCAAAATATTTATTTTCCTCACAGGTTTTATGCTAACAAAGAAAAAAGAAAGTACCAATCTTTATTGGCAGATTATGTCTACATGATGAAAGAACAGGAAAGAGACTTGAACATTCAGAGATTATGAATCATTCTTGGAGAGCCAATCTGCTAAGAAAGTCGTCTGGTTAATTGGCAAGCTGTTTATAACTATAACTATATCGTGTCATCAATCAGCAGTTGCAAAGTGAAATCTAACTTCGGAACACAAGCACAATATGGTCCTGCTAAACCCTGGAAAAGTCTTTGAGAATATGGCTATCCAAAGCGTATGGATAATATAAACAAGTGTGTGCTACCACCTTGTTCACACTCCCTCTTGCTTCCAGGCTGATTCTTGTCAGCACAAGGGGGGTCTCCCTAGAAAGTTTGCAGCCCGCATCTCAAATAGTCAAGAAAAAATATTTTATATCTGCAAATTACTTGCTGTTGAGATCAAAACAGGAGCTAATTATTCATGGACAGCGATGTTACAATGCTAACTATCAATGGGAATAATTGTTCGGTTCATGACTGGGTGTATTCATGTTCTCTCCTGTTAATGCAATAAACACACGCATACCAGCAAGAATTTATGCCCTGTAAGTGGCAGATTTCAGAATTAAGATCAATCAAACACAATAAATGTTCAATAGAAATTCAATCCTATCAGATCCAGTTCCTTGATGGGTGAAATGGACTCAAGAGGGAAACCCAATGAGCCAATTCAAACAAATCTCATTGGCTCAAAAGACAATCTGATTCTTTATTAGAGACCAATGAAAACAGCAAGTAACAATTGAATTTTCATAACACATATATACATGAGAGCACCGCTAAATGCTTAAGATCATTCTACCAGTGCCAAGAGATGTGATAACAATGTCTCGGCCATGCCGGAAGGCTCAAAATAACCATGGAAAACTAAGAAGAGTTGCAAACATAACCTCAATCCAAATCTGATAACAGAAGTGGAGTAACCTCAGCTCAGACTAATGACGACAGATCTCTATATTCATGTCATTGAATGCTGCCTCCAGCTAAGACTTTGATGCCTGAAAATTCAAAATAGAGAAATGAATTGGAAAATGGATTAATGCACCAAAGCTTGGACAATGATTAAACCAACCTTCAACCTCCGAAACATTATTAAATAAGTCTCTGACTCTCTGACCCTGGATGGTGTGTCATCCTTCACCAACAATAATCATGCATGCATAGTGAATGCTTGAGATGTCCTTCGGTTAAACGCTCTCCACTAGAAGTGGAACCATAGACTGATGTGCCCTTCCTCTAGCAAGTATAGTATGTATGCACGGTCAAAGGGTCCATTGTAGCCACCTCACCTAAGGTGTACTTCTCCTAGCCACCTCAATCATGCATGCAAAATCTAACCAAACCTTGAACTGAGTTGGAACTAAAGTCGTCTTTCATACAAGGCACAATTATATCTGGATGCAAGTGAATAAGATTGCGCCCAAAGCACAATAATCTTTGGATGCAAATGCATATAGTTGCTTGCACAGCCCAATATTCTATGGATGCAAGTGGATATGATTGCACGCAAGGCACACTCAACTGCAACTAAATAGTTAAGGCTAAGTTCAAAATAGACTACATGTATCCACCTCAACTAGTGTTCCCTCCTTGTGTGCAAGTCAACTCTATGTAATAATAGCAAAGTCCACTAGGGTGCACTCAAGCATGTATGAGAAAAGTGAATTAAACTCCTAAAATAGTTAATGCATGCATGGTCAAGTTAGGCACTCAATTGTAGACGTGAATAGTAAAAGCATGCATCTCCCAAAAGTAGCAAGTGAACTCCACAATGCACTCCACCCTAGTTCTGCACGTCACCCAGAAATAGCAAAGAATCCCATCATGTGATGCACCCCACCAAATGGATAATAATAACACATGCATTAACAAATTGAAGTGAGGTGGCATCAACTTGAAGACAAGTCAACCAATTGATGTCAAAGTGCATTGAACTGGATCCAACTCAACTAAACTGTACTACACCTAACTGAAATGGAACCATCTAGGGCACACTTCCCTATGAGTCTAGATCATACCACATGGCAACATTCTGGCTACCACATGTCAGCATGAGCAATACCACTTACTGAAAATACCAATTTCCAAAAATAGCAGTAACCTCTAGAAAGCTGTCACTAGATACTGAAGTTAGCCACCAATACAAAATATCAATTGCCGCTAACCTACATGCTTCCCTGGAATAGCATCCATGAAACATAGAACTTACTGAAAATAGTAAGTTCTCTATCAAACCTCAAGATGCCAAAAAACTATTTGTGGGAATCAGTTTCAGGTGGCTCTTTAGGAAGTACCTTCGTTGCTAAGAGGGAATGTTGATGTTTGTAGCATCGTATAGCTCCCTCTGCACAGGTCTAAGTGTCTAGACACGCCGAAGTCGCCTAATCGACCCTTTAACCTTAGTAATTTCTTTAATTATTAAAGTAATTGACTTTTATAAGATAAAGTGAGTTAATGTAATGAAATGCAAGGGTTATTTACATTAATGAATTAGATGAATCTCAACCATTGATCCCAACTAATGTTGAGATCTAATCTCAATTGTCAATCACATTGGAGATTAGGGTTGTGGATTCAATCAATAACTCAAAGTTATAAAATGAAGGCTACACTAAGGGAGAAGACACATCTTTGAGCACAAAACAGAGTTTGATAGTGAGATCTCAGTGATTAGATGAAGAAAGACTTTCATTCAAATGTCTAGAATTTGAGAAAGAGTGAAAGGGGAAACAAGGGAAGGATCTAGATCAGCCAACAGATTGAAGCACAAGTCAAGGGCTTGATCAGCTGGATCAATTCCAGGTTCTTGTTGTGTTTTTCTTTTCCTCGGAGGGCCATTATCACAGGGAGGGATCCCTTATGTGCTATTGTTTATCATTGTTAATGAAATAGCAAATATTGAAGGGAAAAAATATTGTATGCACGTGTATGAGATTGATATGATCATTTTGTTTCTGTTGTTATATTTTATTTATGTGATAAATCACAAGCGTGTTTTTTATTTAATAGATCTGATCTGATAGGAAGTAATTAACCATGTTGTTGGGGTTAAAAAATTAACACTTTTAAAAGGTTAGAGGCTGTCTTTCATGAAACCCTAGGTAAGAAGCCTCACCAATCTTTTGTTGAAATTCCAGTACAAGAGAGAATTTCTAGACATGATAATTACTTGTGACTATTTATTTATATGTTTTTCATTTATCCTTTACTTCATTCATTAGGTCATCAAGCAATTATACAAATGAAATACATAAAAGACAAGACACCAAAGATTAGGCCAAAGACTAGAGAAAAACCCACAAGGGAAAACTCGTTAATCATTTCCTTATAGATTATTCATCAACACAAGAAATCCAAGTCAAACTAACCAGAGTTCCAAGTGCCAAGTCAGACCTCCTTTTCTATCACAATTCTGTCAATAAGTTTGATCACCAGATGCCACATGTCTATCCTATCTGCACCATACTCTTGAATCATCAAGCACTTACATATTTTATGAAAAGCTAAGTTCTTGACAATCTTTGTAGAGAATCGTGATCGAATCCAGCACGTCGTCAAATAGTCCATCAAACATTTTACGGAGCTAAACTGCTTCACATATAATAGTATAAACTGCCAATCTTTTGCAGTTGCAATGCAACTGAATCCTGCTTCATGCTCTTCCAAGAAACCATATTAGATTCCAACCATTAGTAGTACCTTTATTCATCATCAGCACTGCCAATCCAATTGATGTAACCTCAAGTCCCAAGTTGTAAAATCCTTCAAGTCATTTTTTGCTTCCAGCTTCCTTTGAAGTCAGAATTCCTTCCTTTAACCCATGAGTCCTTCTTTCCCAAAGTAAGAGGTCTTCTTTAATCATGAGGCTCCTTCAAAAAATTGGAGTAACTTTTTCTAACTCATGCATTCGTCTTAACGTGTTCCTCTCCCTCTTACTGGGAGAACCTTCTTGTTTTTAATGCTATCATTTATTGCATTCTATAAAAATCAAGACTTACTCTATGTTTGTCAGCTTTTTGGTTCTTCTTCTAGACTGCATCTGGAAATTCCTCTTGGCTATGCTTCATTCATTCTTTTGTTGCCAAAGGCAAGGTCAGCTTAGTTATTTTCCTGCAACCCTTACTAGGAGGATATGGGAGAATAATTATAACCAAGAAGAGAATATATAGACAAGAGACTAATCAAAACTTAAAAACAATAAGAACAGTCTTAATTGAAGAGAAAAGATATAGAATACTTATCTTTGAGAAGAGTCGGCTCCCTCTTAATCTTGAACCTTTTGTAATTTTCACCATCGTTGCCCTCACAGGATGATGTCATATTTGTCATTTCCAAGAGGTAGGACTTCAACTTACAGTGGAAACAATTATTCCTAGGGTTTTCTTTATTTCATACTTTTGCTAGAGTTCAGAAACCCTAGATGCCTCAAAATCCTCAAAACCTGCCATCTTCCAGATTTGCAAAACTTACACGTATACTAAAGTGTTAGCCATAAACCTTAGAAATGCTATTGATAGGCCTTCTATCCATGATATGGATTTCATTGATATCTTGATCACAAAACTTAGTCTCCATATGCAAGGAAAGAATCTGAATGCTAATGAGAGCAACACCTAACATACTAATTATGTTTTTGTCCTCAAAAGAGGACATGAATTCTTATACAATATGTTAGCTTACACTTCAAGATATTTCCTAAATGTGATCTCTTCATACCTTAGAGATTTAGCATTCCATGCAAAAATGATTGACATAGACTTCTATGATAACAGATCTCTGAGTTCAAGAGAAATCTAGATCTATGCCTAGCTTTATGAGATATGAAAAACAAGGGTTATACATACCTCTTTCAACCTTACCTGTTCTCCTTTTCGCCTTTGAGTATGGTACCATATTATAACTTTCTTTAGCTACAACAGACTCAGATTTCTCATCATGATAGCTCAACTCTTCAAATCTTCAACTATATTTTTCCTTGCTACAAACTTTGGACTTCAGATCTTATGCTTTCATCTTTGTGAGAAGAGACACCTCTATGGTAATAATTCTGATTGTGTTCTCAGACTTGACCATTCTAACGGATGAGAGGACTTGGACTGGTTTATTAAGGAGGAGACTAGTGCTTGTACAGATCTTCGATATACCACAAGGATTGATTTTACAGGGATCATAATCATGTCATTGTTTAAAGAACTTTGAATCACTATGGTCAATTAGAAGGCTCTATCTTTTTGTTTAAAGAGAAGACTCAGATCATCCACATGGCTCTGACCACTTCTTCCTTAGGTTGGATTTAGATATAGTTCCAAAAACTTGGATGTCATTAGACTACCATACCACAGAAATGATGCTCAATTTTTTCATGGATCGGATTCCTTATTGCTCAAATCACATTCCTTCTTTTAAGGAGATCTAACATAGTTTCTTAACTAGCACAATTCTTCAGGCTTTGTATCATAGTGTAGATGCCTTGCAAGGTTCCACAGACCGTGAACCAGACATGGATATAAAAACTTCGTCCCATCAACAAGTACTCGATTCCAACCTCAGACTTCAGATTTTCTCCTAGTTTACAATCCATTCCATGAAGAAATATCTCATTGTTTGTAACAGGAGTACAGCTCGGATCTCTTTTTCCTTCATTGAATGCTCAAATTCAATTAATTATCTTGAGAGTAAACTCGGACCATAGATTATGCTTGGACTTTGATCTATAGAATGTCTCTTATTCAATTGTACTCAGGCTAGTCTTCAGATTTCGGGCCTATTTCAACTCAAGTATAACCGAGATATCATGTCAATTATCACAGAGGGAATTTGAATGGCTTATGTCAGTGAGCTTGGATGTGGATTCAACACAAAGATGAATTTTGAGGATCTTTGGATTCTCCTTCTGACTAATAACCACGGATTTTGGCAAAGTTCTAGCATAGTAGATGATTTCAATCTACATTTTGCAATATAATCACAGTGTATCTTCCCTTACCTTAGCACTGATACCATGTTGAAATTCCAGCGCAAGAGAAAATTTCTAAACATGATAATTACTTGTGACAATTTATTTATATGTTTTTCATTTATCCTTTACTCCATTCATTAGGTCATCAAGCAATTATACAAATGAAATACATAAAAGACGAGATACCAAAGATTATGCCAGAGGCCAGGGCAAAACCCACGAGGGGAAAACCTGCCAATCCTTTCCTTATAGATTATTCATCAAAAGAAGAAATCCAAGTCAAACTAACCAAAGTTCCAAGTGCCAAGTTAGCCCTTCTTTTCTGTCACAATTAAGTCAATAAGTTTGATTGCCAAATGCCACATGTATGTCCAATTCTCATAGAGAGAAACTCGCATCATATGTCCATAAAAACTAGTATTATCATCCCAAAACTCATATCATAAATCTACAGGAATTTGCATCATCACAGAATAGAAGCTTTGCATCACATATAGCCTTGAATCTTCGTGTATTACAGATGATAGGAACCTCAGAAATACTTGCATTGTTACATAGAAGATGCCTAAGAAAACTATCACATGTAGCTCACATATATGCCTCAGGGTCTGCCATAGAAGACCACTGAATTGGTTGCCAAATGTTGGAGGATAGGTGCCAATATATAGTTGTTCCTGCTTCTGAAAGGACAGTCTTTTGGGCAATTTAACTTGTCTTCCTGGAGGGCCGACTTGGCAACTTGAAGGGACAAATGTCATTTACAAAAATTCATTTTTTCCTTCTTTTCACAGGTCACGAAGAACATGCCCTTTACCTTTTTCTTTTGACCAAAAACAAAGCATGAAGAACATGCTAGATAATAAAAAGTGTAATAATGATTTTTCTTCTTATTTTTACATAAAATACATTATGATAGTGACATTTATGAAGACCAAACCTAGTTACAATTCCAACATCTTCCAAGATGCTTGATTTTAGACTTTTGTGATCCATACTGATTATGATAAATTCTTTCGGATTAATCACATCATGAGTTTTTGGTCGACGTTTCGAACCATCTAATGTGGTTCACCTTTGTCCTGATGATGAACCACATTAGATGGTTCAAAACGTCGACCAAAAACTCATGATGTGATTAATCCGAAAGAATTTATCAAAATCTTCCAAGATGTTGCTAAAAGTAAGATTCAAAATTGTGAAGACACCTTCAAAACCCTCAAATTGATGGTAGATGAACCTTTAGACAATAAAAATCAAAGGGTCGTTTTACTTAGGCCTTTCAATCTTCAATATGGCACGATTTTAAGAAAATGTCTAAACTCAAAGATGTAATAATTCGACTTTTTTACAAGCAATACATGAAAAATATTCCACGGATCACTTTTTCTTTTTTATGGTTAAATTTTCTTTTTCTTTTTTTAGCTTTTATATTTTTCTACTTTTAGGGTTTTTTGAATGATATAAATAAATAAAAAGACAATTCCAAGAAATTTGAAAAATTTGGTTGGTTGTTGGATTAGGGCTTAAGTGCCTTATCTCCACTAGGGCCATTGGGTTCAAGATAGATGGCCCTGATAAGTTGGTTGTCCAATGCTTGTGGATTAGGGCAAAGAGTGTTGGAAAATCAAGGTATAGGATGATTTTCCTTACTTGATAATTACTTGCGAACTTTGTTGCCTTCTTATTAAATTATGTGTTATTTTACTTCATCAAGCAATGAACAAAATATAAACATGAAGATCACAAGAGACAATAAACACAAGATATAGGCTCTACGCCTGGGCAAAACCCCACAATTGGGGAAAACCTGAACAATCCTTTTATTATAGAATCAGATCAAATGAGGTATCAAGACCAAAGACCAAGACAAATACCTCCACAAGTGCTCCAAGTAGGCCCTCCCTCTGTCATGATTCATCTTCAATATGATAGCTTAATCTGTCACAAGGTGCCTTGTCCCACAGTAATTCTTTGTCCTTCTGTAGCTTGCATTTTACAGACTTTGTAGGCCTCCTTTAACTCGCAGATCACAGTCATCAAGGTCCTTCATCAACTTGCACACCATAGCCATTATCAACTTGCAAGTCATCATTGAAACAATCTTAGTAGCTTGCACATTTCCTCATAAATTTGCATCTTTTTTAGAACTTCTAATCTCAGGAAACTCACATTCTCTTCAAGTCTTCAGCCTTGGTAAACTCGCATCTTCTCCCACAAAAAACTCGCTTTCTCTAACATAGAGACTATCACAGAAGATCCACAAACTTGCTTTTGTTTAAGTGGAGAATTCATGCCTATAAATAGTTGGTCTTACATGCAAACAGACATGTCTTTTTGAGTGAGATGACTTGACCATCTGGAGGGCCGACTTGGCCTTGTGGTCCCATTTGACTCTCTTTGACTTAACAAAAAATTCCTTTCTTTTTCTTTACAAAAAATCCAAGTAGACTTTGACTCAACAAATCCTATAAGCATGAAGAACATGCTTGACTATATATATATATATATATATATATATATTTTTTCTTCTTTTATAAAATGCAAATTGATACAAGCATAAAGAAGACCAAACCTAGTTACTTTTCCAACACTCCCTCTTAACTAGGGAGGTATTCATAACGACTCAACAGGTATATCTCAAGTTGAAATATTCTCATAAGGGATCCAAATTGATAAACATCAATGATGATAGCATCATCATAGCTAGCATTGTCACATTACCAAGGTCTTGATAGGTACACTTTATCTCTCACGAGATAAGAGCACAATGCTAGGAGGCATTCCATGGGACACCACACAACCTCACCGAGGTACATACTCCACCTAGGATACCCGGAGTATGTCTTCCACTGGACCATTTCCCTCAAGGAAATGTCTGTCCACGAGACCATTCTTTACCCAAGTCCATGTACTTGACTTAGGATCTCCATCCTAATCCATCACAGTACATGACTCAAGAATGTTTGTCCAAGATGAATATCCAATCCACCACTCTCCTTATCTATGTCCATGTACTTGAATTAGGATATTAATCCTAATCTATCACAGTACCTGACACAAGGAGAACCATGCTTAATCAATCCATCATTCTCCCTATCCATGATGCATGCACTAGACTTGCAGCAATTAGTCCTGGCCTAGTACATGACAGAAGGAGAACCATTGTCCAACCTTACTCCCTCTCAACTTGAGAGGAGAAATCTATGCTCACTCCTCAAACAGAGAGTGCATCAACAAGCCTTAGCTTGTGTCAGAAGTACTCATACTTCCCTTACATCAGCTACCTACAATTGTTGTAGCTTCCTCAATCAACCCCCTTATTACTAAGTTTGCTCATCTTGCAACTTCTTGAACTAGGGTTCCAAATTTTCCTCCTAATAGCCCATGATCTTTTACTTGAGGTCTTCAGCTACTGCATCCAACACTACGTCCTACATTGTTTCCATTCTCCAAATCTGCCCATTTTCCATTCTTCTAGTCTTCTAAAGACGGCTCCTAGGGCTACCAAAACTGCCCTAACTCTGTGACAAATCAATTGTTCTTGTCACTCTCCTTAGGGCTTTCTCAAAAGTCAACCCTTAGGGCATCAATGTACAACCCACTTGCTGTGACAAGTCTGACACTTGTCCACAACACTTAGAGCTTCCTAAGCAGCCACTAATAGTCCTCAACCACTATACATAGGCTACTCTAACTATCCAAAACCAAACCTTTCAACCTTCACTATGCGAGCCCTTCTTTGCTGCCCATCTATTCTTACTATTGTGCATTCTTTGAGGCTAAATATGGCCCACTTGAAGATCAGAATACCCTCAAAATAGTGTGGTCATACCTCTCTTCACTTAGGATCTCGACCTCCCATTTTATGCACTATTCTTTAGTGACTTAACATAGAGTTTAAGACAACCCTTTAAGGGCAACGTGTTGATTTGGGGTAAGCATTGAATGTGCTCTAGCCATGAAAATTGGTGGAGAGACTAAAGCACATGAGATTTCCAAGACCCAGAAATGGTTTGGACAAATCCTAACCGGTTTGGGAGATATTAAAATAATTAATAATTTTGATGGAGTTCCTAAGTCTAAACTTAGGAAAAATAAAATATTAATGGGTATTAATATAAAACTGGGTTAGAATGGTCCAAAAGTCATCGATCAATCCAAATCTAATCTTAGCCATTGATTAGAGATTTAATCTCGATTGTTGATGGACCAACGAGAAAAGTATAAGAGAAGGCTTGAGGGTCAGTTGGAAAACACACCAAGAGAGATCAAGAATTCGATTTTCTGGGGCAGGGTTTGCTGAGGAAATCAAGTGAGTGATCTTAGTTGCAGCTGAGGGGCAGTGAATACATAGTAGAGAGGCAGAGTTAGTACCAGGAGGATCAGCGCAGAGCCAGGAAAGGTTGATGCAGAGCTAACTAGAGGCTACACAGAGGCAGCCAGTGGCCACGCAAAGGCAGCCAAGAGCTGCGCAGAGCCAGAGAGGGCCAACGTGTGAGACGCAGAGGGTCTAGGGGCTGACGCAGAGGCTACAGAAGCTGATGCAGAGGCTCCAAAAGCTAACGCGGAGCCCAGAGAGGCTGACGCAAGGCCTAGAGGCAACGCTAGGGGAATTTCATGGGACAGACTGAGAGCTAGAGAGTTGGATAGGGTGACGTAGTCCCTATCAGAGTGATGCAGAGCAGCAGAAGATGCATTGTTGTTGTGGGAATGTTCATCAGGTGATTTAGCCGAAATATCTGTCTCTAACTAAGAGATACTACTGTTGAGGGCATTCTCTGTTGGGTGAGCCATTTTTGGCATCCAGGTTGTATTTTGAAATTGCATAATAATAAAACCCTCTACATAGTTGCACCGGTTTCCCGCATTGGGTTTTTTCGGGAACATTAGTCCAAAAACAACGGTGCCACTTGTCTGCTTGTTTACTTTTAGTTGATGATCTGTATGTGTTGATACTACAATTGTATTTATTTTCAGTATTTACATGGTAAATAACTTGTTAAGTAATTGAACAAGTAGGAAGAAATAAATCAGATAGTACAAGAAGAATTTCTGACAGGTTAAACTTAGAAATTCCAACATGGTATCAGAGCGTGGTTATAGATCACAGGATAACTAAAGGCATCAGCCAAGCAGAGCAGTAGCAACAGAAACAGTTGTCCTGAGTGACAGAAGTTGTTCCTAGTAGAAAGCAACAAGGAAGCAATGTTTTTAAAACCGGAACTGGTGACCGGCCCGGTCCACCTAATGAACCGGTTTACCGACCGGAACCGGTCTAACCGGGACTGGTTTGGTCTAAACGAACCGGTTTTAGAAAAATACATTAAATAATTATTTTTTAATGAAAAAAACTATTTTTAAGATTTAAAGCCATGATTCCAAGCCAATAGAGACAAAATATGCAAAGATTGCTCATTTATATACCATGTAAAGGTGAATATAAAAATGGCACCGAGTGCAATACATATCATCGACAAAATAAATAAGCAGTGAGGCTCTAAATGGCCTCTAGAGTGCAAAAACAAAGCCTACAAACTATGGGGCCAGTGGCCCACTACAAGACTTCAGTCTAGACTCTACATATATGATAATAGTAATACTATAATAGTGATCAACATTATCACTTGAAGTTGAAACTTCTCATGAGTCTCAGTCATCATGATCAAACTCAGTTGGTTGAGTCTCCACTCCCAAACTTTGCAGTCACAAACTTCTCTATTGGTTCAGTGACTTGAGTCTCAAACTTCTGAAGGTATTCTGCCCTAATATGCCCTATTATTTCATTTGGTGCTCCACATGGCTTTACATGGCCTCAAATCCCAGCCAAGTGTTGCTTGAACCTGTTAATACCCCCTCCTTGAATGGATTTTTGGCAATATTTGCAGATCATTTTGCCATCAATCATATCACAATGATCCCATGCAGTATCTCTGGCTTTTGGAGGCATGATGACTCCCTGGATGGTAGATCATAGAAGTGAGAAGTTTATAACACATAAAAAAAATTAATTCATGGACAATAGTCAAATAAGTAATTTTCAAGTGCAAATCCTTACCTGGAAATGCAAACTAGCTTCCTTAGCCTCCTCTTGAAGATGGCAACTCCATTGACAGCTACACACTATCTCCAAAATAGCTCCAACTCCAACTCCAAGATGACTACTTCAGCAAAAACTCAACACTCTCCAAGCTCACAAACAAACTCACAAACACTCACAAACACTCCAAATCAGTTGTGTGAGACAAATGAGAGTGAGAGGGGCCTCTTATAGCTTGGAGAGGGTGTTTTTGGAGGGAAAACACCCTTAGTTCCCCCCCAAAACCCCTAAACCATAGGCAGAACACCGCTTTTTACAAGTTATGGTGGGCATGCCTAAAACCGGCCGGTTTACGACGGAACCAGCCGGTTTGATACAAACCGGCCGGTTTACGACGGAACCAGCCGGTTTGATACAAACCGGCCGGTTCCATCCTAAACCGGCCGGTTTTCACCGGTTAGGGCCAAAAATTGGTAAAGTTGCCTTTCTAACCGGGTTTTTTGGCCGGTTCTGACCGGCGGCCTTGCTAACCGGCCGGTCAGACCGGTAACCGGTTTTTTCAAACGGTTTTTAAAACACTGCCTCCTGCACTCCTGCCCAAAATCTCTCTTGATATGAAACTAGCTTGCATATGGCCTCTCCCTCTAGTTTGCAACTAAAAGATAAAGCACACCACTCATGTGAAAGAAACATTCTCTTCACATCCCACATAGAATTCAAGAGAGATTGAATAGACATGAAGCTAGTGGCAAACTGTGGACGAACCAACTCCTTTTCATTGGTGTATCTTCTCATTAGATTAAGCACAGATGCATGATTATATATAATTTTTGTTATGATCTTCGATGATTCAACAATATCGTTGACATGTGGTTGTGCACCAAGTGTGGTTCTAGAAACAAAAAATAATGAGGTAGATGTGGGGTTGGCCATTGTAGAAGGTGATGTTGAATAACCGCTTTCACTTGTCCCCACTCCTCCCCTTGCAATTTGACTTTTGATAACTGCCTTGTTACTTTTGGCAATATCTTTATCTTTTAATGATTTGATGGCAATATGGATGATTTCTAGAGATGCATCTTAGCAAAGTTCTATGTTATGTCTGAAATTTGACTAAGGCAATATTTCAATAGGGATACTCTTCCCCCTGTCATATGTTTCCCACACAACTTGCAACTCAAATTTTGTCTATTAAACCCTCCCCCTCACCCCCAAGTGACCTGAATGTATAATTTGTAGATATCCTCTCTGATGGCCTCATTCAGTTTTTTGTCAAGTCTGTAAGAGATGTGGTTGTTCGTCAAGGGAGAAACTAATTGGAGGAAGGTGCTCTAGGGAGATGGTCATCAACTGAAGGAGCCGAGATGCCTTTGCGAACCCATCCGTGAACACACCCTGAGGGAGTATCTGAAGCGATGACCTCTGAGGAGCAAAGTGAAAGATAGGGGTACCTCTCTCTCTCATTAGTCTCTATAAGCCCTAACTCTATGGAGAAACGAGACCAAGCAAAAGGCGAAATGGGTGTACCCTGAACTCTGCCCAAATAATGGGCTACGAGACAATGTGTTTGTAGTTGATGATACACTAGGGAAGCAAGGTCTGGACTCCCTCCATCATAGCCCAATCTGACTCTAGTAAATTGGGTCCCCAAATCTCAAAACCATAGAGGACCATGGGTCTAATAATGGCTTCCATGAGGTGGAGCTTGGACGAGATGTTCTAGAATTGTGCCAGAAAGCACTATTGCTCAATGACGAATAGGGAATCGTAACCTTTATTAAGTTGAGTTTGGAGTGCCTACTGCATAGCAAATCTAAGCCCTGTGAACTGTACCCCCAAGTAGGTGTAAGATGTGGTAATCTCAATCTCTGCCCTACAGTAGTAGAAGTGTAGGTCTGCAATGGAATTCTTCGAGGCATTGAAGATCAGAACCTTGGTTTTACCCAGGTTGACCTTTAGCTATCGAAGGTCACAAAAATTGGTCGAAGGTCACAGAAATTGGCCAACACGTCAATCTATCTCTGCAATGGAATTCTTCGAGGCATTGAAGATCAGAACCTTGGTTTTACCCAGGTTGACCTTTAGCTATCGAAGGTCACAGAAATTGGCCAACACGTCAATCTATCTCTGTAATCCCTCAAAAGCAAAAGCCAACAAGACCAAGTCATCAACGAAGACAAGCAAGGAGATCAAAACATGGTGCAGTAGGCAGCGATCACCCTATTATATGTGCTCATGGAGGAAAGACTAAAGCTCATCATACAAATCCCAAAGAGAGTCAGAGAGAGGGGACACCCTTGCTTCACCCCAATGGTACTCTGAATGAAGTTTGAAAGACCATGGGCCATCTTGAGACACCCCAGCACTGACTCATAGAGTCTCATGATAACAGTTAAGAGGATCTATGATATGTCAATGTCGTCGAGTCTCTAGAACAGTGCCTCCCCCAGAACTGTATCGAAAGATTTTCGAAAATCAATAAAGCAACTATAAACCCATAAAGGGCAGTGGAAAGACTCTTCAATGATGGCTTTGAGGGTGAAGATGTGATCAATCGTCTGAGAATCGTCAAAATATCCTATCAGAAAGCCTTGCCCTGCACCATTCTTGTTTCCTAGGGCCATTGGCAAGATGATTCAATGTATCATTGAATAGTTGCTCCAATGGTTGCAAAGAAATGAACCCATCAATAAAACATAGTTTTCAAAGTTCTCCATTGACTTTATTTGAATCTAATGGGGAAAAGGCAATTCAATCAAAAACTATAAAACGATGAACACGGTGTGAACAATGCAAGCATTAATGAATATGGCATAGAACTGGCCACATTAGAAGAGCTCACCCATTTCCTACAGAAATAGATTTTTTGCATCAAGCATAACAACACACTCATACTCGACGAGATTCCATGTGTATAGTTTGTTGTGTTAGAGAAAAGTGCATATCGAAATTGGGATGATATTTGTATGGAGAAGGGTAATATTTGTATGGATTCTCCATGTTGTCTATTATGACTACGTTGGCTCTGTCCGATTGTCCGCAAAATGCAAAATGCCAATTTTAAAAAATCAGAGGAATGATAAAGATGAAGATTACAACCAATGATGATAAAATATCTTTTCAGCATAAAATTGCTCATGATGGCATTCATCGACTATCCTAGTGACTAGTTTGAGGTAGTACTTTAGGCCATTGCAGGACTAGATGAACCTTACACACTTAGCTTAACATAATTGTTGATGTATAATTATTATTAAAAAATTGCAAGTGTATTATTATTTTAATCACATAATAATAATTAAAAGTCATAGAATGAAGAGAAAAGTATCCCAATTCTTGTTGATAATTCTGCAATGTTTGTTTGAGAGGGATGCCATTTGTGACGTGTTTGGAGAGATATTTGGTTTACAAGACTTACTTCGTGTAGGTTGCACGTGTCAATCACATGCAAATCCTTTGGGTGATGTGGGAGAATTGTGTGTTAATCATTGAGATGATAGAGAAACATCCTTGAATGGCCTCTGTAAAATTAAAATGGGGAAGTACCTTTACTTTGACTTAGCTACTACTATCTCTCTTGTCTCTATTCTATCTACATCTTCAAGCAAGAATTTAGCCTACCAAGCCACCATTTCTTTTCTTTGCTCCTTATCCAGATTAGTCAATGCTTCTATGCTCATTGAAGCAATCTTACAAGAGGTATCAAGGTTTCAAAGAAGATTTCGAATTCCTATGTGAGCAGGTTGGTTCCATTAAATACTTGTTAAATGAGCTCAAAGAGAGAAGGAACTCCCATTCAATGTCCAATTGGATTCAAAATCTTGAAGATTTTGTGGTAGACGCAATGGACATAGTGGAAGGGTGTTGGGTTGCAAGCAACCCGCTCTTCCCCTATTGCAAGTTTGGCAACCCCGTCCTCTATTATCAGATGGACCACAAGATTAAGAAATTGAAGTAGAGAATCACAAGATACATGGGGAAGCTAAGTTTCTCAAGTATCTTACATTCGCCTCTATCCTTGACGTGAATGCTCCAGTTTTAAATAATTCAGAAGACTAAATGGAAAGTTAGACTACACTTGTTAGAGAAGCTTAGACTGTGGGCATGGAAAAAGACATCAATGCAATTATTGAATTGCTATTAAAGGAAGACGAAACTCAAGTAATTACAGTCATGAGCATTGGATGTGTTGTTGCCACACAATCTAGCAAGGGTCTTATGAGGGGTACCTAAGGGACAACTATTAGACCATATGACAACAATGGGACAACGGGACAAAGACCCACTTTCACCTTAGTCAGTGCCCCTGCTATTTACGGACTTTCACTGATGGGAGGAGTCTCGGTATGAAGGAAATCACTATAATAATAAGATCAATAGGAAGGTATAAGGTGATTTCCAAGCCCATTCAAAGGAGAGGCTCAGACAATGGTTTGATTGCTTTAAAGGAAAGATAATGGCTTTCCAAGAAAGGCTTATGAAGATGCCTGAACCTAGGCTGAAGGGATACTAAATACAAGGGATACACCTACATCAAGGCCCCCTAAGGAAATAAAGGACCTCTCTTAGGGTTTCGCGAAATAACAAGCATATAAAGGTTTGGGACCACAAGAGAGACATAAGAGAATCTAAGTGAGGCCTAGGGTTTTTAAAATTTCAAGGACAATGGGGGTCAAAGAATGATTAACTCCAAACAGTTTTCAAGAGCCAATGACCCTAGGAAAGTCACTAACCAAGAAGTTCTAAGGGAAAAAATGATGTTGGAGCTAGGGCTCAAGGTTTCTCTCAATCTAGCCATTGGATTTGCTTCAAACTTTGAGGATCCCTGGAGGAAGCCCCAACGCAGTAGTATGCCAACTCGCTCTTCAAGATACCAACCCTAATGCATTTTGCATTAGGCCCTAGTTGGCCTTCTAGGGTTGGGGCAGAAAATGCGAAAAGTGAAAGAAATTTTTTTAAGGTTGATCAACTAGGATTAGGACCCAGTGCCTTAACAATTGGGAGAAATGGAGAGTCGAGATTGACTTTGATGAAGGACCTCCGCTATACCAAGGAGTCCTATGTAGCTTTCCGTTAACCCTAATGAGGCAGCTACATAGAATGAGGTAGCTTTTGTTAATACTTTGTTTAACAAAGCGTGATGGAGATTCAAGGTAGCAACAAGTAAACTAGCCTCTAGGAACATTCATTCGCATTTTCTTAACATGAAATGCATGCAATACTTTAAAATCCTAGTTTTTTCATGAATTTGCATTTCAACTAGGCCACATTAAGATTGTGACAAGACATTCTATACATTAATCATGCAATAAAGTAAAGAAATAGCATCAAAATTTCACTAACAAGACAAATTGAATATATCCATCCATCATATTTGCAAGAAGAAGCCCCATCATAAGATAGCAAAATATTCAAACATCAAAATGCCTCAAAGATCACCAGTTTTGTCCATCAATTGTAGGTCTGAATTCTTTTTACAAGAGAAATCCCAATCCAAATGATGATGAGTCACAAATGAGGTTCATCTTCTATTTATAAGTGCCATAAGGAGTTCGATTTAGTCTAATTAGCCTAATGAGCCCCTAAAAATGACTTTAACGTGTAAAATAAGAACCCTATTGGTGACAAGCCCACCAAATAGCTCAAAAGTACTCAACAAGCCTTTCTAATGAGGTCGAAATGATATAGTAATGGTGCAAAAGGGTCATCGGATGGCCTAGATAAGTCTTCCATGTGCCAATATGAAGTGGAGGGCTCTTAAAATCATGGCCAAGGGGTTGGCCCTTTGGTTTCCAAGCAAAACATCTGTGGTGCTCCCAAGTGGTTGTGGGGCACAATGAATGGTCTCATGGGTCTCCAATTGGATTAAACAAGTCGATGCTCCATCAATAAAGGCTAGAATGATGATACAAGCCCTCCCATGTCTCCATGGGTGAGACAAAACCCCATTTGGGCCCTGGATCAACTACCAAGTGTCTGGTGCAAGTATGTGGTCAGTTGGGCAATGTGGTCCAAGTGCATCATCATCTTTGTATGACTGGGGCAATAACAAGTAATAGGTAGCGTTGAAGAATCCCATGGCGAGGCAACCAATCCTCTGTTGTGGTGGAGGCCCATGGCTCTCAACGATCACACCCTACAAGTGCCATCATGACCCCCTGGATGGCTTGGATCCTGTATAAGGAGGTCAAGCCCAAGATGAAGACCCACCTACAATCCTGTATAAGATCCAATGCGTCTCCTCACCTTCCAGCACAACAATTCATTAGAGCAATTGAGTAAATGAGCTTGCAATTCAAGGGCCCAAGTGTACACTTTATAGTGGCATGCCCTTCCAAGTAGGCTTTAGAATGTACAGGTGTCCCCAAGCTCAGGATGGAGGTTAATAAAGGACCCTATTAGGTGGTTTCAACCTCTAAGGGAGTTCCAAGTCCATGGTACATCTGTCAAATGGCAGGTGTCATGTGAAATAATAGTGGAATGGAGTGGGGTACGAGGGAAGGCTCCAAGCCACATGTCATGGTACAAGGGTATTGCTATAATGAGGGAAGCCAACACATGGGTGTATAGAAGATGTAGGAGGGAGCAATCGTGGTACATGAATTACCCCAACCTTTGTTCTTCCACCCTTCTTCATATGCCTTTTGCCTTTTATTGATTTTTCTTTCTTTTAACTACTTGGGGCTCTGGGGAATGAGAGCATGATGCGTATGATAAAGCAGTGAATAACCCCTTAAGGTTGGTTAGTTCATCGTCCACCAAGGGTTGGGACAATCATGTGTTCCTTAATGATGCAGGGGGCTCACATAGGGGCCCTAGTAACCAGGGTGATGGCCATGATGATGATAGGGGGTAGAGCTCATGTTTGGCTTTTTCCCACGCGCTAAATTTTTTATGTGCCACCCATCTTTTGCATTTTATGGTACATTTCTTGTTGTAAGTGGCCAAATTATGCTTTTAACTTTCTTTTTCGCTGCATCAACCTTTGGGGCATCATTCCAGGCCCAACCCAAAGTGTGGACAAGGGGAGGGGGAGGCTAACTCCTTGTGGACCCAATGGAAAAATGTGGACCCGGATGGGAAAAGAGTGAAAAAGGGGTTACAATGAGCAAAGGGGAGTGATGTATATGATGTCAGGAAGTGGGACCACACAACCAAAATCGAGGTTTCCCATGTAGTGCTACCCCTAAAGCTAGTAGCCAATAAAGGATATCCCACGAGACTAGGATACAAGATTAAACACCAAGTTGGGACAAGGGAACAAAAGTACAAACCAAGCCCATTTTTTCCGTCGAATCCCCCCACTAATCCATGTTCAAATGTGTCCAAGAAAAGTAAGCAAAAATAAGCAACTGCATAATGAAAAGCCATACCTTTGGTGTTGCAAGGCCCACCTTTAAACATACGATCATAACAGATAAGTGAGGGCACATAACGGTCAACTCAGGTGGTGGAGAATCGTGGCACATTGAGCTATCTAGTGGCTGCAAAGGGTTATTGGCTACCGGCTGAAGACAAATCTAGGAGAAAAATTCTCCTATAGGAGTCACCCACTGGTGGTGGATAACATTTGGCTCCAACTGGGACATGAGCTCTCATTAGAGTGCACGAACCATGTACTCAAATAGAGAGGTCATGAGAACACCAACAGTCTCTTGGGACCGTAAACTTGTTACCTACACATCAAAGACTAAGCACACGGGACAACATGTTTTTACGACATCTTTTGATCGCCCATGCTTTGTTAGTTCGAAAAACCAACAAGTAATAAAATTTAATCTAGCATGACAAACATAATATGATGTTTCTAATGCAAAATCAATATGTAATGCATCCTACCCTAACATACATATTACATCAATCAAATGCTACATGTAATCATAAAGCCAATGCAACCAACATATCATTATATCAGTGTGAGAATACTTTCACATATGATTACTTGTGCAATAAACCAAACAGCCAACATAGAAACACTCATATGGATGATGATGCGAGTGGGAGACGAGAAAATATGATATCCATATGGTGTAGAAAGGAATCCTGGATGAGGGAAAGGATACCAATTTTGAGATTCGGAGCCTTTCTTGCAAGCATAGAAAGGATGATTGAATGACCAAGCTCAAGAACTCCCTATCATGATCACTCTTCAAAACATCATGCTTCGTGGACACCTCATGATCATGACGAGAAAGAAAAGGGGACCAGTGACATGGAGAGACACAACAAGCAAGTTGCTCGATATGATGGCCACATTGAAAAGGGGCAAAGATTGTGTGCTCACAGTCCTAAGGGTATAACTAAGAAGAAGGGATACATCTAATGAGTGGCCCTTCCTCAACATCATACTCAGGAGGGGGAAAGGATTCATCAATATCAGTGAGGGTGAAGCGATGGCTTGTGGACAATGCGACTACATGCTCAGGATCCTAGAGGAGGCAAGGGAAAGCAAGGCTCATGTCGATGTTATCATCAATATCATAAATGGGGCTCTCACCATCTACTTCCAACGGTCCTTCTTCATCTATGGGAAAATAATGATATCTCCATTCAATAGTGGGAAGAGGTACATCATTATGGATAAAACCTGAAGAAAGGGAGAACTGTTCTCAACCTCATTTTCCTTGTCAGTGTCATAAATAGGGTCACTGTCAAAATGATGGTTGCCATATCCCATTTTCCTTCAATGATATGGAAGAAATCACAAATGTCAACCTCACAAGGAACCACAATGTCCATATCGTCTAGATCTTTATTAAGCATCCCCTTTTGAATGAGAAGCTCAACCTCATTAGATTCATCCTCATGGACCCGAGCTTCTATGAGGCTCTCATTCTTATTATACTCATACCCAATTCCCCAATCAACAACCCAAAAGTCATTCATAGATTCTTAATTTGCTTGATTATCATGATTTTCCTTAGAATCATTCCATTCTTCATCATCTATGTCATGTTGGCTAGGCCTCAAATCCTCCTTTTCCTTCTCTCGAACAATATCATACAAGGCTTCTACCACAGTTTTGGAAATAAAGTTCAAGGAGAAGGGTTCCTATAGGATTTTCTTTATATTCGCATCTCATCTCATAGAGCCTCTCTCCTTTCTTTATATAGATGGGAGAAGAGAACCTTGGCATTGTATTTTTCTATAAGATGCTTGCAAGACTCTTCATATTCCATCATCCTTTCTTGCAACATCTAGAGGCTCTCAAGGTCCAGATCTTCTTTATCATCCTTGGAGGACATGTTTTCCAATTCGTGAGTCTTTTTTTAGCATTGGACACTCTTCTCTAACGAGTGTCCTGATGATAAAGAAGTTAGAGAAGAATCAGTACACTCTTCTTCAAGCACATAACCATATTCAATAACTTCCTCCTCCCGAAGGGCCATGTCTAGCATTTGGCATATGTCTTCATTAGTTTGTAAACCTAGACCTTTATGCAAAAGGAAGTGCAAAACCAATATTTATAGATAAGAAATGCTTTTAGCTTCACATAATTCAAGCCAATCGATATCTGGGGCAATGGATAGGATGAACAATTCCATTTGGTCACAAGGTTGAGTTATATTTTGCCTTGAAACATACCTTATGAACCTTACAAGGTGATTTCCTGCAGAAAGTGGATCCCCATCAAACATTGGCATGTTCTTCATGCATTCTGATGTGGGATATTACAGGGTCCCTGTCGTATCAAGGGCAGGAACATACGTAGTCAACATGTTGTTTGGCTCTTAATGACATGGGAGTCGCCAAGGTGAATGAAATTGCCTTGACAAATGCTTGCTTCACCCTACAAACATTGACTTTGAATTTCAATGCAGAACTAGGGCTTTGTTCTTCCAATCAAGTCGCCAAGAATGATATGTCAATATTGTCATAAGGGGAACAAGAAACGTGTCTCGTGTGCCAGGCAACGGCATCAAAAATGTTGCCACACAATCTAGCAAGGGTCCTAAGAGGGGTACCTAATGGACAACTACTAGACCTTATGACAACAGTAGGGCAAAGACCCATTGTCACCTCAGTCATCGTCCCCTGCTCTTTACGGACTTTCACCAATGGGAGGAACCTTGGTATGAAGGAAATCACTAGAATAATAGGATCAAAAGCGAGGTATAAGGTGATTTCTAAAGCCCATTCAAAGGAGAGCTCAGATAATGGTTTAATTGCTTTAAAGGCAAGATAATGGCTTTCCAAGAAAGGCTTATGAAGATGCCTAGATCTAGGCTGGAGGGATACTCAATACAAGGGATACATCTAGATCAAGGCTTCCTAAGGGAATAAGGGACCTCTCTTAGGGTTTTATGAGATAACAAGCATATGAAGGTTTGGGACCACAAGGGAGACCTAGGAGAATCCAATCAAGGCCTAGGGTTTGTAAAATTTCAAAGACAATGAGATACTTTATGTCAAGCAAGGATGATGAGGGTCAAAGAATAATTAACTCCAATGAGTTTTCAAGAGCAAATGACCGTAGGAAAGTCACTAAATAGGAAGTTCTAAGGGCATAAATAATGTTGGAGCTAGGGCTCAAGGTTTCTCTCAATCTAGCCACGAGATTCACTTTAAACTTTGAGGATGCCTAGAGGAAACCCCGGCGCAGTAGCATGCCAACTCGCTCTTCAAGATGACAACCCTAATGCATTTCGCACTAGGCCCTAGTTGACCTTCCAAGGTTAGTGCAGAAAATGGGAAAAATGAAATGAAAAGTTTTAATCTTGATCAACTAGGATTAGGACTCATTACCTTGACAACTGGGAGAAATGGAATTCACTCAATCAAAGAGTCTTATGTAGCTTTTCACTAACCCTAATGAGGCAGCTACCCAGCAACAAAGGAATTTATACTTCGTTTAACAAAGAATGGTGGAGATTTGAGGTAGCAACAAGTAAACTAGCCTCTAGGAATATTCATTCGCATTTGCCCAACATGTAATGCATGCAATACTTCAAAATCCCAGTGTTTTCATGAATTCGCTTTCATTTAGATCACATTAAGATTGTGACGAGATATTACATACATTAATCATGTAATAAAGTAAAGAAGTAGCATCAAAATTTCACTTACAAGACAAATCGAATATATCCTTCCATCATATTTGCAAGAAGAATCTCCAAGAAAAGATAGCAAAATATCCAAATACCAAAATGCATCAAAGATCACCAATTTTGTCCATCAATTGCCATTATAAATTCTTTTTACAAGAGAAATACCAATCCAAATGATGATGAGTTACAAATGAGGCTCATCTTCTATTTGTATGAACCAGAAGGAGTTCGATTTAGCCTAATTACCCTAATGAGCCCCTAAAAATGACTTTAATGTGAAAAATAAGAACCCTATTGGTGACAAGCCCACCAAATAGCTCAAAAGTACTCAACAAGCCTTCCTAAAGAGGCCGAAATGATAGAGTAATGGTGCAAAAGGGGCGTTGGAAGGCCTCGATAAGTCCTCCATGTCCCAAGATGAAGCGGAGGGCTCTTAAAATGATGACCAAGGGGTTGGCCCCTTGGTTTCCAAGCAAAACATTTGTGGTGCTCCCAAGTGGTTGTGGAGCACAATGAATGGTCTCATGGGTCTCCAACTGGATCAAACAAGTCGATGCCCCATCAATACGAGCTAGAATGATGATACAAGCCCTCCCATGTCTCCCTGGGTGAGACAAAACCCCATCTGGGCCCTAGATCAACTGCCACATGTCTGGTGCAAGTATGTGGCCAGTTGGGCAATGTGGTCAAAGTGCATCATCATTTACGTATAACTGGAGCACGAACAAGTAATAGGTGGTGTTGAAGAATCCCATTGCGTGGAAATCAATGCTTTGTTGTGGTGAAGGCCCATGGCTCTCAACAATCACTCTACAAGTGCCATCATGACCCCATGTAGGGATTCGATCTCGTATAGGGAGGCCAAGCCCAAGATGAAGACCCACCAACAATCCTGTATAAGATCCAATGCATCTACTCACCTTCCAGCACAACAATTCATTAGAGCAATTGAGTAAATAAGCTTGCAAATTAGGGGCCCAAGTGGACACTTCATAGTGGCATGCCCTTCCAAGTGGGCTTTAGAATGTATAGGTGTCCCCAAGCTCAAGAGGGAGGTTAATAAAGGACCCTATTAGGTGGTTTCAACCTCTAAGAGAATGACAGGTCCATGGTACATCCGTCAAATGGCAGGTATCATGTGAAATATTGGTGGAATGGAGTGGGGTATGAGGGAAGCCTCCAAGCCACATGCCATGGTACAAGGGTAGCTATAATGAGGGAAGCCCACACATGGGTGTATAGATGTAGGAGGGAGCAATCGTGGTACATGAGCTACCCCGAGCTTTGTTTTTCCACCCTTCTTCATATGCCTTATGCCTTTTATTGATTTTTCTTTCTTTTAACTACTTGGGGCTCTAAGGAATGAGAGCATGATGTGTATGATAAAGCAGTGAATACCCCCTCAAGGCTAGGTAGTTCATCAACCACCAGGGGTTGGAACAATCATGGGTTCCTTAATGATGCAGGGGGCTCACATAGGGGCCCAAGGAACCAGGGTGATGGCCATGATGATAAGGGGTAGAGCTCATGTTTGGCTTTTTCCCACGTGCTAAAATTTTTATGTCCCGGCCATATTTTGCATTTTATGGTACATTTCCTGTTGTAAGTGGCCAAATTATGCTTTTAACTTTCTTTGTAGTTGCATCAACCTCTGGGGCATTGTTCCAAGCCTGACCCAAATTGTGGACAAGGGGAGGGGGAGGTTAACTCCTTGTGGACCCAATGGATAAATGTGGACCGAGATGGGAAAAGAGTGAAAAGAAGTTAAAATGAGCGGAGAGGAGTGATGTATATGGTACCTGCAAGAGGGACCACGCAACCAAAATCGAGGTTTCCCATTTAGTGCCACTCCTAAAGCTAGTAGCCAATAAAGGAGATCCCACCGGATTAGGATACAAAATTAAACACCAAGTTGGGACAAGGGAACAAGAGTACAGACCAAGCCCATTCTTTCTGCCAAATCCCCCCACTAATCCATGTCCAAATGTGTCCAAGAAAAGCAAGCAAAAATACCCAATTGCATAATGAAAAGTCATACCTTCGGGGTTCAAAGGCCCACCTTCAAACATACAATCATAACAGATGGGTGAGGGCACATAATTCCTAATGGTCAACTTAGGTGGCGGAGAATGGTTGCACATCAAGCTATCTAGTGGCTGCAAGGGGTTGTTGGCTACCGACTGAAGACAAATCTAGGAGAAAATTTCTCCTATTGGGGTTACCCACTAGTGGTGGGTAACAAGATGACAAGGGAAACCTCTTTTAGCCCACTGTGTTTCCAACAATGTCCTTGTCCATGCAAATTTGCACAAATTTTGACTATTCTTTTTGGTATAAGGTAGGCAAGCCGGAAATTATATGATATCAAAAATGGATAACAAGTTGAATTTATGAGTGTGACTGACCCGTCACTGGGGAAGCCAAACCAATCATATTATAAAATAGACTTTGTCCACTCAAAATGTCTACAGCTATAGTAAAAATTGTTGCAATAAACTACAATTGTTATCACTGACCTTGGCAAATTTAAGACTATTAATATGTACAAACCTAGTCAAAAGGAAGGTGAACATTGTATTGATTTCTGCAAATAGACTCAAAAGGAACTAGCCTAGACCCAAAAGCAAACTAACAGCTAGATTAATTATTCAGAGGGAGAGTTCACCTGAATAGATACAGGTGGACTATTGTCTTCATCTGAATCCTTAAACACTATGTTTTCCATTGCTCAGACCGGTTTCATCACCTTGATGTCCAACTTTTTCATTTGGCATTGGGTGTCATCTAAACAGAGAAGAATTCCATGTTCCTCCTCAGATCTTTCCACCAAAACTCAGCGCATGATGGTTTTTATCTACCAATATATGTCTATTGCTGGCATGTATTTGGTATTTTTGGTTTTTGTTGTGCCAGTGTCCAGGATCCATTTTCCCACCTATGCGAGAACTTCTTCATTGGAGAATAAAACTATGCTCTACCTGCACTTCCTCTTCGGCCTTCTTTATTTATTGTTGGATTGCAGGGGTAGTCATGCTACGGTAGATATGCGCAGAGGTCTTGGCAACCCTTTGTGCTTAGGACATGGAGCCCCTGACCCCTCCCTTCTACCTCTGCAGCAACATCGTCTACTTCCCCTCATCATTGTCATGAAAAGATGACAGTGGAGGGTCACACATATCAAGTGATTGTTAAGAGTAATGTCTAATGTTAAGGAGAAAGTACAACTTGCAAGTTTGTCGAGGGGACAGAGTGGCTAGAAACTAATGAAGCCACCTTATTTAACAATTGTTAAGGGAGTATTGAAGGTCCTCAACAAAATAGAATCATTGTTAACAGGCTTCACCTCTGTGAGAAAATATGCCCCAGACTAAAGGATTTAGCTCAAAACCATAAAACTTGTAATCCCCCTCTTCCATCATACCTTGAGAACCTCAAAGCCCCAATACAAACCCCGATACTATAGCTAAAAGAGGCAACTCGAAGCCAAGAATCTAGCCAACACCATGAAATTGAAATAATGACCCTGGAAAAGGAATTACTTGCCCTGGAGACTAGTCTAGGGTTCCAAACAAAGACACCATACTCCCCCCCCCCCAACAAATGACCCTAGACATGCAAGGAGTAAGGCCACAATAGTATGCTCATGCTAAGAAATATCTAAAACAGGAAACACACATACCAACTAGAAACAGCCAAAGAGATGAGGATATAACCTATATTATAAGTCTACTACCTGACTAAGCTTCTACCTTCGGGAAAAGTTCGTGTTGCTCATGACTTGGCATGAACACTGAGTTGCTCGTCCTTGCACCCGAGTTTCTAACCATCATTCCTTCGTCCCCATCTATCGCCATGATTATCCAATCCTGCTCCACTACAATTAGAATTTCAATTTGCACCCAATATGTAGTGATCTAAGGTGATTTTTTCCCTAGGGTGTCATAGGGCACTAAGGTTTCTACAGAATTTATTTTTCCAAACAATAGTTAATTCAATACAAATAATGTATTCTTTAATGAAAAGTGCCAATGACTTAGTGGTATAATGAACTTAACAGAGCAATGTATCATTCAATAAAGTCAACTCCAATCAACAATTGCAACAGATCCAACAGTACCATATATTGTTTATCAAACCATACAGTAGTCTAGCAAGATATTAGAGATCCTTACACAATATAGTCCGCGTTCAAAGGTGACAGATGGAACCCAAATTTTGACAATTGTAAACAATGCCCCTAACCATAGGTTCCAAATGCTACCAATTTTTAAATCCTACACAAAATCAGGTCTACTCAAGATCCGCGTATTTGCATGTGGTGAATACTTTATTCCTGCCTTAGCTTGAACCCTGCTTTGCTACAGGACCCACATTAACTTCGGGGTCTCGGGCCTATCTATTCCTGCCTTAGTCCACTATGTGAGAAAATATGCCCCAGACTTGAATCATGCTTTGCACAAAATGTCTATTTGTTTTTAGTGCATCAACCCTGTGGAATGAAGCTCAAAAAACTCCTTGCTTCTACCTCAAGACTCGGAGTCCCTAGAATTACTTCTAATCTCTTGGTTGGCCACATAAGGACTGTCCAAAGTGCGATTTGACACCATTGATGCACAAATTAGAATATGCTCATATTATGCAACTTCTCAGAATATGCAATCTGCTTTAGGGTGATGCACCTAGCAAGTTCGTATGATTCTTAAATGCTCGACTCTATCCATATTCAGCTATGACTTGACTTCAAATGAAAACCACAGGTAGGCTAACCGGAATTTGACCTCAGAATAGGAGATGACATTGCCCAGTATTATAATTCAAATATTCGTCTATCTTAGGAATTGTGGCATGTTTCACAAAGAATTATGATCTACCCAGATTTAAGTTTCAATGAAGAACTCAACTTGCTTCAAGACGTCATTACAAAACTTAAGGAATCCGATATGAAGAGAAACCTGTGCCAAAACAAAGTAGAAAAAAAGGAAAATAAAGAGACAATGGGTTTATCAACTAGCGTGGAATCTTTCACAACCAAAATTGATAGGAGGAAAGGGGTCTTAAAACCCACAGAGCCTCAGGCTCAAAGAAAACAAAGATAATTTGGGAGAGGCTATGACACAACAGCAACACAAGATTGAGAGAGGCTTCCCAATGAGTGTGTGTTGGGTCCGAGAGAGTGTAGTGAGGTTGGTGATCAGCTTTGTATTTTCTCAGTTGAGCCATTATCCTAGGAAATGAGCCCAAGTAAATTTCATGATTAATTAATGAAGAACTGTTGATTGGGCAAAAATCTGTTTATGTTTATGTGATTCATATCGAGTAATTTTGCTTCCACTAAATATTTTTGGTCAGGAACTTAGCTGTGTATTTGTTCATTTAAGAATCACTAGGAACTAAATACCAAGTGTTGGGTTAAGGAAATTCTAACATGGTATTAAAGCTCTTACTCTGAATCAATCTTGGAATTATAGGTGTCAGTTTCGTATCGGATCGTCGGGACCGAGTTGGCTAGGATCATACGAACGCAACTCTTTTTAACGCGACAAGATTTTTTGTTTGGGGACCAAGAGAATTTTTTTTTATAGGCATTTTTTAACAAGCAAAAAATATTCGTAAAGAAAATACAGGGGCCCATTTTTTTTAAAAGAGAAATAAATAAGGGGACAAATGGGCTGAGCATGGTGGTGGCTGACGGGCAAGCCACTACTCACTAGTAAGGTAGACGGCAGGCCCGTTAACAGCACAGCGAATGGGACAAGAGAGTCAAACATGACCTGTCGACCAGTGGCACCAGCAAAGGGGGATCGGTCGCAGAAGAGTCAACAAGTTTTTTTGGTCACGACAGATAGTGAACCACAAGGATGGTTCCAAGGGATCGTGCCGCAAGCAGGATGCCATGTTGGGCATGATCGGAGAAACAGCGAGATGCAGTGGCCAGCAAGAGTTGGGCAAGGGATTTGCCGTGACAGGCATGGTCCGACAGTGGTTGGTAAAACTGGTAGTATCCAACAAGAATCGTTGGACAAGGGATCTGCCGCGATAGGGATGGTCCAACAGTTGTTGGCAAAGCTGGTAGTACCTAGCGGCAGGTACAAAGGGCAATACCAGCAGCCAGCAGCATTGGGAGGTCAACCCTCAGAAGGGAAGAGAGAGATCGTACTAATCGAGGGATTGGCAACAGAATTTGTACGTGTCTCAAAGGACCAAGACAGACCCATAGGCATGCTAGAAGGACTTAGCATGGGTTTGGGGCTAGTTGACAGTAGAGCATGCAGTCACATGAGGAGAATGAGGTCAGTGTTCCACAATGTTTCAGAGACAGGTTCAGACTATTGCGTGTTTAGTGGGACCAATACCATGGATGCAGTGAAGCGGGTTGGATGTGTCAGATTCCAACTAGAGCCAGGAGGCTTTCTAGAGGTGACGGGGATGTTATTTGTTCCAGGGTTGACGGTATATGTGCTCTCAGAATCAACCTTGGAAGATGTTGGATATAGAGTTTTGTTCCAGGATGGATAGGTGCTTCTATATTCAGACGAAGCGACCTTGGATGCAACTATAGTGCTTGGCAACAAAAGGGGCAATCATACAGGTTGCTGAGATAGCCTATGGGTATATCCAAGGGAATCTTCAATACAGGAACAGTGTAAATTGTTGAGAGGGAGCAAGTGGTGCGGAAGAGTGATTCTTGAGGCACTGTTAGGGAACTCAACTAGTATGACATGACATTGATGGATGCTCAACAGCAGGATCCTCAGAGCATGGTTGGATGTGACAGGTTCTCAGCTCAAGTTTCAGGTCAAGTAGCAAGACAAGCTTTAGAGTCAGAGGGAGCAGCTACAAAAACTGAGATGGATTGGAGACAGGTCCAGGTGGAGGAGGTTCTTCCAAAAGTACCTCTCTCGCTAAGAGGGGGTGTTGAGTTTTGTAGTGTGGAAGGTACTTCTAGTCTTATGTCTTGACTAGAAGGACCTTGATTTGCTTCTTTATGAGTTTGTATGCGACATGCAAAGTGTGAAGTGAGTTGCACACATGTGAATGTGTTGTATGCGACACACAGAGTGTGCAAGTGAGTTGCACGCATGTGAATGTGTTGTATGTGACAAGCATGAGATGTGCATGTAAAACAAGCTAAATTTATGGCTTGTACTTGAGTTAAACTAGAGAAAACTAAATATAGGATAGTTAACTAAAATAAAGTTATTTATCTTCAATTAACTTGACGAGCTAATTTTGGCCGTCAATCATAGCTTAAGAAAGTTATAAATCGAGCCTAAGTGTTGAGGGAGGCTTCTCAATGAGCATGTGTTGGGTCCGAGAGAGGGCAGTGAGGCTGGTGATCAGTTTTGTATTTTCTCAATTAGGCCACTATCCTAGGACGGGAGCCCAAGTAAGTTCTGTGATCAATTAATGAACTGTTGATTGGGCAGAAATCTGTTTGTGTTGATGTGATTCAAATCAAGTAATTTTGCTTTCGCTAAATATTTTTGGTTAGGAACTTAGCATATATTCTTTCAATTAATAATTGTTGGGAACTGAATACCAGGTGCTGTATTAAGGAAATTCTAACAGACTTTACAGAAATGGTGGATTCACCTGTGGCCAATTTACAATGTTTTAAATATTTTTCACAATTCATTTGTAGAGGTCACTGTAGTCACTGCTTCAGTGAAGGGCTTCCAGAGGGATCCTCTTGAGGACTTTATAGCTAACCATCCTTTCATGTTTGTGATCAAGGAAAAACCAACTGGATTGATCCTCTTTGGGACATATATTGAATCCTTTGAATAGAAGTACCATTAAAGGCAGTAAAGGAACTTGATAGTTTGAATTCTTCTCTGTGGTTACATCCTATGGTTCTGACTAAGTTTAATTAGCAATTTCTTTTTCTTATTTTATGTACATAGAGCATTATACATAGCTGTTGTGCAATATCTCTTTACTTTTTATAAACGATACCTGAAAGGCTCCTTTTAAACTAAGATTAAACAGGATAGCAGGACTTCGATTATAAAAGGTCGGCCTGCATTTCTTCTGTATTTGTTTTCCTAAAGTTCTATTACATATAGGCATTCAGTGATTTTAATCTCAGATATGACTTGACTATTATCTCCATTTCTTTATGAAAATTGATAATCATAATAGCTCTTTAATGATAAATATGGAGAAGACTCAATTGTTTTTCCAACAGCATCATCATTGTTAGAAAACTTTTTTCTTATAAAGGAAATGTTTCTTCCTATGAAGTGTTACTGGGCATTCCCCTTTTTCTCTTGTATTGAAGAGAGTTTAACTAAATATCAAACCTAATCAAGGCAAATTTTTATTTTTATTTTTAAAAATGTTTACAGAAATACAATGATCAAATAGAGTGTACCGACATATTTCTGGAAATCATGCTCTATATACTTTAAACAATATCTCAGATTTTAACTTTGAGATCTCATTGCTAAACTTATGAGCGCTAAAAATATTCCACATCACATTCACCGATGGCTGTTGTCAGCAGCATATGCAACACACTAACAGCAAGGTTATAATTTAGATATTGCATCGATAATCTATGGCCTTAATATTTTTGTTGTTGACTGGACAATACCAAAAAGAAGTACTGCCTTTTGCATATGTGAAGTGATTCTCACTGCGTTGGCAGAAACAGCCACAGAATCTACTGTACTATATGTATGGTATTGTGATTTGGCAGTAAATTTACACTGGCTAACAATAGGGTATTAGAATCTATTTAGCTTGACATGTGAGATTGACAGGCTATAGATCCAATTAGATAGGATTACAAGCTTAGACAAGTATCTATGCCACAACCAATCCTATTGTTTTATTTTTTCCCCTTCTAGGCATCTTTGCCAATTGCAAATTCAATGCATTCAACATGCAAAGTTAACTATTTTGACTTTGCTTCGTGCCCGTTGCATACCTGAATCTGAAATCAACATAAGCTCAAGTTTTTTTCTTTTAATCAGTGTGCTGTTAGTTGGATAGTGGCGAACAATCTGCTAGTGACATTTAAAAACATGCATCCAATAAGCACAAAGTGCCTCTTGGATGCATTGAATCTGCAATAGACATACAGATGCCCAAAAAAACAGACTTCTTTTATGTAACTTTTCATCCACTTCAACTGCAGGGACTATTAATAACTGGTTCATGACTTTCTTATTAATCCCACACACAAACCAATCTGCATAACCTAAAGTTTTGGCTCTATATTTCATGGAATTTTTTCCCCTTGCCTATCAAACACTTACATTGTTTTTGTTTAACAATTATAAACTCTGAGGCCTCATTTGGCCTCATATCAAGGCAAAGGGGCAAATTTCTTCTTTAAAACTTAGGAAATGAGTAATATGCTTAGGCTCCATTCCTGTCACAGTCGAGTCGATTAATACTAGAATTCAGGTTAGCATTAATCCATAACATTTTATGTCATTGCATTTTCATAAAAGCACAAACATTAGGTTTAGTATTCATGATAACCCTATTATGTGAATGTTATTGCATTTCATAAAAGCAGGAACATTAGGTTTAGTTTTCACGGCAATGCTATTACATGTAGCCACTGCAGTGGTTGGCTGTGGCTATTGGCATGTTGTCCATCTGCCATTCTTTTCACCGCAGCCAGGCATAGATAATCCCCTTCCTTCATGGCCTTTCACACCACTTGGGTCTGATCAATTACCCTATCTTCCTTGGGATTCAGTCATGCCTTTTTCAATCACTTTTATCATGCCTGTCCATCAAGCTATGAAGTTTCTATCAACCCCAGGATGTCCACCCTAGGATGTTGTTTCTATCATGCCTATCCATCAGGCTACGAGGTCATTGTCCACTCTAGGCTATCCATCCCAATTTGTCTATCATGCCTATCCATCAAGCTACAAGGTCTCTGTCAACCCCAGCATGTCCACCCCGAGCGACCACTTCTATCATGCTTGTCCATTCATCCCAAGCCACTGCTTGTTGCCTATAATGAGGGAGCAACTCCACAACTCAATCACCTAATTAGGCTACATTGAGTGATCTACATCTAGATCTGTAAAGTTGGCATCTAAGTCACATGACACAAGGACACGAGACACGGAGGACATGAAAATACGAGTTTCCAACACATGATATGGAACCCCCCCCCCCGAAACACGACATGGAGGGCACATTACATATTATATTATTATAATAATATATTTAAAAAATTAACAGATATTAGACAAAGATTCAATTTATAAACTAAAGCATGTACATGATAATGATACAATTTCAATCATACATTGTACCATACAATCATCAATGATACAACTAGTACATACTACTACATCAATGACGATAAATTGACAAACAAGAAATTAACCATAAATTGCAGTTTTCTCATTAACTCATCAAAATCAAAATGTATTACATAGACATTGAGTCCTAACTCAATAAGTCACAAATACTATAGGTGGGAATGCCAATGACAAATAGTAAATATAAAACATGGTAGATACTAGAACCGTAGATCGAGATGGAAGAATCTCATAGACTAGCTCATCAACATCAAAATCAACATCACTACCACCACTACTCTCTTCTGCATCCTCCTCCATATCCAGTATAATCTTTGCATCTGTTGGTGTGGAGGATGACCCCTCAAGAGGATCACCATCATCAAAAGTGACAAGCTCTAGCATTGGCTCATTAAGATCCAAGTTGGTCAATGCCAGCTCAACACTATTGTCCAAACCAATATCATTAGGAAACACGCCCCACATCTTTGTCTTTTGCTTCAACCGCTCTTCCCTCTACTTGTAAATAAGATGAAGGTTGGTATCCACATACACCATTGTCCCCACCCTAGACTGCTCAAGCCTACTCTTCTTCAAAGAATACAAATTCCCATATGTGCTCCAATTTGTCTCACAACAAGACGATGAAGTAACCTAAGAGAGGGGCCTCATGGCTAATAGCTATAGAGGAGGGCATATTGCCCCATGCACTACCCACCAAGCATAGGGCTTCCTAGCCCCCAATTTCTAATCACATCATTGCCTGCAAATCTCCCAATGGCAATGGAAAACTCTACAAAGGTAGTCTCCACCTCGTCAAGGGATGATCTATCCTGAAATATCCATCCAAATGCATCCTTCCTCCCCTATGAAATCTCAGCATCCACGTGAGAAGGGAATCTATGTGAAGGTCCACCATTGTGCCATTCATTGTTGTAGTATTTTGGATTCAATGAGTGAACCAAGCAACGCAAAGGTGTGTAATTCTTGTCCCACCTGCTAGCAAGAATATCATGTATGGTGGTTAAGAAGGCCTTCGCTGATGTCTCATACTCAAAGCACTCATTTTGAAAAATAATGGCCCTCACAGACTCAATCATGGAATCCCACCCCTTATAAACCTCTCCTAGGATGGGTTGGTCTATGTATACAAATCGTAACAAAGCAATGATAGGGTCCATGATCTTAAAAGTAAGATCTACCCTCTCCCACCCATCATCATCTAGCACTATATCCTTAACCTTTTTTGAGGTTGTTTGATCTATCTTTCTTCAAAAAGACCAAAAATTTGAAATAACAATGGCCCCAAGACCAGTCCTGACCTCCCTCAACCTCTTCAGCATGATGAATCTGGAGGAAAACCGTTTATTTGCAATCTTCAGCAACAATAGATGTTTGTACTCTTTATAGATTGTCAGGGCATTGGTATGATTTTGTACAAAGTTGCAAATATGGCAAGCATCCTCAATAAGATTTTCAATCCATGTCATATCAAAAGCAATGGATTTAAGTGTTAAATTCAAAAAATGGACAATGCAAGGTGTCCAAAATATTTGTGGATATTTAGCTTCCACAATCATGTCAGCAACCTTACAAACAGGTGCATTGTCTATAATGATTTGCACACAAGAATCAACAACTACATCTTCAATAACTTTAATGAACAACTCACCCATATATTGTGCATCATCTTTTTGAACAACTCACCCATATATTGTGCATCCTTATATTTTCCAAGAGCATCCACTGCTTTCAAGAAAACTGGTCCATTCAAGGAAAACACCATGAAGTTGATGAGTGGATGGCATGTTGCATCTATCCATCCACAAAAACAATACTAACCCCAAATGATGGCCATATTGGTTTAATAGGTTCAAGCATTTTATCCACCTTCTTATTTGTCTTAACTAACAATGTGGTTCGAAGCTTCTCTAAACTAGGAGGCACATATCCCAATGGGGCCCCTTGAGCTACAAATGGACACATTTCAATGAATAAAGGTGAATGTGCAACATTAAATGATATGAATTTGAGACTTATAAAAAAGGCAATGGTAAGATCAATCTCTTCTCACCTCTCTTGCTAAAATATCTTGTCCATTGGACCAAGTGCTCCCCTTTTTATTGCTTGAACTGCACTCCCACTAGAACTCTCAAATGGATAATTGCTTTTCCTCAAGAATGCAAGAGGATCCTCATTCCGTTTTTTCTTAGATGATGTTTCCACCATTGCCACAACAACATTGGCCTCACTTTCTAGTTCTTTCCGCTTAGATGCACTCACTCCTGGACATGCTCCAAGTCCACAAGATGTGCCCAACAAATGCCCTTTCACATGGAAGTAGGTGCTCTTGAATTGATAATTGCAAAAATTGCATGTCGAAAGAACAATGCCTCCTCCATTTAACTTGCTCCCTAGCCCCTGACATTTTGTAACATACTCCCACAATGGATATTTTAGTTCTCGAACTGTCTTGCTAAAAGAATGGTTCTCTCAACATTTGAAAGCCCCACTTCCAACAGATGAAATTGAAAGAGGGGGCATTATGAGTGGGGACATTTCTCCCCTTCTTTTGCCCTTTTCTTATTGCCCTTGATTGAACCATAATAGTTGTGAATATAAAGAAAAATGGATTGCTCTAAGGTTGTGCCTGTAAACAAAAACGGACTGGCAAACTACTGTAACAAAACTAAAAAAATGGCAAGGAAATCCACTTACCTACACCTAGAGGTTCTCTCAACATTTGAAAGCCCCACTTCCAACAGATGAAATTGAAAGAGGGGCATTATGAGTGGGGACATTTCTCCCCTTCTTTTGCCCTTTTCTTATTGCCCTTGATTGAACCATAATAGTTGTGAATATAAAGAAAAAGGGATTGCTCTAAGGTTGTGCCTGTAAACAAAAACGGACTGGCAAACCACTGTAGCAAAACTAAAAAAATGGAAGGGAAATCCACTTACCTACACCTAGAATCTCCTCTAGAACTCATTTATCTCCTTTGTTGATAGTCCACACACTCCTACAGCGCCAAAACAACAAACAAAATGTGAGGGAAATCAACGCAAAACAAAGTTTTAAAGCGCCCAAGGTTCATTTCACGCGGGACACATGTCATAAAATCGGGACACAATTTTGGCGTGTGTCTGACATGAGTTTGACTTGTCTCCCTCGCCTTGGACATGTGTCAAACTTGTGTCAGATACATGTCATCATCGCGTCATGTCTAATATGAAGGATTCATGAAACCAAGGGGGAGTGTCATGTTACTTACGCTAACATTCTTCAACAAATTGCTTCTTCTTTCCTTACACCAGAAGGCCATGCCTTGCACTAAAAGGATGGGGCACTAGATATCAGATAAGGCTCTATAACCAATCCTAATGATAAAATAAACTAGCTTAGCATGAATTTCAAATATTCAAATAATACTAAAAATAGTAGTACAAATGAGAAGGGGAGCAGACGCACTAGGTAGACTCTCTACCTATCCGCACAAAGGGCAAGAGCCCTGCAACTACTAGGCTAGGCTGCCCTACCAAGCTACCTCATGCCAAGGCTATTGCCACCTACCTAGATAGCCACCTTACTTACAAGAATGCCAAGCTTAATCAAATAGGCATCAAGCTATGCCTATTATTACCCAACCCTAAGAATTCTTGGTCAATCTAGGATACCCCATGAACTTTAGCAATAGGAATCAATATATGGGCTCATCAAGAAGACCAATTTTCAATGGAAATTCGTTGATGAGAACAAAAAAATGACAAGCAAATCAAGCGCACAAATCTCTTACCTCTTGATGATCTCTCATTTGAATGGTGCTCTTTGTTGATCTCTTCTCTACCTTAGTCCCTCAATCCCTTCCTTCAAACAAAATCTAGACCTCAGCCTCATGTGATGAACCTACATCATTCATTTCCGGCTCTGTGTTCTTGTTTCCATGAAGCATTTGTCTTTTCGGAAAAATAATATTATTCATTCACAGTTATGAAATTATTAAGTAATGTGACCTAAGGATATGGCAACTCTGAATCAGGCTATACCCACGTAAATGGGTATTTAAATTTTAGGTGCATAGTCGTTTAGACAACAAACAACTTCTAGCAGAGGGGGTAGCTACTAAGCAAAGACTCGAGGAGGCTTATGGACACCTGTGTGTTCCCATCCTGGTCAAGTAGTTGCAAGCCCTCATCCCAAGGGCGCTGAAGAATAAAAAAGAGTAAACCCCTCGCCCATCCTTGAGTTGGGCATAAGAAACATGTCAAACCTCAAGAGTTGTGTCATAGTCCATTCTAGATTTACAACTAACAACGTCCTAGCCAGGACCATAACAAAGATAACAAACAGTTTTGTAATCAAGGATAGTCCCACCCATCCAGCCACAGGACCACCATTATCAATGGTGAAGAGATATATAGTCCATTATACATTCACCATCAATAGCATCCTAGCCAAGACCATAACAAATATAGTAGTATCTTCTATAATCTAGGATAGTCCCACCCATCTAACCACAAGACCACCATTATCAGTGGCGAAGAGAGTATGGGGATAAAACTTGGGTCATGATGCATGGAAGCCAAGTGTAATTGGACATGTAGGATGCATTCAAAGCATGCAAACCAAGTGGAGACCGCTACATGCAATGTAATGCACAATGTCATGATTTAACAAATCAATGTCAAGGGGAGTGGTTTTGGGCTACTCTAAATGTTGTTCGAGAATCAATACTCAAGTTGTATCGGGGTTAAGACACACCTAGGAAGAGATTAGACTGGTCATTTGAATCAAGATGATTCATGACTAGCTGCATTTTGTTACACTTCATCCACTTGGCATAAAGTCTTATAGAGATGTATTTACTTGTGTATACAATCAAACATAAAGTCCATATGCCAGCTACATTTCATTGCACTTTCTTCACCCGACACAAATTCTTATAGAGGTGTATTTACTTGTTTAGGAAATCAAAGATATAGTTCATAACATTTTTTATCTTGAACAAAAAAATACAATTAACATTTCATATTTCAAAAGAGCAAAGGAAGTTTTAATAAATTAAGCATGACTTTTTACTAAAAGTAGTAATTAATACGCTTATGTAGTATATTGGTAGATTGTGCAATAGCTACAAGGTTCTAGTATGGGCCTTTTTTAAAAGTTTAACATGCCATAATTACAAAATACAAAGTATTAGTGAATATAATAGGTTGTTATTAAAGTATCTTTTAACATTCGAAAGCCTAATGAAAAATGTTGCGGCTTCACACCATTCGTAGATCTAAAGATGAAAATCAAACGTAAAAATATAGACTTAGCATTACATGTATAAAATTACATAGTATCAATTTAGATGAATACATTTACATAGAGTAGTCAAAAATTGTTCTAGCTTATTTTGACTAAGTGCATGATGTATATTGTTAGACCCATGAAAGTGGAAAACAAGTTTTGATAAGGTGAGATGCATTTTTCATGCATATGATATACATAAATACATCAATTTAGGACCAATGGTTTCACCTTCCAAGAGATCTCTTGGACTCCTCGTGACTCCACATTCACTTGTGGATTTTCACCTTACTATCAAGTGAATAATCCAAATTCACATAATCCCTAAGGATTACTTTTCCAACATTCCCCTCCAACTTGAATGGGTGTGTGCGAATCCAAGAAGAAAGTTGAAATATGAAGGTGGATAGCAACCAATGGCTGGATGTACTCTCTAAATATGGTGATTTAAGGAAGACCACAAACCAAATGGGGTAGCAGAATCCAAAGTCTTCTACTAATGGTGGTTCTAGATTGACCACAAACTTTGGAACTTGGCTCAAAGTAGTTCCTAGAACAATTCTAAATTTGGCTATAAGTTGATAGCTTCTGCAAAATGGAAGTGCTCTCTAATGGTGGTTTAAAGATGACCACAAATTGATGAGATGGTGGTTTAAAGATGACCACAAGGTATAGGTTGGCATGAGCAATAAGTATTCCACTAAGTGGGGGTTTAAGGAGGACCACAAACCAAATGGTGCTCATGAAACATGAGTCTATCTCTGGCTACAACTTTGACTTTGCCTTTGCCGAACTCTAGCTCTAGGCTTTAGTTGTTGGCTTTAGTTCCTAGTAGCTAACTATCAATTACCCCCTGTCAAATACAAGGTGAGAAGATATTTCTCGACTCACTACAAGATGTATTAATAATTCTCGAGTATGACTGATATATCTTCTTGGCCCTGCACCCAAACTAGAATAATATTCACAATTTGCGGACTATTGCAACTCCTGGAATGATATCCTAGTTTGGTACCCAATGTGGATCTCATGCTAGGATATTGCAATCACTACCTCCTCTATTTTGGTAATGTGGCAATGAATATCATTTTAACATTCCTTTTCCAGATTGGTTGTGTTGGTGATGGGTTGAACTAAATCTGCCACCTTGGGAGGAAGAGTTCTACAACATTAAACTAGATTCCGAAGCACATTGAAAAGGAAATCCTAATGTGGCTACTCCTATACATATACAATTTCCTAAATTTCCTTGAAATTCTGCAACTACTCTAATGGCAACCTGAAAACTAAAGACACAAAAATTCTCTACTTGTTTGCAGCGAAATAGAACAGAATTAAACAAATTCACACGATAGCCAAAAACACAAAAAAAAAAATCTAGGGAACCCAACTAGGAAAACCCTCTGCTAGCTGTAGAATTTTTATTAACAAAGTTGAGCAAATAGAATTAATTACAAGGAAAATTGTTTCACTTAGAGAACAAGGTTGTTCTCTATGTTGACACTTAGTTGAAACCTGCTTGCAACAACCTTGTCCTTAGCTCCTAAATCCTTGCTCTGGCCCTAGAAATTCCTCCTATTTCCTAGTGCATACCAACAAGAATTTTCTTCGCCAAACACTACATATAGGCCTCTCCTTCATGCTCTTCCTAGCTCTATTAGCTCACACACAAAACTCGTGCTCTCTATTGTCTTGTCTCGCCAACTCGTCCTCACAAAACAATGAATCTATTATGTGTCTTCATCCTCCTTATAAGCTTTTCGAATAAGCTAAATTTGGCAAATTTTATTTTTGGAAGCCGAACAAGTGATTGATGAGTTAACTGAGTCAAACTAACTATTGTAACTCATCTAGTCTCAATTTAGAACTAAGACTCTTCGCATGTCAATTTCCAAAACTCACTCACACTAGGAGACAACAAACTGAGCCTCCCACTAACCCACATGAGTTAAATTGCTTCATGCACTCATCCTAATTTTTAGGAACTCATCCTAATTTATTGGAACTTGTGCATGCCAAGGAAGGACTGCTTATGGTTTCTTTGACTAAGGCACAAGTCAAAGAAGGTCTTTACTCGCTACTTTTCAACACTCCCTCTTAGCGAGGAAGGTGCTTTTGGAAGAACCTCATCCACTTGGATCTGTCTCCAATACTACCACCACATGCTTTGTTACTGCAACTACTCGCTCTGAACTAGAAGACTTCCCTGCTTTCTTCTACAGAACCTAATCTGAAGACCTGTTCTTTCCCACCATGCTCTGCGAGCTTATCACTTTAGTCATAAGTGCCTTGTACCTTGTGTACCTCTGTGGTTGTTTCCTCTAGATGGAAGTGATGCTGGAAGATTCAACTCTCTCTTGATCTCCCTTAAACAAATCCTCTACCCTCTTGGCTCGAACTCTCCCTATAATGGGAGTCTATGACTGAGTGGTTGCCTCCACTCACCATGGGCTATGCTACTCATCATCCTGTTGGTCATCCCAATAGCCAACTAGCTTAGACTCAAACTGAGATACTAGCTAAGGCTCCATCTTGAGTAGTTTCTTCTCAAGTACTCTGATCTTCTCTTGCTCTAAGGACTTGTTGGAAAATCAGGAGACTTGAAGATTATAGATGATTTTCCTTAACTTGATAATTACTTGTGATATTAGTTGGCCTTTTATTACTTCTTTAGTTCTTGTTCATCAAGCAATTACCAAAAACAATGAAGATCACAAAGAGACAAAGTACATAGGATATAGGCTCCAAGTCAGAGCAAAACCCCTCCAAGGGGATAACCCAAAAAGAAATGCTTCTCTTCTTATAGAATCTTCTTACAATGAGACTTCCAAGACCCAAAGACCAAATCCCAAAACCCTCACAAGCAACAAGTCAAACCCCAGCAAGATCTTCTTCAAGACAACTTCCAAACTTCGACCTTCTACAACTTCGCTCTAGAATTTCAGCCCTGTAATTGCTCCTCAAAATTTCAGCCCTGCAATTCCGACCTCCTGCAACTGTAGCTACACATAAACCCTAACTTCGCACGTGTAGACAGAAAGAGAGATTATCCCAAGAGACTTGGATTCTTCCTTCTTTTCTTCATCCTTCTAGCTATTTTTCTCCTTTGTTATTACAAATCAAACTTGTGATGAGTGAGTGTCTTAAATGAGGTCAAGCTCCTTGTATTTATAGCCTTCTTGAGGGGTCGAACAACCCTCCCTTAGGCCAACTTGTCCTTGACTGAGGCCGACTTGGTCTTAGAGAAATAAATGGTTTTTTTGACAAAATAAATATTTTTCTTTAATACAATGAGTCCAAATGGGACTATAATACATGACATAATTTCTTCTTTGTCTTAAAAAGACCTAGAAAGACCTATAAGCACAAAGAACATGCTTTTGACCTAAACTTGAGCATGAAACCCATGCTTTACATAAAAGAACAAAATTATTTTCTTTCTTTTTTTTTCTTTTTCTTTCTTTATACAATGCCATGATTATACAAAGGTCATTATGAAGACCGAAACTAGTTACAATTTCCAACACACTCTCTTAACTAGGGAGGTATTCATAATCCCATCATGTAGTACAAGGAATCTCATTCTTGAAGCATTCTCATAAGAAGAGTCGGATTGATAAGCCATCTTTTTCAAGCATCTGCATCATAACCAGCATAGTCATTTAAGGTCTTAACTAGAATCATGTTGGGAGGCTTTATGTGAGCTGCCACACTACCTCTAAGGCATATACCCCATCTGGATGTTCACCGGGTATGTCCTTTTTTGGACTATTCTTATCTTGGATTTCCAATCTTAAATCCTCAAAGAATACCGGTCCTCTTCGACTACTCTTATCTTGGATGCCCTACCTCATACTCAAAGAGTATCAATCTACAATTCTTTCCATGGATTCTTCAATCCATAAGAAGTTCCAATCTTAGATGCTTATCCAATCGTCCGAACTCCATTCTTTCTTTATGGCCTTCACTGAGACTTACAATTGTTAGTCCTGGTCTAGTGCATGACCCATAAAGACAAGAACTATCCAACATCACTCCCTCTCAATTAGGGAAGAGATGTCTACCAAACCAAGCTTACCTCTCAAATACTCAAGCGTCTTGTTTGGAAACACTTTAGTCATAATATTTGTTACATGTTCATCTATAGGTAGATAATGTAGCTCTACAACCCCATCATGTACCAAGCTTTTGATGTAGTGGTACTTATTATTTATATGCTTCGTCCTAGCATGAAACATCGAGTCTTTAACCAATCTTATGCAACTTTCATTATCACAATGTATGCGTGTAGGGCTAAGCATTCCTTCAAAAAAATATGATAATAACTTTCGGAGCCAAACTGCTTCCCGACAGACTTCGCTTACAGCAACATAATCAGCTTCAGCATTACTCAAAGCAATTGTATCCTGCTTTCTGCTCATCCATGAGACCATGGAAGATCCTAAGTTAAAGCATCCACCTGTTGTGCTTCTTCCATCAGTCTCATTGCCACCCTAATCGGAATTTGTATATCTCATGAGTTGAATCTCATTACCATTATAACGAAGGCAGTGATGTATAGTTCCATGCAAATATCTTAGGATGTGCTTGGTTGCAATCCAATGATCATGTTTAGGCTCCATCTAAAACTAATTGACAACATTTCCTGCAAAAAAAAATGGTTGGCCTTGTGTTTACCAAGTACATAAAGGACCCAATCAACTATTTGTAGCAAGTAGGATCCACTGGACTAGAATTTGAACTCCTTAACTTCTTTAGATTGATAATCATAGGAGTCATCATAGGCTTGCTATCCATCATGCCAAATTTATGAAGAATCTTGATCACATATTTTCGTTGACTAGGATATATTTCCCCTGGCTTCTGCCAAACTTCTAGTCCCAAGTAGTAATGCATAATCTCAAGATCCTTCTTATCAATCTCGATTTCTAACTGCTTCTTGCATTCCTGAATTTGATGCTCTACACCTGTAAGAAGTAGATCATCCACATACAAGAGTATGATAATTGGTTTACCCTGGACCACCTTGATGTATAGGTTGGGATCTATAGAACTCTTGGTAAAACCAAGTCTCAATAGGTATGCATCCATTCTAGCATACCAAGCTCTAGGTGTTTGTTTTACGCCATATAGAGCTTTCTTCAGTCTGCAGACATGAATCTCCCTCTTATTTATTTCAAATGCTTGAGGCTACTCAATATAAACCTCTTCATCAACAGTCCCATTCAAAAAAGACGTCTTAACATCCATTTGATGGATGTTCCATCCCATAGCAGTAGCCAAAGAAACAAGCGATCTAATTGTTGTATATCGAGTTGTAGGAGCAAAGGTTTCTTCATAATCAATATCTTCTTTTTCTGAGAAGCCTCTTGCTACAAACCTTGCTTCGTATTTATCAATGCTCCCTATTGACCACTCCATACTACCCCATAGCCATACATCTTTTCGCGCATGGATTTCCATCATGTCCGAGCACTCGAATGATCCATAGATTCATCATTATCAGCTATATGTACACTGGATTTTTGTAAACCCATTTTGTAATGTAAATGATCCTAGTAAGAGAAATGTATGTAACAGCCTAGGTAAATTTATTTTTCTGATGATGATTTCTATCCTAGAAGGTTTTTAGTCTCACTGATTCATGTGTGTTTCTAAACACGGATGATCGATAGAGTTTTTCCCTCCAACTTCACCCCAAAGCTAGGGTGGATTTTGTCGTCAAGGTTTTAAATTAATCTTGGCGTTATTTATCGAGTCTCTGTAAAAGTGATTTGGGAACAATTATAACTATTTGGTTAGATCATTTTATTACAAGTCACTTAGTCTACTAAATCATATTTTGTATCGCAGAAAAAAGGTAATTATTGAGGGTATATAACAAACGGGTGTTCCCCCTTCATGGGTTAGAAATGTAATATTTCATGTAAAAAATATTTTGTGCATGGTCCCTCGTAGTTGTTGAAATTTGGTACCGGAGGACAGGTGGTTCCCTTAGGCTTTGATCTTTGGCCTAGGGAAAAGTGTCCAAAAAAATTTAATTTTTCTCCTAAAGTGACTTTATAATTTTTATGAAGTTAAAATCTAATTTAAAAGTGACTTTAAGTGATAAAGTTATTAAGTCTAATTTTAAAGTGACTTTTATAAAGTCGATGAAAAATTAGAAAGGAAAAGTGACTTTGAAAATAAATGACTAAGTGGGTCTTTATTAAAGTGGGGTGAATTAAAAAATAGAAAGTGAGATTTAAATGTGCATTTAATCTCAGCCATTGATCTAAATCTATTTCAGCCATTGGATTTAGAGATCCCCCAAAAGTCACTTGGATCACCCAAAAGTCACTTGGAGTTATATTAAAGGAGGAAAAGGAGGAAAAGATCATTCAATTCTTTCATGAGCAAATTGGGAGAAGGAGAGCAAGAGAGCAAGGGAGATTTCTGGACAAGAAGGAGAAAGAGGCAGCAGTTTGGCACACATACCAGGCAGCTCTTCAGCAAAATCAGAACAACAGAAAAATAAGCAGAACAGCAGCAAGAACAAGTAGAAAAAGCTGATTTTTTTGCTGAAAACTGAGAAGTTTCCAGGTGGTTCATTGGGCTGAAAACGGATAAGTTTGCTTGCTAAAAAAATTATTTTGCTGTAATTTTTCGCTGAAATTTTCTTGCTGTAAAAATACATTTTTCAGAAATAAAGAAGAGCTCTCAAACTAATTTTCCTCAAGAGTTGTAGGAGGTTTTTCCAGGGTCACGTTGACCAAAAATATCAGTGTTTTAATGTGTTTTAATGGCTGTTTATTACTGCTGATTTTTATTTCTGCAATTTCTAGCATTCTGTAAATTTTCCAGAATTTGTGTTTTCAGCAAAATTTATTTTTTCCAGCTTGTTGAATGTATGGTTATGGGAAAGGGCATTTAACTACATGGGAGAAATAAGGAGAAACTGAAAACTGGGGTGGGAAAACAGAAATTTTAACATTCGTACAATCACAGGCGTAATGCCCTAGCCCTCCGCAATTGTAACATATTAGCTGTCTACGACCTCTTCTAGGTCCTCCTCCACCTCGACATAATCCGCACCCCTGAAATCTGGTTTGCGCCATCCTAGCATTTTTTTCAAGGGGCCGCGTTTCGGCCTGAAACCTATAGGTGGGATTCCTATCCATCATTAGCTCATAGCTTCTGAAGGTGCGCTCATCATGTCCCATTGACCTACATAAATCACAGAACAACTGCTGCAAATTCTGTGTACTTCTGCAACAAATGGCAGTTATCTATAGCATACTTTCTTCCTATTTAACAAAAATTCCACCACAATGTAGGTGTTATGCTTAGTCCTACTTGTGCCTCCAGTCTCAATGGCATTGGTCCTCCTTCCACGAGGTAATTCATGAACACCAGACAGTAGTCCTTGTCGTGACCCTAACCCTTACATTTAACAAACCATAATTCATCACGCACGTTTGGGCGAGTTGTCCTGTCTTGTTTCAGACTCTGCATCTCAAGGCACAAGTTTTTCAACTGCACGTGAATCTGTTGAAATCCTAGGTAGGGATCCTGTATCGGGGTCTCATGTAGTCTCATTACAATCTCTAAGGCCTCGGCCTGAGTTGTTAGCCTTTGTTGTGACAACACGTTCCTTAGATACGGTGTTAACAATGCTACAAACCATTCGTGGTGTTGTCCATCCACCAACGTCAAGTTAGCTTCGTGAATTGTGCACTTTAGTCTCCGATCCAACTCCTAAGGGGTCTCACCTGGTAGCATCGTGATCTCCTTGAACCTAATTATCGACTGCACCTTTGACTTCAGCCTACTAAATTCACTATTCAACGTAGTTTGGATGTCTATGATCCCCGCATTTTGATTATTATTAGAATGCTTAATGTACTAGGTTAGTGTGTGATCCTCCAGATCATTGAACAGAGTTGCCTTCTTTATATTTTCATTCCTGACTCCTTATGCTTCCCATATAGTCTTTATCACGAACCAAAATTGGTCCAGATCTTCATTTCCTACTCCCTTGAACACTGACAACTTTATTGTGCTTTCCATATTGACTTGCAGTGGTGGAAAAGGTAGTATGGACGAAGATGGGGATGAAGATGGTGAAAATGGCGATGGTGTGGGTGGGGGGTGGTAGGCACAGAATCCTTTGCCTTATCAAATTGATTATACTTCTTGGTGAGACGTTCACGAGCTCTTCCCCATCCCCTCGCAGAGGTGAAATTAAGGGGCTAGTTTCTAGTTCTGCACTTCCTTCATTTTTGTAAATTCTCCTACATCGCATAGCCCCAAACATCAATTTATTCACATAACCTACTTTTCGCACAATAGCATTTTAAGCCAACTGTTCAAAGAATTAACATACTTACCTCATGGTCCTTTGAGGAAGCCTTTTTCTGCCTTCCTATAGCTAACTAAAGTATCTACCATGAACTCAGTGATGAATCCTCATATAATTCGATTGAGCTAGTCGTCAACAACATGCATGATCTTATAATCCGATGCTTCTAATTTGCGCACCAATTCTGGAGTTCACACAATAGGTTTGTCGAGCTTGCACCTTCCTTGGCTATTTAATAGCTTTGTGATCCACTTGTACAGCTCAATAGGGAAAGATACGAAGAAAACTTCATGGATCTCTGTGTGAAGGTAGCAGTCTAACCACTTTTCTTTTGATAGTTGCAAATTCCAGTTCTCCTACCCCACAAATTCGTGGCTCTTCCTATCCAACCAATCTTCAATTCCTTTCTTTGTTGGATTCGAGCAATACGACATCACGCATCCCTATGCAGATCCCAGTCCTGGCAATGGAATCATTTGTTGGCTTGTTGGGGCCTGACCCAGGTTCATATTTGATTAGCCATACAAATCCCTATACTACTGGCCCTTTCGGCAACAGTCAGTGGAGCAGACTGAGGTTTCACCCAAAGTAGTATGGGGGGTGCTAGAACCAGGTTTCCGCACCCTTGAGATGTCTGAGCAGTTGATTCAGTCCAACTGCTAGTCCGTGCATGCAAGTTGCTTCGCAAACCTCCCTGGCCTTCGCACCCTGATAAATTCACCTTTGCACATCCCTAACTAGGGGCTGTGGGGCTTCCGCGCTACTGGAGTAGCGCTCTACACTATTCCCCTAAGTCACACCTGAGATCTTACTTATCTTCTTAAACCAGTTAGTTATCTTCACGCAAATGGATGCCTTATGTTATATTTATTTATATAGCATATTCATATGATTTCGTGCAACAAATAAATAGTAAAATTTCAATTCATACCCAATAATACGTAAAATAGGAAAAGGTACACAAAAATATGATATAATTTCTCTTTATTAATGCTTCCAACAGTTACATACTTGACCCGCCGTATGCACTCAACTGCAGGGGTCCACACACTCAACTACGGAATACTAGGCCTCTGCGTACATAGCTGTAGAGCCTTCTCCTACTCTATGACCCAAAGAAGCAACCTACACTTTGACTCAATCAATTCCTTAGACTCCTCATGCTTAGATTTGATTAATTGTTTTCTACACTTAAAGACTCTCTCTATTTATACAATCTCATGGTCTACGGACAATGGGTAGATCTTTCAAACCGACATTACATTAGAAAAACAAGGGCAGACAACCCTATGACTCTATTATGACTTTGCACTCAGTGCCCACAATTCGCAGTCTTTACAATAGTCTTGGTCAAAGCATGGGCTTCAAGGGGGATTCCACACCAAACATAATGGCTACGGTTATCGCCTCCATACTTCAAATAGAGTAAGGTATCTGTCAAGAAAACCAATTTAACAACATCAGAGAATTTCCTTTTTAATGATAATCCTAAGTAATACTAACAAGTGATGGAGCCTCTATGCAAGCCCAGTGTAGAAATCTGGGCGTTGATCCCATTTGTATTGAACCCAATCATACATAGAATTTTTTTTTCCTCTTACAGTTCGCTATTTTGATGGTTGCTTATGATATCAAAAGTGTATGATGTACTACTAGCATATTCAACTACTTAATCAGTTTCCTTATACTTTATAATGATTTCCTATATTCTATAACATAGTTAACCTACAAATACCTTGATCCTTCCTTTCTAAGTGTTAAAATACACCACAACCTCAATTTTGTTCTCGTCTGCCACCATTTGTTTGGTTTAAATAAGGTCATAATTTGTTATAGTTGCAAATCTCACACACACACACAAATATACATATATATATATATATAATACTACCTAAGCACCCGCGGGGGATTTGAACTGGTGACCTATCGCACAGAGTGCCTTAATAGTACACCCATTCACCATCAATCCAAAGCCTTGTGGGCGCAAATCACATATATTACTTCCATTTAACTATAAATAATGTATCAAGGTCGCTTCCAACATTTTTTCATGGTATTGGTTGCATATTGTTTGACCTTAGGGAATAATCTAATTCCCCCATATCTCTTATGTTATCCTCCCTAACTCAACTGGATTGTTGAATGGGGGTGGATGTTATACCTTGGTGATTACATTACCTATTCTAATATATGCATTTGACCATCTCCCTTGTTAGAGCCACAAGAGTGCCACCAGTGTCCTACTTATGATAGTTGTTTCTGCCACCATATCTTATTCCATCCAAGGCATGCCATCCCATTCTGGCGATGTGATCTTGTCCTCATCTACAGTATTATCAGCAACCTCTTTATTATCCCCATAATGCGACTTCAATGGTTGGGATTTGCTATTGGCAAATCGATGGTGTTGGCTGCAGCACCTCAAACCCTAACTCCTCGCTCCATGGTTTTTATCATGCACTCCTTGGCGACCCTTAGTTGTTTTTCTAGGTTTTTCTGTGTAATGGTTGCTTTGTCCTCTTGGCTTACCCTCCTAAAAAACTGAAGGTGGTTTTTATGGTTCTATAGCATTGCCATGGCCACCCTAAAGCAATTCAAACCCTGGCTCCCTGAGGGGTTTATTGCTCTGTTTGTGGAACCCTTACTCCATCTCACTCAAATTCGAGGGTCGCAATTGCACATGTAACAATATAGCATGTATTTTTTTTTCATTTTCGTTTTTTATTAATAACCACTCCTCCCTCTGAGAAATCTGATAAATCGTTGTTTATTTACAGGGCTTAGGTGATATTGTATTGGAGATCCATGTGGATACAGATAAGGGGTGCTCATCCTCATCCTTCAAGATACTTTAGTGGGTTTCTCTTTTTCATTCTAGGTTTATCTCCAATCTATAGAAATTTCTAGTTGGCTACTCTACTCTCCCTCACTGCCTTACTTTGTTTGTCAACTCACTGCTTAGGTTTCTTCATCTCCCCCATATAGCAATTACATTCCTAGAGAAGGTATGGTGGTCGGGTTTCATGGTTCTTAGCTATGGTAGTTTCCATGATAGATAAATATTAATTTATTGATTTAGTTTCTATTTATTTCACTAAATCATCTCTTTGTTGCTTGGTATGCCCTCACAGTTAATCTTCAAAACCTTTGCCTCCAAGTGTTGTGTTTTCTTAGATACTCCACATGCTAATATAAGGATCGACAATTATCTAGGTTGGTTTTGGCTTGTCGAGTCCAATATTCTTATTGTTCTTACACAACATGTTCGCCTTCGTGATTGAAGCCTTCTTTGGATATGCTGAATTCATTTGCAGCCATTCGATGTTCTTTTGAATTACCTTCTAGGAATACCCCGAAAGGTGGAATAGAGCAAGGTTGGTCCTGTATCAGTTTTTTTCTTTTTTTTTTTCTTTTAGGTGGGTGGTTTCCACCCCAAGGTTTGTTTGTTAGCCAAAGGCATCGCTTTCACATTGTATTTTCTAAATTTTATACGGGAAATTAGCCCACTAGCTGCTATTTACCTTTAACTTGAAACTACCACAGTCTTGGGTAGTTTTTTTTGGGGTTAATTAATCTAATGTAATCATCTTTAATTTATTGGGGTTTCCCCTATGTCATGGACTATTTCTTCTACAGCTAGGATAATTGTCAATTTATCGTTGTGTTTAAGGCAGGATTGTTCTTTAATGATTTATGTCGATGGTGTTGTCTCTTGGTAATTTCAATTACATAAGCAAAGCTAAAAATGATAACCCTCCACCAATTTCTGACAAGGAATTTTTCTTAATGATTTATTTATATATTACTACTCTTCATACTCTCCATTATATAGGTAGAGTTGTACACAATATTGATTTGGTAACCTTTGGTTGAGCTCTAGAAGATAGGCATGTCTACTATGCTCACAACAAGTTTTTCAATTGATTAAAATAATCACTTACTATAATATGTATGCCTTCTAGGTTACCATTCCTAACCATTGTTCCAGATATTTCGAGTCAAATTCATCTATGCATTATATGTACAATTATTATTTGTTTCCCACGATGTTTAATTTATAGTTATACCATTATATTAAGAAATTGAGGTAGCAGTGCTAGTTCTGGATACTTACTGCATGAGGTTTGTTTTGGATTTGAGTGTCCTTTCTAATTCACGCACAAATTCAGAATGTCTATATGTACTTTGTACTTTTGTAATATCTTACATGTGCTGCTTCCACATAGTTATTTTTTGATTAAATAGTTGTCTCTATATTTCCCATAATTAATGAAGGAATTATTTATAAGATGGAAAGAAAACTAAGTTCTAGTAGCTCTGCATACTTAATCTCTAGCACAAATATTTTCTGTATGCCATATTTTTGTTCCAAGAATTCCCTTTATACACAAGGTTACGAAGTGGGTTTCTCACCTGGGAATTCATTTCCAGTTGTTAGCTTCAGCTATTTCATCTATTTACAACTTCTATTTATGATGTTATTGTTTCAAATTAAATATACTGTTAAAATAGATTTATAATATTGCCTTTTTGGTACTGTTGAATATAAGTCACCAAATCATGTTTATTTTGTTGAAAATCTCCTAGTTTAACTAGTCTCAACCTGTTAGTTAATGTATTGTTATCATACAAAACAATTACAACAATATGACACTTTGTGTATGCACTTATGTACCCAACAATCTCACTTTTATATTCATTATACAAGCATGAACGCTTATTTTCTAGCATTCCTATAAAAAAGAATTCTCAGTTACTTCTAATGTAATAAACATATTTGAACTAAAAGCTTTAACCAAATGAATTACATATTAAAGAGAAGTGATAGATAATTGTTACATAACTAATAAAACAAAAAATCTAAATCAAATCTAATTGCATTCATGTAAAGGCACTCCAAGGTCTTTGCAGCTATATTTCTTACAAAAGCCATACTTTTATTGGAGCAACAACCATGCAAAACTTAGGCGTTCATCCATGCCAAATGCGTCTACATTTCCTTAGTTAAGTACCCACAAGAAGAATAAAACTATGGTTATTCATAATCATAAAATTGAATAGAAAATAATCAAATCAGTTCAATTACAACAATTTTTTTATAAGAAAATAAATATTGTATTACCAGAATTCAGATTATCAACATCCAAATTATCTTAGAAAGAACAACTTGCCACCCAACCTTGAAGTGTCACCTCCTTTTACCCCCGAGTTGAGATCTCTTTTCTTCCCAGAATCAACAACCTCTTCTGTCCTGGTGAAGGCTTTTTTATGCCTCACTTTCCCTAGCATACTTTCTAAAATGTCGTCCCATTTTTTTGGGTTCTACCAATCCCCATAGCATAGGATTTTCCTATTTTTCTTTTCTTTAAAAGGATTATTTTTCATCCTTTTGAAGCCTGTCTTTTGGAAGGAGATAATTCCTTCCAACACCACATTTAATTATTTCAAACTCAATTAATTATATTATTATAGTTGTTTTATTGAAAAGCAAACCCTGGCCATCATGCCATTATTATCAGTGTTTCAACTACTAATTATAATGTCTCAACTATCATAGTTTCTAAAATAGAGCGGAATTACAATCAAGTCTGACAAAATCAATGCACTAGGGGTATCACAACCATGATCAAACCTTAGGGATTTGGTGGTAATATTTGGAATGAAATTAGGGCCATTCATTTTCAATGATGTTGTTGACATGGTGAAGTTCATAATATACAAGTCCTTACTATGTTTTATTACTTCATTTACGTGGGTTTCTTTTTTTAATTACATCCTTGAGGAGGATAAATCTATTTCCTTAATTCTATTTGGTTTCTCTATAAAACTTGGTCTAAGCATGGGAGGATTGTTCGCATGAATATGTAGTTGGAAAATATATTTTAATTAGAGCGTATGTACATAAACCCATGTACACTTGAAAGGAGATATGACCAAAAGAGCCATAAATGGTTTTGTTTTATCTATGATGAACATAAAAAAGTCTCACATCCCATGTGCACGGATACTTGGATATGTACATTCTTACGATATGAAAAATCATTCTATTGAACATTTTTCACCTTAGGTTCAATCATTGACCATAGGTTGAACCAAAAGGTACTTAGGAACCTATTATCCCTATTTTAACTAATAGTTTATGGGAACCCAAAATGAACATAGAAATACTCAATTAAGAGCTTAGTAGTTTCCTCTATTATGATGTTCAGTTTGCTAGTTTTCAATATGGTCATATTAGAGGACTGACCACTAATCACAAATACTTGATTCATTCCCATGATTGGTTAATGTAGGTCAAAACTATATTCCATAGAGAAAACATCCTCGGCGTGAATGGGGTAGGAAAATTAGTATACAATCCCTATTTATTAGTGGTATATTTGACGATGGAAATGTACAATCTCATATTCTTATTGATATCCTATTAGAGGTTTGGCTATTAGGGATAATTTTATAGTACTACCACTATCTTCTCCATGCTAAAGTTCCCTTCTGTCTGATGTATTGTGTATACCAAATAAGCTTCTCATGCTCACTTGAAATACTAAAGAGTTGTTCTAGATAACATAAAATATCATACAAAATATTAAAGTATTAGGTTTGGCTACTTATGCCAAGAGTTTTTTATAGGTAGCAATGAAGTTGGGGTCACGATTATACAATTAGAGCCCTCAATAGGTCTTATATCAAGAAGATATTAGGACTATGTTTATCCTCCAACCAAATGTTACCTAGAGTAATTTAAATTGATATTCTTTATATCCTTATTATACTTTTTGGCTATGTTGAACCATTATAGGCACATGGACCAATTTTGATGGTGGCCATCCTTTATATTTTCTTTCATATAAATGAATAGCATGAGATTGTGATCACTTTGGATAATTTTTCCTTCCCCAAAATGTAATGTTTCAATTAGTGACAAGCTTACATTATGGAGCACATATCCTTTTCATGTGTGGGGTACATATGAACCAAATTGGAGAATGCCTCATTATTATAGCTCATTGGATGTCCATGCTCAGTGATGACTACACCAACAATATAATCTGAAAAATTTGTATCATTCTTGAAGGGATAATATGGGAATGGTAGAAAGATTAAAGGTGGTGTTTAAGATCCTAGAAATATTTATATTATGAATTAGTTCAAATGAGCTTAGCTTTAGCCCCACCGTTGTTCACTTATCTTAGGGACCAAGTGATATGAGGGAATTCTAACACACACTTGTAATAGGAGCTAGTGAGGGCCAAGAAACTATGTATATTTGTTAGACTGATCATCAAGGCTAGCCAATTATGAATGACTTGGATCTTGGATAGATTTATATGAACACAATGTTGATCCATGATTTATACCAAATATCGAATTATATGCATGCAAAATGACAATTTATGTGAATTGGCATATAAATTGTGATGTTGTAAGGTACTTAAGATCTATTGAATGTGATACAAATTTTGTAACTATGTTTCATTGAATATGGGGATAAAATGTAAATATATAACCACAAATTAAAATTTTAAACAAGCACAAATATCGCCCATCAATCTCATGAACAATATTAGAGTATTAATCATGCTAAAAGGCATGGCCAACCACTTGAGAAGGAATTATTTAGAATTAATAGGAATATTCCATACACTATTTTTCTCAATTAGAATGTACTCTAATACCATCTTGTCTCCTTTTACAAATTTTTCCATCTTGTCAATTGGTCATTATAGTTTTCAATGGAGTGGAATTCCTTCATGAGGGAAACAAGAAAAGCCATCCAAGTGGTTTCTATCCTAAATGTTATAGATTCATCTATAATGTGTCTCTCCCAATAATTATTCGACCAAAATTTTGATATAAGGAATGGACATAAGGAGTGTGAAAGCGCTCCTTTTGTTTTCAAATTCTTTTCAAATGGAATAGTAACCAACTAAGAAATTTAACCATTTCTACAAAGCATTTGTGTTTATCTAGACTTCAAAAAAAGGAATGTGAAGGTTAACATGCACCTCGAGTAGTGTTGCACCTCCAATATGATTTCTTATTGAAGGTTTCTCTACCATCATTAGTAGACATCCAAAATAATTCATGATCTCATTTTTCTATCACATAAGGCCTTCCCCTAAGTAACAACTTGATCGAATCTCTAGAATCATAAATGCTCCTTTCTCCCACCATGGGAGACAACATGGCGAGATGCGAATAATATTCCTCAAGTTTAATTAGTTGAAGAGCCAACTCCATGTACCCTAATTTGTTCAGGGCATGGATAAAGACATAACAAAGAGAAGAATTACATAACGATACTAATTGAGATTGTTTAGAGAATGAAAGAAAGGAAGAAATATAAATGAAAACAGAAATGAAATAAAGCTTCTATATGGCATAATAATACATTTAAAACCAATTGTATTAATGAATAGAATTTAAAATATATATATATATATAAATTAAAAAACAATATATCCTAGCTAGAATGGTGGTAGCTTATCAAAAAACAATATATCCTAGCTGGAATGGTGGTAGCTTATCTAAAGAGGGATGTGTTTGCTATGTTCTATTCACAGACATGCCAGAACTTTCTTCTAACATGATGTATGATGTCCCTAACTATAAAACCATAAAGATCCAAAAGTCTAAGTCAATAAGTTGATGCAATAAATGAATATGCACCCCAAAAGGCTAATTGATATGTCAAATGCTCACACCCATAAGTTTTACATACAAAATCTATTTAAGATACTTATTAGACCATTACAAAACTTAATCCACACTAACATTCAAAGATTTAATAATTACCCATATATAAAACCATTTTAAATTCATAAAATAAATAAATAATTGTCTAATTTCAGTTCAACCTTTCAGTACACATCTCTATCTTTATAAATCTTTATCTTTAATTATATATATATAATAATTTGAGGACTCATATAACCAGAATGATCTCTATTTACCAGCCTTATCTTTCTAATAATTCGTGTTATATAAGTGAAAGTGATATATTTTAACCATATATATTACACTATTTAATATAATAGATTTTAATTCTTTTATTAAAAATATTATAAATATTATATATATATATATATATATATATATATAATTTTGATATTTAATATTTTTTTTGCATAGTTGAATTTGAGTCCAAAGAAAAATAAATTATGCTCACCTTATTACACTTAGTCAACGTATATCTTTGAAGAAATGTATTTCTTTATATAATTGAATTAAAATGAAAGAACATAGAGACGAGAACACACTACATGTATCTAGGAGAAAAAATGATACTCTCGACCACCCACCTTAAAATCCTAAACAACTATTGCACAATGAAAAAGTAAAGAAAAACGTTTTCAGAAAGAACAAATTAGGTGGTAGAAGAGGTCAAAATCGAGACGTGTTCTATAACCTGAATGTGTAACCAAAAAAAATTAAGTGTAGTCACCCTTTCTTGACAACGCATGCGTTGTTGCCATTGTTGACATGTTCTTCAAATATTATAACATAGATAACGTGTGAAAGTTGGTAGAAAAAATCTTCAAACTATTCTGACGAATGCATACGTAGGAACCTTCCGAAACTATACTGGTAAATGAATTATCGCACGAAGACGTATTCAAAGCGAAGTGCCTGTACGTCTTTTTTTCAGGGATTCCTTTAGCCATTAAAGCTCATTAGGAAGTAAGGGAATCGGAGCTTTACTCGTGGGAATTATGAGCCACGCGGCCTCCTGGGCCCTGCCCAGAGATTTTGTAAGTCGGTGGCGACTCGGCTGTGTATATCTAATATATTGATGGAATATGGTTGACTATTGACATGGATGCGTTTGGTAGTCTTCCGTGCCGGCTACGAACCGCGTGGGGAGTCCTATATATTCAATCTTTTTGTTCTGAGACTCCTATATATCCAATCTTCTCATTCCATAAATTGAAGCACAAATACTTTGTTCACTTCATCCAAAGAGCTATCTCGGAACCTGTAGCGGCTACACCATCAAAATCACTTCGACACTTCACGGCATTTTAATATTGTATGCTCTTTGATCTTTCTTCAACGATACTCCCTGCATGGACTGTTGTTTAATTATGCCCCTCTGTATTGTTCTCTAATCTGGTAGTTTTGATTGTAGAACGCAGTGACCTTGTGATGTATCTTCTTAGAAATTTCGATGTATAGCTTGCTAATTTGTTTGTTTCGATGGCGGATATTGGCAGTAATTTTAGCGGAAGATATGGGGCAGCAGGGACTGTGGATTGCACTTGTGGTGGCAGTGGCGATGATGGTTTTGCCATTTAATTGTTTGGCTACAGACTACACCGTCGGTGACAGCGCACAGTGGACTCTGGGCGTCAACTATAATACCTGGGCTTCTGGCAAAACATTCATTGTGGGCGACAAACTCGGTATGTAAAAACACAAATTATAGCAAAGACCCAATATAAATATTTTGATGACTGAAGATATTGATGAGTGATGATTGAATGAATATAATGCAGTGTTCAAATACACGCCGGGCACGCACAATGCGCTGGTGGTGAACAAGGCGGCGTATGATTCGTGCCTCACTACTAATCCCTTGGCAACACACACCAGTGGAAACGACACCATTACGTTGGACAGCACGGGCGCCAAGTATTACATCTGCGGAATCACGGGTCACTGCTCAGCCGGCATGAAGCTCACTATCACCGTCGGCGCCGCCTCCACTTCAAAGAAGAACGGAACAGCGCCATCCCCCTCGCCCGCTCGTTCTCGAACACCAACTGTCCAATCGCCGTCGCCATCATCGGCCTCTCCCACCGCACCAACTGTTGGTTCGCCATCCCCATCATCCACCGCTCCCGCGACGCCAACTGTCGGAGCGCCTTCCCCATCATCGGCAGCTAACCCGCCTTCAGTGCAAACACCATCGTCGTCAACAAACGGGGCGAGCACAGCCTCCCCTTCATACCGCCTGGGTGGTGTCCTCCTGCTTGGAGGATCTCTTTTGTTCACCATGGGCTCGATATAGATATAAATAGATAACTACTCAGGCTTCGTCATTGCTGTCAGATTATTTTCTTCTAAATCATTTTGTTATTATTACGATGACTATTTATCATCGGATGTATTCGATTCATGCCCCTAAGGCTAATAGAGTAAACCGATATCTTCTTACTGTTTCTGGGACTTTAGGCAGGATTTATTTGCTGTTATCCCTTATATTTTTACATATCACATGTTTGAATGTTAAATACTTATTCATAGGTTGCGATCTTTATATAAATATATATGTATGTATGGGACTATAGGCCAGAAAAATTATCATTTATAAGCGGTTATCTCTTATATTTTAATATATCATGTTTGAATGTTAAATAGTTATTTGTAAATTTTGAAATATTCAGTAAATTCAATAAATATAAAAATAACTCAAAGGGATTACCATCCACCCCCACACATATATCTATGTGCACTCAAAATCCATCCCCACACATATATTTATGTGTCTCAAAATCTACGTAATCTGCATGTAAAGTAGCAACTTTGCATGAATGTTAATTCAAATATTCTGTTCGTGCTTTAGGTAAAAACGGAATCTAAACGGAAGACTTAACTGGCTTAATGAAATGATATTAGATAGTGTTGTATTTGGTGGTATCAATATTTAGGTCAGATATTTTTTAAAAGTCGAACCCAATGCATAAAGTAGAATCCGAATCCCATTAAATATCTGAATTTCGTAATTATGAGCATAATTTATTTGATAAATATCAATTTATAAATCTGGTCTCTTAAACATTATTTTTGGTTACTTAAAAACAAAATTTCTATTTTTAAAAATTAATAAAAATATAAATAAAATTATAAATAACATTTTCCATGGGTAAATTTTCCTAGGTTAATAACTTCAAAAAAACAATAATATTTCTCATAAGAATGAAGTAAGCTTCATATATATTTTTTATTAAAAATATAAATAAAATTATAAATAACATTTTATAAAATTATAAATAACATTTTCCATGGGTAAATTCTTCTAGGTTAATAACTTCAAAAAAACAAATAGTATTTCTCATAAGAATGAAGTAAGTTTCATATATTTTTTTTATTCTTTGTTAGAATTTGATAAATATATTTAATGGAATAGTAATTTTTCTATATTTAAATTATAATTTTCATTATATAAAATAAATTAAAATTATTGAAAATGTTATATTATGTGGAATAAAAAAAATCAAATTCTAAGTCTACATTTTTATATTTTAATTTTGGGGGAATTGATTTAAATTGATAATAATTTTATGAGTTGTTTAATATGACATTTCACAATAACTCTATTAAGGTTGCACCGAAAAAAGTTTAAAAATATAGAATTATCAATGTTATTATTTAAGGAATGAAAGAATTAGAGATTCTATATACATGGCAAACTAGGTAAGGTCACACTATATGTGATCATGGGTGATCTTAATCAAATTTGGGATATTAAGTTTATCCATAAATGGAAGGTTAGATATGTAATTCATTTTAATTTTCATATTTGCATTATTAATATCCATGTTGATTAAAAGTACTAAATAGGACTGGAATCGAATGAGGACAAAACCAACTCGAAGGAACTTGAATTAGACAAAGTCAAAGGTGAAATAGTAGGGGATGGAGGATGATTATGTTTTATTCTCGTAGATTTCATAAAAAGAAATAACAAATATAGCGATAAGTGATAATTTTCATCAACAAAGTATTATATCCTAGGTTGCAATTTACAATATGATAAGTATCTACTCCTTGATCTGTATTTTGAATTTCAGAGGTTTTTATACGTCATCCTGTATTATGAATTTTAGAGGCTTTTATATGTCGTCTCCTAGAGTTGGTTTGTCAATGGCTTCCCCATGGTCATGTCAAGCCTTCCTAAACTACCGACCTGCAATCATACGCTTCATCCCTGCCCTTTGTTGTTTATGGAACTAGAAGGATTCATAATGCACTGTTCTGTAATGAATGGGGTGCAGTGTTACCAAATGAAAATTTAAGAAAATGGTCAAATGGCGAGCGAGCATTTGTCATCTTTTCTGGACTAGATTTGGGTGGCCCCTATTTCAGTTATTTCTTTTAAATTTGTGGATTGAAAAATAATATTTTGCACATTTTCTTATAAATTTTACAAACAAGAGTACGGGTTCAAGGAATGCCACCTTTTTGGGTTGGATGCATTCGCTGGGAATGAATGCCAGAAAAGGGATTCTGCCCCGGTAGTTTAATATTCTTTTGATTCTAGTTCCAAAATATTCCATGGAAACCCATAAAATTTTTTAGAGAATGAATGGAAAATGGTAAGTTAAATAATTCGAAAAATTACTAAACAGAAATTATGTGAATTGTGGATGCCATGTCTTTTGATTACTTAAGTGTTCAAAGAAATAAAAATCATCCTAAAAGATAAAGTAAAAAAAACTAGCTAACCTAAGGGTGTTATTACCAAAAAAAATGTAAGAATAAAAAAAATATTCTTATAAACATTTACCAATAAATTATTTTAGTTTTATTGTGATTAATGAGTAAAGAGGTCAACAAGTCCCTTTCAAATACTCAAATAGATGGGAGATGAGATTCACTAATAGAGTAAGTGAAAGTACAAAAGAAATTAGTTATGAAGGCCATTGTGGGGAGTTCCTAATGCCCAAAAAATTATCGATCTCTAGTTCCCTCCCCTTATGAGAGCCACCTAGGTAGGAACCTAGTCAAATTCCACTAAGATACTCACTCATGAAATTTTCATGGTATTAGTTGCTTATTGATGACCTTACTAAGGGAATAATCTAATATACCCCATCTCTTATGTTATCCTTCATAGCTTAATTGGACTGATGAATGGGTGTGGGAACTATACCTTGGTCATTACATTACCTATTCTAATCTATGTGCTCAACCGTGTCCCTTGTTAGAGCCACAAGAGCACCACCAACCTCCTACTTATTGTATTTTTTCCTCCCACCGTATCTTGTTCCATCGAGGGCATGCCACGACATTCTAGCTATGTGATCTTGTCCTCATCTTGGATACTATCAGTGACCTTGTTATTATCTCCACGATGCGACTTCAATGGCTAGGATTTGCTATTGGTAGATCAATGGTATTGGCTTCATCACCTCAAACCCTAACTCCTTCCTCCATGGTTTTGATCTCGCATTTCTTGGTGACCCTTACTTATTTTTTGAGGTTTTCTTGCATATTGGTTTCTCTACCCTCTTGGCTTACCCTCCTACAACAGTGGAGGTGATTGTTTTGGTTCTATAGTAGCGCCATGGCCACCCCAAATCAATTGAAATTGTGACTCTGTGAGGGGTTTATCGCTCTGCTTATGGAACCCTTACTCCATCTCACCGGGATTTGAGGGTCTCTGCTTGCATAGGTAACAATATAACGTGTACTTTCTTTTTTTATTTTCGTTTTTAATTAAGAACTGCTCCTTTAAAAGATGTATAGTTTACATCGCCTCCCACAACAAGGTGTCCTTCCCCTGCAACTGATACAAAATGAATCCTGATTTCAAGTTGCTTTCATATTCGTACACATGAAAGTTCTTAACCATATTCAGGAGCCAAGATTTTGGGTCCTCCTTCTTTTCGTCGTCAAAGGAAGGAGGTTTTATCTCTTGTAACTCTACATGTACTTCCTTTTTCTTTTTATCCTTATGGGTTTTAGAATTTTTTTCTCATCTTCTTCTTCACTTTATTATTTGTCTAGTGTCAATCATGTCGATTTTCATTTTGAATCTTCCGATTCAACACTCTTATTACTAGATTTCTCAGTCCATTCTCTAATCAATTTCTCCAATTCTTCACTAGATTTTATTAATCACTCATTAATACTCCAGAGTTGTGCGAATTCCTATTACATGTTTCTAATTATTTCCTCAAACTGAGTAGGCATTGACATACCACCTTCCCCCAATTATACATATAAATCATCCCCTCTAGTAATGGTTGCCGTTGTCTCCTACATCCTTCAAATAGAGTAAGGTATCTTTCAAGAAAACCAATTTAACAACATCATAGAATTTACTTTTTAATGATAATCCTAAGCAACACTAACTAGTGATGGAGCCTCTATGCAAGCCCAATGTATAAATATGTTCTTTGATACCATTTGTATTGAACCAAGTCATACATACAATTCTTTTTCCTCTTACAATTTGCTACTTTGATGGTTTCTTATGATATCAGAACTGTATAAAGTGTATGATGTACTATTAACATATTCAACTTCTTAATCAGTTTCCTTATACTGCATAATGATTTTCTATATTCTATAGCATGGTTAACCTACAAACACCTTGATCCTTCTTTTCTAAGTGTTACAATACAACACAACCCCAATTTTGTTCTAGTCTCCCACCATTTGTTTGGTTTAAATAATGTCATAATTGGTTATAGCCACAATTCACATATATTACACCCATTTATCTATATATAATTTATCAAGGTCACTTCTCACATCTTTTCATGGTATTGGTTACCTATTGTTTGACCTTAGGAAATAATATAATTTCTCCCATCTCTTATGTTATCCTCCATAGCTCAATTGGACTGTTGAATGGGGTTGGGAACTATACCTTGGACATTACATTACCTATTCTAATCTATGTGCTCGACCCTGTCCGTTGTTAGAGCTACAAGAGCACCATCGACCTCCTATGTATGGAAGTTGTTCCTCCCACCGTATCTTGTTCCATCCAGCGCATGCCACGACATTTTGGTTATGTGATCTCATCATCGTCTTGGGTACTATTAGTGACCTTGTTATTATCCCCACGATGTGACTTCAATGGATGGGATTTTCTATTGGTAGATTGACAGTGTTGGCTTCAGTGCCTCAAACCCTAACTCCTTGCTCCATTGTTTTGATCCCAGTCTCCTTACTAACCTTTAGTTGTTTTTTGAGTGTTTCCTGCATACTAATTTCTCTGCCCTCTTGTCTTACCCCCCTACAACAATGGAGGTGGTTGTTTTTGTTCTAGAGAAGTGCCACGGCAACCCTAAAGCAATTAAATTCATGGCTCTGTGAGGGGCTTATGACTCTTCTTATGGAACCCTTACTCCATCTCCTTGGGATTCGAGGGTCTCCACTTGCACAGTTAACAATATAAGGTGTACTTTTTCTTCCATTTTTAATTTTGATTAAGAACCGCTCCTCTAAAAGAGGTATAATTTCTATCTCCTCCTACCACAAGGTGCCTTTCCCCTGCAATTGATACAAAATGAATCTTTCTTTCAAGTTTCTTTCATATTCGTACACATGAAAGTACTTAACCATATTCAAGAGCCAAGCTTGTAGGTCCTCCTCCTTTTCCCTGTCAAAGGTAGGAGGTTTTATCTCTTGGAACTCTCCCTATAGTTCCTTTTTCATTTTATCCTTACTGGTTTTAGAATCTATTTTATCATATTCTTTTGCACATTATTACTTTTCCAGCGTCAATCATGTTGACTTCCATTTTGACCCTTCCATCTTAACACTCTTATTACTAGATTTCTCAGTCCATTCTGTAATCAATTTCTCCTGTTCTTCACTAGATTTTATTAATCACTCATTTATACTTCGGAGTTGTGTGAATTCCTATTGCAAGTTTATAATTATTTCCCCTCTAGTAATGTGTTGGCTTGTTGGGTCCTGACCCAGGTTTGGAGTTGATTAGCCAAACAAATCCCTGTACTACTGGCCCTTTCGGCAACAGTCCATGGAGCGTGGACTGAGGTCTCACCCGAAGTAGTATGGGGTGGTGCTGGAACCAGGTTTCCACACCCTTGAGATGTCTAAGGGGTTGATTTGGTCCAACTGCTAGTCCCTACACGCAGGTTGCTTCACACACTTTCCAGGCCTTCACACCATGATATATTTGCCTTCGCGCTACCCTAACTAGGGGCTATGGGGCTTCTGCACTGCTAGAGCAGTGCTTTTCACTATTCCCCTAAGTGACACCCGAGATCTTACTTATCTTCTTACACTAGTTAGTTATCTTCGCATAAATGGATGTCTTATGGTATATTTACTTACACAGCATATTCATATGAGTTTGCATAGCAAATAAATAGTAAACTTCCAATTCATACCCAATAATACATAAAATAGGAAAAGGTAGAGAGAAATATGATATAACTTCTCTTTATTAAGGCTTCCAATGGTTACAGACTTGACCCACCCTATGCACTCAGTTGCAGGGGTCCCTGCACTCAGCTGTGGACTACTAGGCATTTTCGCACACAGCTGCAAAGCCTTCTCCTACTGTACGACACAAAGACACAACTTACACTTCGACTCAGTCAATTCCTTAGACTCCTCATGCTTAGATTCGATTAACTATCTTCTACACTTAGAGCCTCAGTCTATTTATACAATCCCATGGTCCACGGACCATGGGTAGATCTTTCAAGCTCACATTACATTAAGAAAACAAGGGCGGACAACCCTGTGACTCTATTATGACTTTGCGCTTTGTGCCCACAATTCACAGAGTATATACAATAGCCTTGGTCAAAACTTGGGCTTTAAGCCTCAAAACATGCCTTGGGGTGATTCCATGCCCAACAGGCCCCCAACTCAAGCATCGTGACTAGCCCTCGAGTCACTCTGTTGGTATGGAGATGTTTTCATGGAGTCCCTCCAACTCTACTTGAATCACTGCAAGGGTGGCAGCACATTGAGCCACTGGCAGCTGAATCTCTTATACCTATTGTTCTGAGACTGTGGTGTCGAAACTACTCCCCTGGATCTGTTCCTGCATCCCCTACATTTTTTTAGAATCCCGCGCCTTCTTTCGGCTACATGGAACGTGAAGACTATGCTTCTGTCAGTTAGTCAAATAGCCGAGCCACCCATGTATGGCTTCAATCAATTGCCATTCACTTTGCCTAGGAAGAGTTCTCCATTTAGCTTTACCATCTGTACCGCCCCTCCATCTGTGACCTCCTTAATAGAATACGGTCCCAACTAATGCATTCTGAACTTTCTTGGGAATTTTTCAAACTTACTGTCATACAGTAACACTAAATCATTTACCTTGAAGATGCGCAACTTAATGTGGCAATCGTGCCAAGCCTTTTCATGCTGCTTTTTTACCTGTTGATGGAAGCCAGCTAGGAACCGTTCCTCTTCTAGTTCTTCTAACTGTGCAAGCCTTTCTTCCAGGGCTTTGCAGTCTGTCATACCTGTGAGCACTCTGATGCATAGACTAATCACAATATACTCCATTAGCATGAGCTTATGTACCATAGACCAATCAGAAATGTGTCTATCCTGTCAGTTTTTAACACGTTGTCCTATAAGCCCATAATACTGCAGGAACGTGCAGGTCCCAATCACTCTATTACATGTTACAGACTTTGGTCAGCGCAGTCTCCAGTATTTTGTTAAATGCTTCTACTTTCCCATTGGCTTGTGTTTGATACAGTGTGTTTTTCTGATGATACACCTGAAACTCTTCTGTTAGCATGCTGATTGTTTCGTTCAAGAAATGTGTACCACAATTGCTCATCAATATCTTTGGACATCCGAATCGAGTCAACATGTGTTCGAACAGAAACTTCACAGTTGTGGAGGCCATGCAATCTTTTATCGGCTCCACTTCTACCCAACGAGTCAAGTACTCTATCGTGGTGATAATATATCTCACGCCTGTCTTTCTTTGAGGTTTGATAGGGCCTACAAAGTTGATCGCCTACTTTTCAAAGGGCTACAATGTCATTTATGGATTCAAAGGAATCTCATCCCTCTGTGATGGTTTCCTGGTTCCTTGACATATATCACAGGCTTTCGAGTGTGCTTTTGAATCCTGATGAAGGGTTGGCCACCACAACCCTGCGTGGAGAATCTTTTGTGTGGTCGCTTGCCCTGCATAGTGTCCTCCTACAATGCCCCCATGATTTCCACAAGGATCTAATTTCATTCGAATTCAAGTGCATACCTTCACAGTATCTCGTCATTGCCCATCTTATATAGGTGCCCCGCGATGATAGAAAAATCTATTGCGCGCACCACCAGTTCCTTCTTCTGCTGGACAGAGTATTCTTTCAACACAGTTAACGTTGTCAAAATGTGGATTATATCTTCAAAGTGTCCATCTGCTACGCACATAGCAAAGAGCTGTGCGTCCGGTAATCCTTCTTCCAAACTCATAGGTTCCTCACCTGTCTCAATGCATGACAAATGATCTTGTCTTGCGTTCAGGAATCCAAGCTTCACAATGACCTCAAAATCATATTCTTGGAACAATAAGATCCACCTGCATATGTGCCCCCCCAACATAGGCTTATTGACCAAATATTTCAGCACATAATGGTTTGTATACATCTTGAAGTGTTCCTGTAGAAAATAGTGCCGATATTTTTGGAGCTCGTACACCATTGCCAACCCCTCACATTTAGTGGTGGAATAGTTCTTTTCTGCTTTAGAAAATATACGACTCGCGAAAGCAATAGGGTGATCCAAGCCCTCTCCACCCTCCTTTGTTAGTACCTCTCCCAACGATATACACGAGGGGTCGACATGGACATGAAACTCCTTGTCCCATTTCGGGAAGACTAGGATCGATGTAGAGGCCAATTTTTCTTTTAGTACATCTAGTATTTTCATGCAATCATCATTCCAACTTCTCCATCGGCACAGTGATCTGGGCATAACTTTTTATACACTTCTTGTAATATCCCATATGTCCCAGCGTAGTGCTTAGCTATTTGAAACTCCGCGGTGCTTCCAAATTTAGAATTATTGCATTCTTCGTGGGGTCTACCATCGGTCCTTATTTGCAAATCACATGTCCCAACAGGTTCCAAAAGGGAACAAGGAATGTGCAATTCTTGAGGTTCAACGCGATTTGGTGTCATCAGTAGCTATTTAGCATCAATCGTAAGCTCGCTACATGGTTCTTAACCAATCCAAATATAGTCCAATCATCCAAATAAACCTTCAAGAACTTGTGGATATATTCCTTGAATGTTGCAATAGCTATGCACAAAAAGATGGCCGGTGCGTTCTTTAATCCAAATGGAATAACGATGTATTGAAAGCATCCCCACTCCATCGTGAAGGTGGTCTTTCTCTTATATTTCAACATGATTTTTATCTGGTGGTACCTTGAGAACCCATCAGTAAAAGAATAGGCTTCTTGCACACTGAAATTTTCCAATACTTCATCTGTGAATGGAGTAGGGAATGGGTCATGCACACATGCATCATTCAATTTTCTGAGGTCCACACATATTGTTATCTCACCCTTCTAGTTATTTTCCTGCACGACCATAGGGCTTACCCAATCAGATTTTTCCACTGGCTCAATGATTCCAGTTGCGGGCATCTTGTCTAGTTCTATTCGGACATTCTCCTTGTACTTCAGATTCAAGCGATAAGGCCTCTGCTTAATTGGTTTCGTGTCAGGCTTTAATGTGATCCACATCATTCCTAAATCACCAGTGATTCCTTTCAAGTCCATGATCTTGGTGGGGAATAGGTCTTGCTACTCGCAGAGTAACTCAACAACTTTATCGACCACTGTGTTATCCCAGTAGCCATCGAGGTTGCATACTTAGGTTCGACTTATATACCAATGTTCACCTGCTTTGTTTTTACTAGCGTGGTTATGTGAGAGTCTTCAATTAGTGGCCTTTGAACCTCATGACAGCCTTCAGTTTCTAGAATGTTAACTTTCCACGGATCCTCATCATCTTCTTCAGTTTTGACGTTATAACACTCCAGCGCGCAGCTCAGCTGAGTCGTCTAATCAAGCTGAATCAATTATATTGGCTCGTAGGGTATTTTAGAGATAGATGCTTTTACTGCTTACAGTGCATCATCAATAGTATCCCACCAATGATCCTCAAACGTAAAGGTTAACAGGAACCTTTCGTGCAAGATATTGCAATCGCTCGTCCCATAGTGGAGCTCCATCTCTATATACTAGTTCATGGGTATAATATCCAGGGTATGATAGAACATGTGCACTCACTCAGGTTGTGGCTCTTCCCCATAGACCTTTGTCCACTTAGTGAGGTGTGCACACTTCTGAAGCTTTCTAAACTGCATGTGCATCATTCTCCTGCATTCGTGCCAGTCCTCAAAGCTTCCTTGGTGCGTACCCCACCACCTTGCGGGCATAGCGTGCAATACCCATTTCTCAGCTTTGACATGTTGCTGTTCTAGAACTCCCCTTTCAAATCTATTCAGGAGGTCATCTACCTCTCTTAACCCATCATACATAGCCAGATATCTTACCTCTATTGATACGCAATGCAACAATCTCGTCATCATGTTATAGTTCACCGTGGTTACATCATGTAACTAGTTCTGCAATCATTCTATCTCCTCGTTAGAATCTGATGTGTAGGAGATTTTGTGCTCCCATGAGATTCATCCATCCGTGGTTGGATTTACCTAGTCTTTCCCTCATCTGGTTATCTTGTAGATGTAGTCCAAGTCGTTGTCACTTTCATAATCGCGCATTGTCTCTTTATAGTGCGATCCTTCTGTAGGGTCCAAAGGTACAACTATGCACAGAGAATTTTTCCCAAAAATCATCTTGCGCTTCTTCATATTTATCACCCCATTCATTTCAGTGGCCCAATCTATCCCTAATAGCATGAGGTAGGGATTGTTGTCATTAATAATATCTACTGTGATTCCCTGCAATCTTCCCATAGGTAGGACCTTTTTCTGGTTCTCCATTCGTAGTGGGGTAGGAAACCATTGCAATGTAGGCCTTCCCATGTGCTCCCATGTCTGTTTTGGCAAAACGTTCGAGTCTGATCGTAGGTCCAGAATCACTTGGTCCATCTCGTATTCCCCAATCTATGCGGTCAATCTCATCTACCTTCCTATCCTCGTCTCATGCTTTCCGATATTTCGGACTACCCGCGGTTCTCCTGGAGCGGTCCCATTGCATCTATTTATGAGTTCTTGCGGCCCCTTTACAGCCTTGCTATCGCACAAGAGCTTCATGCACATTTCCAGGAACGTCATGAGCATCGATGGGTCCATTTTTTGCTATGGTCTGTCTTTGCTTGCTGAAGTGGAGGCATTAGTGAAGCTCTTCCTAGCTTCCATGAAGTTTTCCTTAGCGTGCTCCAAATCAAACTCTAGTTCTTTCGTCAGATCCTTGCGAATCCAAGCACTCTCTTCAGGCTACTTACCTTTGACTTCCCCTGTCGTAATTCCACTTTGGAGCATAATATTCACATCAGGTTCTTCCTCACATGGCTCAGACCTCATCATTTGTAGGTTCTGAGTCGAGGGAGGTTGGAGCACTCCCTTGTGATGCAACCTTGCTATTAGTGTAGGACAATCCTCGGTCTCATGATCAAAAAATGTACAATACAGGCATGATGGAGGCATCAAATTCGTACAATCACGGGCATAATGTCCTAGCCCTTTGAAATTGTAATATATTAGCTATATGCGACCACTTTTAGGTCCTCCTCCACCTTGACCTCATCCGCACCCCTGAAATCTGGTTTGCGCCATCCTAGCGTTTTTGTCAAGGGGCCGCGTTTTGGCCTGAACTCTATAGGTGGGATTCCTATCCATCATTAGTTCATAGCTTCTGAAGGTGTGCTCATCATGTCCCATTGACCTACATAAATTACATAACAACTGCTACAAATTTTGTGTGTACTTCTACAACAAATGGTAGTTATCTGTAGCATGCTTTCCTCCTATTTAACAAAAATTCCACCACAACATAGGTGCTATGCTTAGCCCTACTTGTGCCTCCAGTCTCAATGGCATTGTTCCTCCTCCCACGAGGTAATTCGCGAACACCAGACAGTAGTCCTTGTCATGACCCTAACCCTTACATTTAGCACACCATACTTCATCACGCACTTATAGGCAAGCTGTCCTGTCTTGTTTCAGACTCTGCATCTCAAGGCACACGTTTTTCAACTGCACATGAATCTGCTTAACTCCCAGGTAGGGATCTTGTATCGGGGTCTCATGTAGTCTCATCACGATCTCTAAGGCCTCCGCTTGAGTTGTTTGCCTTTGTTGTGACAACACGTTCCTTAGATACGGTGTTAACAATGCTACAAACCATTCGTGGTGTTGCCCATCCACCAACGTCATGTTAGCTTTGCGAATTGTGCACTTTAGTCTCCGATCCAACTCCCAAGGGGTCTCACCTGGTAGCATTGTGATCTCCTTGAACCTAATTATCGGTTGCGCCTTTGACTTCGGCCTACTAAATTCACTATTCAGCGTAGTTTGGATGTGTGTGATCCCCACATTTCGATTATTATTAGAATGCTTAATATACCAGGTTAGTGCGTGATCCTCCAGATCATTGACCAGCGTTTCCTTCTTTATATTGTCATTCGTGACTCCTTATGCTTCCCATATAGCCTTTATCATGAACCAAAAATGGTCCAGATCTTCATTTCCTACTCCCTTGAACACTGACAACTTTATCGTGCTTCCCATATTGACTTGCGGTGGTGGCAGAGGTAGTATGGGCGAAGATGGGGATGAAGATGGTGAAACTGGCGGTGCTGTGGGTGGGGGGTGGTATGCACAGAATCCTTTGCCTTATCAAATTGATCACACTTCTTGGTGAGACCTTCACGAGCTCTTCCCCATCCCCTCATAGAGGTGAAATTAAGGGGTTAGTTTCTAGTTCTGCACTTCCTTCATTTTTGTAAATTCTCCTACTTTGCATAGCCCCAAACATCAATTTATTCACATAACCTGCTTTTCACACAATATCATTTTAAGCCAACTGTTCAAAGAATTAACATACTTACCTCATGGGCCTTTGAGGAAGCCTTGTTCTGCCTTCCTATAGCTAACTAAAGTATCTACCACGAACTCAATGATGAATCCTCATATAATTTAATTGAGCCAATTGTCAACAACACACACGATCTTATACTCCGATGCTTCTAATCTGCGCACCAATTCTGGAGTCCACACAATAGGTTTGTCGAGCTTGCACCTTCCTTGGCTATTTACTAGCTTTGTGATCCACTTGTACAACTCAATAGGGAAAGATGCGATGAAAACTTCATGGATCTCTATGTGAAGGTAGTAGTCTAACCACTCTTCTTTTGATAGTTGCAAATTCCAGTTCTCCTACACCACGAACTCGTGGATCTTCCTATCCAACCAATCTTCAATTCCTTTCTTTGTTGGATTCCAGCAATATGACATCAGGCATCTCTATGCAGATCCATGTCCTGGCAACGAAATCATTGGTTGGCTTGTTGGGGCCTGACCCAGGTTTAGATTTGATTAGCCAAACAAATCCCTATACTACTGGCCCTTTCGGCAACAGTCAGTGGAGTAGACTGAGGTTTTACCCAAAGTAGTATGGGAGGTGTTGGAACCATGTTTCCGCACCCTTGAGATGTCTGAGTAGTTGATTCAGTCCAACTGCTAGTTCGTGCATGCAAGTTGCTTCGCGCACTTCCCTGGCCTTCGCACCCTGATAAATTCGCCTTCACACATCCCTAACTAGGGGCTGTGGGGCTTCTGCATTGCTGGAGCAGCACTCTACATTACTCCCCTAAGTCACACCTGATATCTTACTTATCTTCTTAAACCAGTTAGTTATCTTCACGTAAATGGATGCCTTATGTTATATTTATTTATATAGCATATTCATATGATTCCATGCAACAAATAAATAGTAAACTTGCAATTCATACCCAATAATACATAAAATAGGAAAAGGTACATAGAAATATGATATAATTTCTCTTTATTAGTGCTTCCAACGGTTACAGACTCGACCCGCCATATGCACTCAACTGCAGGGGTCCACACACTCAACTGCGGACTACTAGGCCTCTGCGTACATAGCTGTAGAGCCTTCTCCTACTCTATGACCCAAAGAAACAACCTACACTTTGACTCAATCAATTCCTTAGACTCCTCATGCTTAGATTTGATTAATTGTTTTCTACACTTAAATACTCGCTCTATTTATACAATCCCATGGTCTGCGGAAAGTGGGTAGATCTTTCAAACCGACATTACATTACAAAAACAAGGGCAAACAACCATATGAATCTATCATGACTTCACACTCTGTGCCCACAATTTGCAGTCTTTACAATAGTCTTGGTCAAAACATGGGCTTTAAGGGGGATTCCACACCCAACATAATGGCTACAGTTATCTCCTCCATACTTCAAATAGAGTAAGGTATCTATCAAGAAAACCAATTTAACAACATCAGAGAATTTCCTTTTTCATGATAATCCTAAGCAACACTAACGAGTGATGGAGCCTCTATGCAAGCCCAGTGTAGAAATCTGGGCTTTGATCCCATTTGTATTGAACCCAGTCATACATAGAATTTTTTTTCTCTCTCACAATTCGCTATTTTGATGGTTGCTTATGATATCAAAAGTGTATAAAGTGTATGATTTACTACTAGCATATTCAACTACTTAATCAGTTTCCTTATGCTTTATAATTATTTCCTATATTCTATAACATTATTAACCTACAAATACCTTGATCCTTCCTTTCTAAGTGTTAAAATACACCACAACCTCAATTTTGTTCTCGTCTCCCACCATTTGCTTGGTTTAAATAATGTCATAATTGGTTATAGTTGCAAATCACACACACACACAAACAGATATATATATATATATATATATATATATATATATATATATATATATATATATATATATATATCTATATATATATATATATATATATATATATATATATATATATATATATAATATATATATATTTCTATATAATACTACCTAAGCACCCACGAGGGATTTGAACTGGTGACCTATCGCACGGAGTGCCTTCACTGTACACCCTTTCACCATCAATCCAAAGCCCCGTGGGCACAAATCACATATATTACTTCCATTTAACTATAAATAATGTATCAAGGTCGCTTCTCACATTTTTTCATCGTATTGGTTGCGTATTGTTTGACCTTAAGGAATAATCTAATTCCCCCCATCTCTTATGTTATCCTCCCTAACTCAATTGGATTGTTGAATGGGGATGGCTACTATACCTTGGTGATTACATTACCTATTCTAATATATGCATTTGACCATCTCCCTTGTTAGAGCCACAAGAGCGCCACTAGCGTCCTACTTATGATAGTTGTTTCTGCCACAGTATCTTATTCCATCCAGGGCATGCCATCCCATTCTGGCCATGTGATCTTGTCCTCATCTACAATATTTTTAGCAACCTCTTTATCATCCCCACAATGCAACTTGAATGGTTGGGATTTGCTATTGGAAAATCGATGGTGTTGGTTGCAACACCTCAAACCCTAAATCCTCGCTCCATGGTTTTTATCATGCTCTCCTTGGCGACCCTTAGTTGTTTTTCTAGGTTTGTCCGTGTAATGGTTACTTTGTCCTCTTGGCTTACCCTCCTACAACACTAAAGGTGGTTTTTTTGGTTCTATAGCATTGCCATGGCCACTCTAAAGCAATTCAAACCCTGGCTCTCTGAGGGGTTTATTGCTCTGCTTGTGGAACCCTTACTCCATCTCACTCAGATTCGAGGGTCGCAGTTGCACATGTAACAATATAGCGTGTATTTTTTTTTTTCATTTTTGTTTTTTATTAAGAACCACTCCTCCCGCTGTGAAATCTGATAAATTGTTGTTTATTTGCAGGGTTTAGGTGATATTGTACTTAAGATGCATGTGGATACACATAAGGGGTGCTCATCCTCATCCTTCAAGATACTTTAGTGGGTTTCTCTTTTGCATTCTAGGTTTATCTCCAATCTATAGAAATTTCCAGTTGGCTACTCTGCTCTCCCTCACTGCCTTCCTTTGTTTGTCAACTCACTGCTTAGGTTTCTTCAACTCCCCGATATAGAAATTACATTTCTAGAGAAGGTATGGTGGTCGGGTTTCATGGTTCTTAACTATGGTAGTTTCCATGATAGATAACTATTAATTTATTGATTTAGTTTCTATTTACTTCACTAAATCATCTCTTTGTTGCTTGGTATGCCCTCACAGGTAATCTTCAAAACCTTTGCCTCCAAGGGTAGTGTTTTCTTAGATAATCAACATTCTAATATAAGGTTCGACAATTATCTAGGTTGGTTTTGGCTTGTCGAGTCCAATATTCTTATTGTTCTTACACAACATGTGCGCCTTCATGATTGAAGCCTTCTCTAGATATGCTGAATTCATTTGCAGCCATTTGATGTTCTTTTGAATTACCTTCTAGGAATACCCTGAAAGGTGGAATAGAGCAGGGTTGGGTCCTATATCAGTTTTGTTTTTTTTTTCTTTTAGGTGGGTGGTTTCCACCCCAAGGTTTTTTTATTAGCCAAAGGCATCACTTTCATATTGTACTTTCTAAATTTTATACAAGAAATTCGCCCACTAGCTGCTATTTACCTTTAACTTGAAACTACCACAGTCTTGTGTAGTTTTGTTTTGGGGTTAATTAATCTAATGCAATCATATGTAATTTATTGGGGTTTCCCCTATGTCATGGACTATTTCTTCTACAGCTAGGATAATTGTCAATTTATCGTTGTGCTTAAGGCAAGATTGTTCTTTAATGATTTATGTCGATGGTGTTGTCTCTTGGTAATTTCAATTACATAAGCAAAGCTAAAAATGATAACCCTCCACCAATTTGTGACAAGGCATTTTTCTTAATGATTTATTTATATATTACTACTCTTCATACTCTCCATTATATAGGTAGAGTTGTACATAATATTGATTTGGTACCCTTTGGTTGAGCTCCAGAAGATAGGCATGTCTACTATGCTCACAACAAGTTTTTCAATTGATTAAAATAATCACTTACTATAATATGTATGCCTTCTGGGTTACCATTCCTAAACATTGTTCCAGATATTTTGAGTCAGATTCATCTATGCATTATATGTACAGTTATTATTTGTTTCCCATGGTGTTTAATTTATAGTTATACCATTATACTAAGAAATTGAGGTAGCAGTGCTAGTTCTGGATACTTACTACATGAGGTTTGTTTTGCATTTGAGTGTCCTTTCTAATTCACGCACAAATTCAGAATGTCTATATTTCGTGTATACTTTTGTAATATCTTACATGTGCTGCTTCCACATAGTTAGTTTTTGATTAAATAGTTGTCTCTACATTTCCCATAATTAATGAAGAACTTATTTCTAATATGGAAAGAAAACTAAGTTCTAGTAGCTCTGCATACTTAATCTCTAGCACCAATATTTTCTGTATATCATTTTTGTGTTCCAAGAATTCCCTTTATACACAAGGTTATAAAGTGGGTTTATCACCTGGGAATTCATTTCCAGTTGTTAGCTTCAGCTATTTGATCTGTTTACAACTTCTATTTATGATGTATTGTTTCAAATTAAAACTACTGTTAAAATATATTTATAATATTGCCTTTTTGGTACTGATGAATATAAGTCACCGACTCATGTTTCTTTTGTTGAGAATCTCCTAGTTTCACTAGTCTCGACCTGTTAGTTAATGTATTGTTATCATACAGAACCCTTACAACAATATGACACTTTGGGTATACACTTATGTACCCAAAAATCTCACTTTTATATTCATTGTACACACATGAACGCCTATTTTCTAAAATTCCTATAAAAAAAAATTCTCAGTTACTTCTAATGTAATAAACATATTTGAACTAAAAGATTTAACCAAATGAATTACATATTAAAGAGAAGTGATATATAATTGTTACATAACTATTAAAACAAAAAATCTAAATCTAATCAAATTGCATTCATGTAAAGGCACTCCAAGGTCTTTGCAACTATATTTCTTACAAAAGCCATAATTTTACTGGAGCCACAACCATGCAAAACTTAAGAGTTCATCCATGTCAAATGCGTCTACATTTCCTTAGTTAAGTACCCACAAGAAGAATAAAACTAGGTTATTCATAATCATAAAATTGAAGAGAAAATAATCAAATCAGTTCAATTACAACAAATTTTTTATAAGAAAATAAATATTGTATTACCAGAAGATCGGATTATCAACATCCAAATTATCTTGGAAAGAACAACTTGCCACCCAACCTTGAAGTGTCACCTCCTTTTACCCCCGAGTTTAGATCTCTTTTCTTCCCAGAATCAATAACCTCTTTTGTCCCAGTGAAGGCTTTTTTATGCCTCACTTTCCCTAGCATACTTTCTGAAATGTCATCCCATTTTTTTGGGTTCTGCCAATCCCCATAGCCTAGGATTTTCCTATTTTTCTTTTCTTTAAAAGGATTATTTTTCATCCTTTTGAAGCCTGTCTTTTGGAAGGAAATAATTCCTTCCAACACCATGTTTTAACTATTTCAGACTCAATTGATTATATTATCATAGTTTTTTTTTAAAAAGAAAACCATGGCCATCATGCCATTATTATCAGTGTTTCAACTACTAAATATAATGTCTCAACTATCATAGTCTCTACAATAGAGGGGAATTACAATCAAGTCTGAAAAAATCAATGCACTAGGGGTATCACAACCATGATCAAGCCTTAGGGATTTGGTGGTAATATTTGGAATGAAATTAGGGCCATTCATTTTCAATGATGTTGTTGACATGGTGAAGTTCATAATATACAAGTCCTTGCTATGTTGTATTACTTCATTTACGTGGGTTTATTTTTTTTAATTACATCCTTGAGGAGGAGAAATCTATTTCCTTAATTCTATTTGGTTTCTCTTTAAAACTTGGTCTAAGCATGGGAGGATTGTTCGCATGAATATGTAGTTGGAAAATATATTTTAATTAGAGCGCATGTGCATAAACCCATGTACACTTGAAAGGAGATATGACCAAAAGAGCCATAAATGGTTTTGTTTTATCTATGATGAACATAAAGAAGTCTCACATCCCATGTGCATGGATGCTTGGATATGTACATTCTGACGATATGAAAAATCGTTCTATTGAACATTTTTCACTTTAGGTTCAATCATTGACCATAGGTTGAACCAAAAGGTACTTAGGAACCTATTATCCCTATTTTAAATAATAGTTTATGGGAACCCAAAATGAACATATAAATACTCAATTAAGAGCTTAGTAGTTTCCTCTATTATGATACTCAGTTTGCTTGTTTTCAATATGGTCATATTAGAGGACTGACCACTAATCACAAATACTTGATTCATTCCCATGATTGGTTAATGTAGGTCAAAACTATAGTCCATAGAGAAAACATCCTCGATCTGAATGGGGTAGGAAAATTAGTATACAATCCCTATTTGTTAATGGTATATTTGACTATGGAAATGTGCAATCTCATATTCTTGTTGATATCCTATTAGAGGTTTGGCTAGTAGGGATAATTTTATAGTACTACCACTATCTTCTCCATGCTAAAGTTCCCTTCTATTTGATGTATTATGTATACCAAATAAGCTTCTCATGCTCACTTGAAATACTAAAGAGTTGTTCTAGATAACATAAAATATGATACAAAATACTAAAGTATTAGGTTTGACTACTTATGCCAAGAGTTTTTTTATAGGTAGCAATGAAGTTGGGGTCAAGATTATATAATTGGAGCCCTCAAGAGGTCTTATATCAAGAAGATATTAGGACTATGTTTATCCTCCAACCAAATGTTACCTAGAGTAATTTAAATTGATATTCTTTATATCCTTATTATACTTTTTGGCTATGTTGAACCATTATAGGCACATGGACCAATTTTGATGGTGGCCATCCTTTATATTTTCTTTCATATAAATGAATAGCATGAGATTGTAATCACTTTGGATAATTTTTCCTTCCCCAAAATGTAATGCTTCAATTAGTGACAAGCTTACATTATGGAGCACATATCCTTTTCATGTGTGGGGTACATATGAACCAAATTGGAGAATGCCTCATTATCATAGCTCATTGGATGTCCATGCTCTGTGATCAGTACACCAACAATATAATCTAAAAAATTTGTATCATTCTTGAAGGGATACTATGGGAATGGTAGAGAGATTAAATGTGGTGTTTGAGATCCCAGAAATATTTATATTATGTATTAATTCAAATGAGCTTAGCTTTAGCCCCACCATTGTTCACTTATCTTAGGGACCAAGTGATATGAGGGAATTCTAACACAAACTTGTAATAGGAGCTAGTGAGGGCCAAGAAACTATGTATATTTGTTAGATTGATCATCAAGGCTAGCCAATCATGAATGACTTGGATCTTGGATAGATTTATATGAACACAATGTTGATCCATGATTTATACCAAATATCGAATTATATGCATGCAAAATGAAAATTTATGTGAATTGGCATATAAATTGTGATGTTGTAAGGTACTTAAGATCTATTGAATGTGATACAAATTTTGTAACTACGTTTCATTGAATATGGGGATAAAATGTAAATATATAACCACAAAATAAAATTTTCAACAAGCATGAATATCGCCCATCAATCTGAGACGAAAAACTTATGAACGCAGAAATAGATATGCAAATATTTATTAATAATTAGATAAATTACAGATGATGATGATTTACAATGGGTTGCCTGGCTTATATACCGCCATGGGCACCCTTTGGGAAAGGGCAGGATCTTATGATCGTGCCCTTTTGTCTAATTAAAATTAAAATTAAATAATAAACCTAAGTTAACTAATTTTTTTACATAACATTGCCTTCCTCTCGAAAGAATGCTTTGTCCTCAAAGCATACACAACGACGGATGTTGTTGACAAAATGCTTCATTCTCCTATGAAGCGTCTTCTTCGGTAAATCTTTCCACTTGATTATATATTCCAAGATGATCAAGGTCGCACATTTTAAAAGGTCTTGGATTAATCTCTCAAGTTTCGTTTTTGGTGATGTGGATATCGGTATGGCTTGATGTTGACAAGGTCTGATCTTGCCTTGAATTCTATTGTATGCTCAATTTCCCTATTAGGCGGCATCTTCATACGTAGGTCTTGAAATACTTTTTCATGCTTCCGAATCAGATCTTGTATCTCTGGTGATTCTTCTCTGGTCATATTTGCAGATAACATTTCTAATTGATGACATTGTACTGCATAAGTAGGTGCTCTTTTTCGACTCAGCTTCATCATCTGAGATGATGATACAACATGATTTTCTAGTGCTTGGAATCCATGTAGTTTGTACTTCTGACCTCCCCATTTGAATTTTATAAATTGTACTTGATGGTTGGCGACATAAGTACCTAAAGTTCGTAGCCATTGGATGCCTATGACTACATCTACTCCTCCTAATGGTACCGTGAAGAATGGAGACTCTAATTTAAAGTCTTGAATCTGCAAATTGACCTTATGGCATTTCCCCACCTTTTCAATCTTCCTACCATTAGCTATCATCACTTTCATGTTGGGTAAGGGAAATGAAAAGATATTGAGTTTCTTGGCCACAGTCGCATCTAGAAAATTGTGTGTGCTTCCAGAGTCGATGAGAATCACTACGTTGTTCTTCTTTATGTGTCCTTTTAACTTCAAGGTCTGAGGTTGTGATATACCTGTCATGGCTGATAATGGCACTTGCGGAGTACTTCCGTCATCTAATTCTGTGAGAATTCTAGGGCATCTTCTGTTTCTTCTATGTCATAATCTTCACTGTTTGAATCATTGGTTGCTTCACAATTATACAGGTTCTTTGGTTCTTTTCCTTTAGCACATCTATGTTTGGGGTCTCATTTCTCACCACAACGTTTACACTTACCCTCTTTTATCCTTTGCATTTCCACATTAGATTTTTCATCTTCACGACGATGTGGTGGAACATATCTTGTATTATTTGAGTCCACATACTGGGGTATCCTTTGTCTTGCATAAGCTTTTTCCGCTGTTGACCAAAATATTGGTTTGGATTTCTTTTCGGTTGTTTTTGCTTTTCGTCTTGCTACTTCTATAGATGTAATGTCATGCATCTCAAGTTCTGCTTGTAAATGGGATTTAAGTCCTGAGACGTATGATTGAATCAAACGAGATTCTGATAACCCAGGTACTTGTGTTACTAAGGTCTCCCATTCTTGAGTGTATTCATCCACACTTCCTTTTTGTCGTAATTTGATGAGTCTTGAAAAGAATTCTTCTTCCTTTACACCTTGGAATCTTTTGAAGAATGCATCTTTAAATTTTCTCCACCTAATGACGTGTGTTGTCTTTTTCCACCACATATACCAGTTATATGCTTCTCCTTCCATTTTCATGGATGCATGCGTGATCTTTTCGTCATCATCATTGATGTCATATATCTCAAAGTATTCTTCTGCTTTATTTATCCATGCAACATTATTTTTTTCGTTTCCATCGAATTTAGGCATCTTGACTTTTGCCCTTCACTGGTATGTTGCTATTGGTTGAGCAAAAAAAGGGTGTTGACTTGTAAAGTTATCCCAGAGTTGCTTGCTTGTAAAGGCTGTGTTACTCACTTCTTGGTGGGGTGTCGCTGATTTTTTTGGGGATTCAACTTTGTCATGAGAGTCTATAGACTTAGTTGAATCTGACGAGATGTGTTCTTGATTCTCTTCATCTTCTTTTAGTAGTTGTTCGGGTGTACAATTCGACCTTTTACACAAACTTTTCAGCATTGTTAAGACCTCTCTGATCCCTGCTTATGTCTGAAGATGGTAATTTTCCATCTTTATCTCCATTCGATTTGTTGTATCTTGAAGAGCTTATATTTTATCTGCTTGCCCCTCAAGCTTTTTATTGACTTCGTCGTGGTTGTTATTTATCTTATGCTCTGCGTCAACCATTTTTTTTTGGAAATCTGCCATTTTCATTATCGACATTGAGCGGGTTTGCGAGGGCGTATATTTATTTGCCAGCGAAAATATTTTTCGTCTTTTTTTTTTAGCTAAAATAAATTTTATACATATAAACTTTAATTAATTAAATAAATTTAACTAATTAAATTAACTTTTATATATATAACTTTTTAATTAATTAAAATTAATTTAATTAATCAAATTAGCTTTTTATATATATAAAACTTTTTAATTAATTAAAATAAATTTAATTAATTAAAATTATATATGTTATATATAAATAAACATTATATATATTTAACGTTATAATTATATTATATATTTTTAACGCGAAGAGTGATCAACTGTGAAGAGTCAACTATGGACAGTCACGCGGATTCTTTTAACTGTTCAGAAAAACTTACAAATTTTTTTTTTACTGGTCGCTATATGTGATAATCGAAGAACTGGGGTCAACCGACGGATGGGAAAGGAGTCATATAATGGTTTCGAAAATGGTGCAATGGTTTGGACGACCACGAATACTACGAACGAGTTTGGAAAGATAGCAGACCAGAACGATTGGTCGGACACGAAAGTTCGACTGCGATAGCGATAAAATGGTCAACGTGGTAGCGGTCGACACAGTCAACTGGGAAGTGGTTGGAAGAGGAATGTTGACTAATGACTAGATGACACGAGAGAAAGGACCCAACACCAGAGCGGGAGCAGGATGGCGGACAGGGTTCGATTGAGCACAGAGACAAGGTATGATTGATCAAAAGATCTAGCAAAGAATTAGAGGGTGGATAGGGATGATGATCAGGTACGGAACATGTGATTGATGCAGCGGGGGGTGAACAAGTGACACTATGATACACAAGCAAGAAGAACGTTTGCTCTAATACCAGATGAGACGAAAAACTTATGAACGCAGAAATAGATATGCAAATATTTATTAATAATTAGATAAATTACAGATGATGATGATTTACAATGGGTTGCCTGGCTTATATACCGCTATGGGCACCCTTTGGGAAAGGGCATGATCTTATGATCGTGCCCTTTCGTCTAATTAAAATTAAAATTAAATAATAAACCTAAGTTAACTAATTTTTTTACATAACACAATCTCATGAACAATACTAGAGTATTAATCATGCTAAAAGGCGTGGCCAACCACTTGAGAAGGAATTATTTAGAATTAGTAGGAATATTCCATACACTATTTTTCTCAATTAGAATGTACTCTCATACCATCTTGTCTCCTTTTACAAATTTTTCCATCTTGTCAATTGGTCATTATAGTTTTCAATGGGGTGGAATTCCTTCATGAGGGAAACAAGAAAAGCCATCCAAGTGGGTTCTATCCTAAATGTTATAGATTCATCTATAATGTGTCTCTCCCAATAATTATTCCACCAAAATTTTGATATAAGGAATGGACATAAGGAGTGTGAAAGCGCTCCTTTTGTTTTCAAATTCTTTTCAAATGGAATAGTAACGAACTAAGAAATTTAACCATTTCTACAAAGCATTTGTGTTTATCTAGACTTCAAAAAAAGCAATGTGAAGGTTAACATCCACCTCGAGTAGTCTCGCACCTCTAATATGATTTCTTATTGAAGGTTTCTGTACCATCATTAGTAGACATCCAAAATAATTCATGATCTCATTTTTCTATCACATAAGGGCTTCCCCTAAGTAACAACTTGATCGAATCTCTTGAATCATAAATGATCCTTTCTTCCGCCATGGGAGACAACTTGGCGAGATGCGAATAATATTCCTCAAGTTTAATTAGTTGAAGAGCCAACTACCTGTACCCTAATTTGTTCAAGACATGGATAAAGAAATAACAAAGAGAAGAATTACATAACAGTACTAATTGAGATTGTTTAGAGAATGAAAGAAAGGAAGAAATATAAATGAAAACAGAAATAAAGCTTCTATATGACATAATAATACATTTAAAGCCAATTTTATTAATGAATAGAATTTAAAATATATATGTATATGTATATGTATATTATATGTATATGTATATATATATGTATATGTATATATATATTTAAAAAACAATATATCCTAGCTGGAATGGTGGTAGCTTATCTAAAGAGGGATGTGTTTGCTATGTTCTATTCACAGACATCAGAACTTTCTTCTAACATGATGTATGATGTCCCTAACAATAAAACCATAAAGATCCAAGAGTCTAAGCTAATGAGTTGATGCAATAAATGAATGTGCACCCCAAAGGCTAATTGATATGTCAAATTCTCACACCCACAAGTTTTACATACAAAATCTATTTAAGATACTTATTAGACCATTACAAAACTTAATCCACACTAACATTCAAAGATTTAATAATTACCCATATATAAAACCATTTTAAATTCATAAAATAAATAAATAATTGTCTAATTTCAGTTCAACCTTTCAGTACACATCTCTATCTTTATAAATCTTTATTAAACCTTTATCTTTAATTAAAAAATTAAAATATCTATTTCCACACAACGACTTTTATATATATATAAAATAATTTAAGTACTCATATTTACCCGAATGATCTTTTACTAGCGTTAACTTTCTAATGATTCATTAAAATGTTCGATATTATGTGCAAGTGATATATTTTAACTATATATATTACATTATTTAAATATAATAGATTTTTAATTATTTATTAAAATATTATAAAAATTTATATATATATATATATATTAAATTTATTTATTAATTTTTTTTCGCAGAATTGAATTTGAGTACAAAGAAAATAAATTATGCTCACCTTATTACACTTAGTCAAACGTATATCTTTGAAAAATGTATTTCTTTATATAATTGAATTAAAATGAAAGAACATAGAGACGAGAACAAACTACATGTATCTAGAAGAAAAAATGATACTCTCGACCACCCGCCTTAAAATCCTAAACAACTATTACACAATGAAAAAGTATAGAAAAACATTTTCAGAAAGAACCAATTAGGTGGTGGAAGAGGTCAAAATCAAGACGTGTTCTATAATCTGAATGTGTAACAAAAAAAAAAGGAAAGCAAAGTGTTGTTGACCCATTTGCAAAAGAGCGTAGTCACCATTTCTTGACAACCCATGCGTTGTTGCCATTGGTGACATCTTCTTCAAATATTATAACATAGATAACGTGTGAAAGTAGGTAGAAAAAATCTTCAAACTATTCTGGCGAAGCAACGTAGGAACCATCCGAAACTATACCGGTAAATGAATTATTGCACGAAGACGTATTCAAAGCAAAGTGCCTGTACGCCTTTTTTTTCAGAGATTTCTTTAGCCATTAAAGCTGATTAGGAAGTAAGGGAATCGGAGCTTTACTCGTGGGAATTATGAGCCACGCGTTCTCCTGGGCCTTGCCCAGAGATTTTGTAGGTCGGTGGCGACTCGGCTATCTAATATATTGATGGAATATGGATGACTATTGACATGGATGGGGTTGGTAGTCTTCCGTGCCGGCTACGAACCGCGTGGGGAGTCCTATATATTCAATCTTTTTGTTCTGAGACTCCTATATATCCAATCTTCTCATTCCATAAATTGAAGCACAAATACTTTGTTCACTTCATCCAAAGAGCTATCTCGGAACCTGTAGCGGCTACACCATCAAAATCACTTCGACACTTCACGGCATTTAATATTGTATGCTCTTTGATCTTTCTCCAATGACATTCCCTGCATGGACTGTTGTTTAATTATGCCCCTCTGTATTGTTCTCTAATCTGGTAGTTTTGATTGTAGAACGCAGTGATCTTGTGATGTATCTTCTTAGAAATTTCGATCTATAGCTTGCTAATTTGTTTGTTTCGATGGCGGATATTGGCAGTAATTTTAGCGGAAGATATGGGGCAGCAGGGACTGTGGATTGCACTTGTGGTGGCAATGGCGATGATGGTTTTGCCATTTAATTGTTTGGCTACAGACTACACCGTCGGTGACAGCGCACAGTGGACTCTGGGCGTCAACTATAATACCTGGGCTTCTGGCAAAACATTCATTGTGGGCGACAAACTCGGTATGTAAAAACACAAATTAGAGCAAAGACCCAATATAAATATTTTGATGACTGAAGATATTGATGAGTGATGATTGAATGAATATAATCATGCAGTGTTCAAATACACGCCGGGCACGCACAATGCGCTGGTGGTGAACAAGGCGGCGTATGATTCGTGCCTCGCTACTAATCCCTTGGCAACACATACCAGTGGAAACGACACCATTACGTTGGACAGCACGGGCGCCAAGTATTACATCTGCGGAATCACGGGTCACTGCTCAGCCGGCATGAAGCTCACTATCACCGTCGGCGCCGCCTCCACTTCAAAGAAGAACGGAACAGCGCCATCCCCCTCGCCCGCTCGTTCTCGAACACCAACTGTCCAATCGCCGTCGCCATCATCGGCCTCTCCCACCGCACCAACTGTTGGTTCGCCATCCCCATCATCCACCGCTCCCGCGACGCCAACTGTCGGAGCGCCTTCCCCATCATCAGCAGCTAACCCGCCTACAGTGCAAACACCATCGTCGTCAACAAACGGGGCGAGCACAGCCTCCCCTTCATACCGCATGGGTGGTGTCCTCCTGCTTGGAGGATCTCTTTTGCTCGCCATGGGCTCGATATAGATATAAATGGAGTTGTCTATAATGCGACTTTTTGGAGATTCCGGTGACGGAATCCGGCGGAAGAAATGAGGTTAAATCTTGATTTTTAAGCAGTTAAAATGTTTTTTTAACTGCATATTTGGATTCAGCGCCCTGAAAAACCCCTGGGAGCCATTGATTGTGCAAAAACTAGCTATCAAACTTGGGATTCCAATGAATTGCTGCCGGATTTTGACCGGAAAAATCAGCCGGAAAGACTTTCAAAAAGTCGCGTTATAGACTACTGCGATATAAATAGATAACTACTCAGGCTTCGTCATTGCTGTCAGATTATTTTCTTCTAAATCATTTTGTTATTATTACGATGACTATTTATCATCGGATGTATTCATTCATGCCCCTAAGGCTAATAGAGTAAACCGATATCTTCTTACTGTTTCTGGGACTTTAGGCAGGATAAATTAGTCATTTATTTGCTGTTATCCCTTATATTTTTATATATCACATGTTTGAATGTTAAATACTTATTCATAGGTTGCGATCTTTATATAAATATATATGTATGTATGGGACTATAGGCCAGAAAAATAATCATTTATAAGCGGTTATCTCTTATATTTTAATATGTCATGTTTGAATGTTAAATAGTTATTTGTAAATTTTGAAATATTCAGTAAATTCAATAAATATAAAAATAACTCAAAGGGATTACCATCCACCCCCACACATATCTATGTGCACTCAAAATCCATCCCCACACATATATTTGTGTGTCTCAAAATCTACATGTAAAGTAGCAACTTTGCATGAATGTTAATTCAAATATTCTGTTCGTGCTTAAGGGAAAAACGGAAACTAAACGGAAGACTTAACTGGCTTAATGAAATGATATTAGATAGTGTGGTATTTGGTGATATCAATATCTAGGTCAGATATTTTTTAAAAGTAAGTCGAACCCATGCATAAAGTAAAATCCGATTCCCATTAAATATCTGAATTTAGTAATTATGAGCATAATTTATTTGATAAATATCAATTTATAAATCTTGTCTTTTAAATATTATTTTTGGTTACTTAAAAACAAATTTCCTATTTTAAAAAATTAAAAAAAATATAAATAACATTTTACATGGGCAAATTCTTCTATCTTAATAACTTCAAAAAACAATAGCATTTCTCATAAGAATGAAGTAAGCTTCATATATATTTTTTATTTTTTTTTAGAATTTGATAAATATATTTGTAATGACCAAATATTTTACGTAAATAAATTACTTATTTACCTTGTGGTTAAAGATAAAACAGAAATTACTATTTTCTGGAAGTGATGGAAATATTATATGTTTAAAATTAAATAATATGAAATGCATAATTATGTGTGCATGATAATTTCATGTGGAAAGTTATTTTCTCTCTTTATGCATGAGAATGAAAGGAAAAAAAACAGTTGCCAGTACACTAGGGAAAAACCCTAACTTTTTCTCTTCTCCTTAGAAAAGGGGAAAGGAGAAAAGACTTGGGTTGTTTTTTGAACAAACAGGAAAAGAAAGGAAAGAAAGGCACTGAGCAAAGAAGGTGGTGCTACGTCTGGTGAGGACCAGATAGCACAGGCACAATTGTGCTCCCCATTGCAGAGGCTGTGGCCAGCAAGGGATCGCTTGGGGGAGAGACGCAGTACAGACGACTGGTCTCGTGGCTGGGAGGATATCAAGCATCAAATAGCCTTCCACAGGTGGTAGAAGGGCGGAAAGAAGCAACAGAGATACAGGTAAGTATTTTGATTTATAAGACCTGAAGATTAGATATCGATGACAGTAGTAGTAGTTTGTTTATGATTATTTTAATCGTGATTATAATGTGAAGCAGTACCTGAATTTATTAAAGGTATTACTGTCATTTAGGTCACTCTGTAGATCAGATATGTAAAAAGGAAGAGAGAGACCGGTATGGAAAGTCTACATAGAACCTGTACATTATACTCTGTCTTCATACTAATGTGAATCATAAGCAAGAAAGATAGATAACTAAAGATTGTGTAGATTTAATCCTGTACAGCATTCTATATAAAAGACAAAATTAGATAAACAATCATGCAGACTGTGGTTCATGAAAAGAACAGTAATAAGATTTAGAACTCAATAGAATAAAGTTTATCTGAAAGTATTTAATATACAGCAAGAAGGCAGATAATCCATCTCTGTATTAGAGACAGAGCATCAAAATAATTGAAACGGTTAACTGTCGGGTGAACCTAAAGCAGAAACCCTCGTATTACCAGGCGGAAGACTATAAGTGATGGATACAAACAGATAGCAATATATAAACCAAAGAATTATCAAATGATACAACTCGCATAGGTACTATTAACAATTAATAGATATATCCTGACAGCGATAGTCTCGCTAACCCGTTCAGGTAAACCATTTAGTAATGCGTAAAGAAAAGAGTCATGACATAGTATAAGCATATGACCTCAAAAGTAGATAAGTTGCAGTCCGGGCAATATGCACAGGTGGACACCACCTGGTAGCGGCAAGCTACAGCAAGATGCCGAAGTCTAAACACCGAAATCTATTTACTGTAGTAAGTATTCAGAGGGTTACTCGTTAAGAAAAAGGAAAGATAATTAAATTAAATAGCTGGAAATTAGAACCATGCATTTACAATAATCATATGAATAATGACAGAATGCACATAGCATTACCATTTCTGGGTCAACCGGCCCTTTTTCTCAAAAAACCCAAATCATTATACAGTAGAAGTTCGTAAAAACCGAATTCATGGTATAATGAACTGACCTTAAGAGAGGAATTATCAACACGAGTATTTTTAAGTACGAATCAAACTATAATATCATGAAATCATGAGCAGGCCGATGGCCAAATAATGCAAGACTATAACAATCATAACAAAACCCATACGGGTGAAATAAATGACCAATATAATACTATCATTGACATGCGAAAAATATAGAGGCAAACCCTGTCATCTAAATCATGGAAACACATATATTATCAAATGATGAGAACAGGGAATTCCATTACTGTATGATACCGACCAAGTCGGGGAAAAATCCGAAAAACCATAATATATGTCAAACTGTAATTACAGTGACCGAATCATTACATACAAATTAACTGAGGACCGAATAATTAAACAGACTCAGAGTTGCTCGAGGATAACTCGGCTCGAGTATTAAACTCAGAACATCCTAAAACCCTGGGAGCGGTAACTAATCATAGTATTCCGAGTAAATCAAGTGCAAAAGGAGACAACTGTCATACGCCTTCGAATAGCAGGTTTAGCAAGAGACCTGGCAGGAAAGAATAGCATAAGGCGACAATCATAACAATAACTAAAGACGGGAGGCCGTGAGCTTAGGAAGCTTACCTGGTCAGCGAAGTGGGGGCAAAACCTCTGCACCATCATTGTGGCTGCCGTCCTCACGCAAATTACAGGAACCTGCCAGCAACAAACAATGGATTATCCACTCATATAAATACAGAGAAAAGAAGGTTACTGTAAAACCGCAGCGAGGGTTACATACCATTCATGGATGCGCCGAAGAAAGACATCAACAGAGCTCGTCGCCAGCAGTAGTTCGAGGACTGTAGAGTTAACAATGGCGAAGACCGGACCGAAAGGGCTATGGCGGACACCAGAGCAAGGAGCCACTCTCGGCGACCAAAACAATGACAAATGACCCGAAACCTCAGGTTACAAACCCTAAATTCAATGCCGCCAAAACCCTTCAGCTCTCCACCGTCCGATCGTTGGGAGCGATCAAGGCCGTCCATTGCAATGACGATCCCGAGGAAGTGGTAGCCATGTTGTTACCATAAATGCCTCAGCTACCAGCAAGTGGATGACTAAACCGTGAGACAGGTGTCATATGTTTGTTAATTCAACGATGAAACAGAAAGGTTGATTAATGTTATGGACTGTTAACGTTACCATTATATAGTCCTAGTATTAATCATTGTAATTGTAGTTATGTATTAAATAAATCAACATTATATAACAAGTCACGTCACCATGATATCGTAAGCCTTTGATCCGGTATTGGGTAAGAATCAGGGGT
>APFE030224080.1:77626-87933 GCA_000404065.3 Pinus taeda | reverse complement strand
CTCTATTATGACTTTGCACTCAGTGCCCACAATTCGCAGTCTTTACAATAGTCTTGGTCAAAGCATGGGCTTCAAGGGGGATTCCACACCAAACATAATGGCTACGGTTATCGCCTCCATACTTCAAATAGAGTAAGGTATCTGTCAAGAAAACCAATTTAACAACATCAGAGAATTTCCTTTTTAATGATAATCCTAAGTAATACTAACAAGTGATGGAGCCTCTATGCAAGCCCAGTGTAGAAATCTGGGCGTTGATCCCATTTGTATTGAACCCAATCATACATAGAATTTTTTTTTCCTCTTACAGTTCGCTATTTTGATGGTTGCTTATGATATCAAAAGTGTATGATGTACTACTAGCATATTCAACTACTTAATCAGTTTCCTTATACTTTATAATGATTTCCTATATTCTATAACATAGTTAACCTACAAATACCTTGATCCTTCCTTTCTAAGTGTTAAAATACACCACAACCTCAATTTTGTTCTCGTCTGCCACCATTTGTTTGGTTTAAATAAGGTCATAATTTGTTATAGTTGCAAATCTCACACACACACACAAATATACATATATATATATATATAATACTACCTAAGCACCCGCGGGGGATTTGAACTGGTGACCTATCGCACAGAGTGCCTTAATAGTACACCCATTCACCATCAATCCAAAGCCTTGTGGGCGCAAATCACATATATTACTTCCATTTAACTATAAATAATGTATCAAGGTCGCTTCCAACATTTTTTCATGGTATTGGTTGCATATTGTTTGACCTTAGGGAATAATCTAATTCCCCCATATCTCTTATGTTATCCTCCCTAACTCAACTGGATTGTTGAATGGGGGTGGATGTTATACCTTGGTGATTACATTACCTATTCTAATATATGCATTTGACCATCTCCCTTGTTAGAGCCACAAGAGTGCCACCAGTGTCCTACTTATGATAGTTGTTTCTGCCACCATATCTTATTCCATCCAAGGCATGCCATCCCATTCTGGCGATGTGATCTTGTCCTCATCTACAGTATTATCAGCAACCTCTTTATTATCCCCATAATGCGACTTCAATGGTTGGGATTTGCTATTGGCAAATCGATGGTGTTGGCTGCAGCACCTCAAACCCTAACTCCTCGCTCCATGGTTTTTATCATGCACTCCTTGGCGACCCTTAGTTGTTTTTCTAGGTTTTTCTGTGTAATGGTTGCTTTGTCCTCTTGGCTTACCCTCCTAAAAAACTGAAGGTGGTTTTTATGGTTCTATAGCATTGCCATGGCCACCCTAAAGCAATTCAAACCCTGGCTCCCTGAGGGGTTTATTGCTCTGTTTGTGGAACCCTTACTCCATCTCACTCAAATTCGAGGGTCGCAATTGCACATGTAACAATATAGCATGTATTTTTTTTTCATTTTCGTTTTTTATTAATAACCACTCCTCCCTCTGAGAAATCTGATAAATCGTTGTTTATTTACAGGGCTTAGGTGATATTGTATTGGAGATCCATGTGGATACAGATAAGGGGTGCTCATCCTCATCCTTCAAGATACTTTAGTGGGTTTCTCTTTTTCATTCTAGGTTTATCTCCAATCTATAGAAATTTCTAGTTGGCTACTCTACTCTCCCTCACTGCCTTACTTTGTTTGTCAACTCACTGCTTAGGTTTCTTCATCTCCCCCATATAGCAATTACATTCCTAGAGAAGGTATGGTGGTCGGGTTTCATGGTTCTTAGCTATGGTAGTTTCCATGATAGATAAATATTAATTTATTGATTTAGTTTCTATTTATTTCACTAAATCATCTCTTTGTTGCTTGGTATGCCCTCACAGTTAATCTTCAAAACCTTTGCCTCCAAGTGTTGTGTTTTCTTAGATACTCCACATGCTAATATAAGGATCGACAATTATCTAGGTTGGTTTTGGCTTGTCGAGTCCAATATTCTTATTGTTCTTACACAACATGTTCGCCTTCGTGATTGAAGCCTTCTTTGGATATGCTGAATTCATTTGCAGCCATTCGATGTTCTTTTGAATTACCTTCTAGGAATACCCCGAAAGGTGGAATAGAGCAAGGTTGGTCCTGTATCAGTTTTTTTCTTTTTTTTTTTCTTTTAGGTGGGTGGTTTCCACCCCAAGGTTTGTTTGTTAGCCAAAGGCATCGCTTTCACATTGTATTTTCTAAATTTTATACGGGAAATTAGCCCACTAGCTGCTATTTACCTTTAACTTGAAACTACCACAGTCTTGGGTAGTTTTTTTTGGGGTTAATTAATCTAATGTAATCATCTTTAATTTATTGGGGTTTCCCCTATGTCATGGACTATTTCTTCTACAGCTAGGATAATTGTCAATTTATCGTTGTGTTTAAGGCAGGATTGTTCTTTAATGATTTATGTCGATGGTGTTGTCTCTTGGTAATTTCAATTACATAAGCAAAGCTAAAAATGATAACCCTCCACCAATTTCTGACAAGGAATTTTTCTTAATGATTTATTTATATATTACTACTCTTCATACTCTCCATTATATAGGTAGAGTTGTACACAATATTGATTTGGTAACCTTTGGTTGAGCTCTAGAAGATAGGCATGTCTACTATGCTCACAACAAGTTTTTCAATTGATTAAAATAATCACTTACTATAATATGTATGCCTTCTAGGTTACCATTCCTAACCATTGTTCCAGATATTTCGAGTCAAATTCATCTATGCATTATATGTACAATTATTATTTGTTTCCCACGATGTTTAATTTATAGTTATACCATTATATTAAGAAATTGAGGTAGCAGTGCTAGTTCTGGATACTTACTGCATGAGGTTTGTTTTGGATTTGAGTGTCCTTTCTAATTCACGCACAAATTCAGAATGTCTATATGTACTTTGTACTTTTGTAATATCTTACATGTGCTGCTTCCACATAGTTATTTTTTGATTAAATAGTTGTCTCTATATTTCCCATAATTAATGAAGGAATTATTTATAAGATGGAAAGAAAACTAAGTTCTAGTAGCTCTGCATACTTAATCTCTAGCACAAATATTTTCTGTATGCCATATTTTTGTTCCAAGAATTCCCTTTATACACAAGGTTACGAAGTGGGTTTCTCACCTGGGAATTCATTTCCAGTTGTTAGCTTCAGCTATTTCATCTATTTACAACTTCTATTTATGATGTTATTGTTTCAAATTAAATATACTGTTAAAATAGATTTATAATATTGCCTTTTTGGTACTGTTGAATATAAGTCACCAAATCATGTTTATTTTGTTGAAAATCTCCTAGTTTAACTAGTCTCAACCTGTTAGTTAATGTATTGTTATCATACAAAACAATTACAACAATATGACACTTTGTGTATGCACTTATGTACCCAACAATCTCACTTTTATATTCATTATACAAGCATGAACGCTTATTTTCTAGCATTCCTATAAAAAAGAATTCTCAGTTACTTCTAATGTAATAAACATATTTGAACTAAAAGCTTTAACCAAATGAATTACATATTAAAGAGAAGTGATAGATAATTGTTACATAACTAATAAAACAAAAAATCTAAATCAAATCTAATTGCATTCATGTAAAGGCACTCCAAGGTCTTTGCAGCTATATTTCTTACAAAAGCCATACTTTTACTGGAGCCACAACCATGCAAAACTTAGGCGTTCATCCATGCCAAATGCGTCTACATTTCCTTAGTTAAGTAACCACAAGAAGAATAAACCTATGGTTATTCATAATCATAAAGTTGAACAGAAAATAATCAAATCAGTTCAATTACAACAATTTTTTTATAAGAAAATAAATATTGTATTACCAGAATTCAGATTATCAACATCCAAATTATCTTAGAAAGAACAACTTTCCACCCAACCTTGAAGTGTCACCTCCTTTTACCCCCGAGTTGAGATATCTTTTCTTCCCAGAATCAACAACCTCTTCTGTCCTGGTGAAGGCTTTTTTATGCCTCACTTTCCCTAGCATACTTTCTAAAATGTCGTCCCATTTTTTTGGGTTCTACCAATCCCCATAGCCTAGGATTTTCCTATTTTTCTTTTCTTTAAAAGGATTATTTTTCATCCTTTTGAAGCCTGTCTTTTGGAAGGAGATAATTCCTTCCAACACCACATTTAATTATTTCAAACTCAATTAATTATATTATTATAGTTGTTTTTTTGAAAAGCAAACCCTGGCCATCATGCCATTATTATTAGTGTTTCAACTACTAAATATAATGTCTCAACTATCATAGTTTCTAAAATAGAGCGGAATTACAATCAAGTCTGAAAAAATCAATGCACTAGGGGTATCACAACCATTATCAAGCCTTAGGGATTTGGTGGTAATATTTGGAATGAAATTAGGGCCATTCATTTTCAATGATGTTGTTGACATGGTGAATTTCATAATATGCAAGTCCTTACTATGTTTTATTACTTCATTTACGTGGGTTTCTTTTTTTAATTACATCCTTGAGGAGAAGAAATCTATTTCTTTAATTCTATTTGGTTTCTCTATAAAACTTGGTCTAAGCATGGGAGGATTGTTCACATGAATATGTAGTTGGAAAATATATTTTAATTAGTGCGTATGTACATAAACCCATGTACACTTGAAAGGAGATATGACCAAAAGAGCCATAAATGGTTTTGTTTTATCTATGATGAACATAAAAATGTCTCACATCCCATGTGCATGGATGCTTGGATATGTACATTCTTACGATATGAAAAATTGTTCTATTGAACATTTTTCACCTTAGGTTCAATCATTGACCATAGGTTGAACCAAAAGGTACTTAGGAACCTATTATCCCTATTTTAAATAATAGTTTATGGGAACCCAGAATGAACATAGAAATACTCAATTAAGAGCTTAGTAGTTTCCTCTATTATGATATTCAGTTTGCTAGTTTTCAATATGGTCATATTAGAGAACTGACCAGTAATCACAAATACTTGATTCATTCCCATGATTGGTTAATGTAGGTCAAAACTATAGTCCATAGAGAAAACATCCTCGATGTGAATGGGGTAGGAAAATTAGTATACAATCCCTATTTATTAGTGGTATATTTGACGATGGAAATGTACAATCTCATATTCTTATTTATATCCTATTAGAGGTTTGGCTATTAGGGATAATTTTATAGTACTACCACTATCTTCTCCATGCTAAAGTTCCCTTCTATCTGATGTATTATGTATACCAAATAAGCTTCTCATGCTCACTTGAAATACTAAAGAGTTGTTCTAGATAACATAAAATATCATACAAAATATTAAAGTATTAGGTTTGACTACTTATGCAACAGTTTTTTATAGGTAGCAATGAAGTTGGGGGTCAAGATTATACAATTGGAGCCCTCAAGAGGTCTTATATCAAGAAGATATTAGGACTATGTTTATCTTCCAACCAAATGTTACCTAGAGTAATTTAAATTGATATTCTTTATATCGTTATTATACTTTTTGGCTATGTTGAACCATTATAGGCACATGGACCAATTTTGATGGTGGCCGTCCTTTATATTTTCTTTCATATAAATGAATAGCATGAGATTGTAATCACTTTGGATAATTTTTCCTTCCCCAAAATGTAATGCTTCAATTAGTGACAAGCCTACATTATGGAGCACATATCCTTTTCATGTGTGGGGTACATATGAACCAAATTGGAGAATGCCTCATTATTATAGCTCATTGGATGTCCATGCTCAGTGATGACTACACCAACAATATAATCTGAAAAATTTGTATCATTCTTGAAGGGATATTATAGGAATGGTAGAGAGATTAAAGGTGGTGTTTAAGATCCTAGAAATATTTATATTATGAATTAATTCAAATGAGCTTAGCTTTAGCCCCACCATTGTTCACTTATCTTAGGGACCAAGTGATATGAGGGAATTCTAACACAAACGTGTAATAGGAGCTAGTGAGGGCCAAGCAACTATGTATATTTGTTAGACTGATCATCAAGGCTAGCCAATCATGAATGACTTGTATCTTGGATAGATTTATATGAACACAATGCTGATCCATGATTTATACCAAATATCGAATTATATGCATGCAAAATGACAATTTATGTGAATTGGCATATAAATTGTGATTTTTTAAGGTACTTAAGATCTATTGAATGTGATACAAATTTTGTAACTATGTTTCATCGAATATGGGGATAAAATGTAAATATATAACCACAAAATAAAATTTTCAACAAGCACAAATATCGCCCATCAATCTCATGAACAATACTAGAGTATTAGTCATGCTAAAAGGCATGGCCAACCACTTGAGAAGGAATTATTTAGAATTAATAGGAATATTCCATACACTATTTTTCTCAATTAGAATGTACTCTAATACCATCTTGTCTCCTTTTACAAATTTTTCCATCTTATCAATTGGTCATTATAGTTTTCAATGGAGTGGAATTCCTTCATGAGGGAAACAAGAAAAGTCATCCAAGTGGGTTCTATCCTAAATGTTATAGATTCATCTATAATATGTCTCTCCCAATAATTATTCCACCAAAATTTTGATATAAGGAATGGACATAAGGAGTGTGAAAGCACTCCTTTTGTTTTCAAATTCTTTTCAAATGGAATAGTAACCAACTAAGAAATTTAACCATTTCTACAAAGCATTTGTGTTTATCTAGACTTCAAAAAAAGGAATGTGAAGGTTAACATGCACCTCGAGTAGTGTTGCACCTCCAATATGATTTCTTATTGAAGGTTTCTCTACCATCATTAGTAGACATCCAAAATAATTCATGATCTCATTTTTCTATCACATAAGGGCTTCCCATGAGTAACAACTTGATCGAATCTCTTGAATCATAAATTCTCCTTTCTTCCGCCATGGGAGACAACTTGGCGAGATGCGAATAATATTCCTCAAGTTTAATTAGTTGAAGAGCCAACTCCTTGTACCCTAATTTGTTCAGGACATGGATAAAGAAATAACAAAGAGAAGAATTACATAATGGTACTAATTGAGATTGTTTAGAGAATGAAAGAAAGGAAGAAATATAAATGAAAACAGAAATAAAGCTTCTATATGACATAATAATACATTTAAAACCAATTTTATTAATGAATAGAATTTAAAATATATATATATATATAAATTAAAAAACAATATATCCTAGCTAGAATGGTGGTAGCTTATCTAAAGAGGGATGTGTTTGCTATGTTCTATTCACGAGAAGACATCACAAGAAGCCAGAACTTTCTTCTAACATGATGTATGATGTCCCTAACTATAAAACCATAAAGATCCAAAAGTCTAAACTAAATCTTTATAAATCTTTATCCATCATTAGATAATATATAAAACAACTTATATATATATATATATATATATATAAAATATATTTGAGTACTCATATAACCAGAATTGATCTCTATTTACTAGCGTACTTTCTAATAATCATGAAATGTTATATAAGTGAAAGTGATATATTTTAACCATAATAATTATTATTAAAATATTATAAAAAATTATATATATATATATATATATATATATAATTTTGATATTTAATATTTTTTTTGCAGAATCGAATTTGAGTCCAAAGAAAAATAAATTATGCTCACCTTATTACACTTAGTCAACGTATATCTTTGAAGAAATGTATTTCTTTATATAATTGAATTAAAATGAAAGAACATAGAGACGAGAACACACTACATATATCTAGGAGAAAAAATGATACTCTCGACCACCCACCTTAGAATCCTAAACAACTATTACACAATGAAAAAGTAAAGAAAAACATTTTCAGAAAGAACAAATTAGGTGGTAGAAGAGGTCAAAATCAAGACGTGTTCTATAACCTCAATGTGTAACCAACAAAAATTAAGAAAGAAAAGTGTTGTTGACCCATTTGCGAAAGAGTGTAGTCACCCTTTCTTGACAACGCATGCGTTGTTGCCATTGTTGACATGTTCTTCAAATATTATAACATAGATAACGTGTGAAAGACTGAAAGTAGGTAGAAAAAATCTTCAAACTGCTCTGGCGAAGCAACGTAGGAACCATCCGAAACTATACCTGGTAAATGAATTATCGCACGAAGACGTATTCAAAGCAAAGTGCCTGTACGTCTTTTTTTTCAGAGATTCCTTTGGCCATTAAAGCTGATTAGGAAGTAAGGGAATCGGAGCTTTACTCGTGGGAATTATGAGCCACGCGGCCTCCTGGGCCCTGCCCAGAGATTTTGTAAGTCGGTGGCGACTCGGCTGTGTCTATCTAATATATTTATGGAATATGGTTGACTATTGACATGGATGGGTTTGGTAGTCTTCCGTGCCGGTTACGAACCGCGTGGGGAGTCCTATATATTCAATCTTTTTGTTCTGAGACTCCTATATATCCAATCTTCTCATTCCATAAATTGAAGCACAAATACTTTGTTCACTTCATCCAAAGAGCTATCTCGGAACCTGTAGCGGCTACACCATCAAAATCACTTCGACACTTCACTGCATTTTAATATTGTATGCTCTTTGATCTTTCTTCAATGATATTCCCTGCATGGACTGTTGTTTAATTATGCCCCTCTGTATTGTTCTCTAATCTTCTAGTTTTGATTGTAGAACGCAGTGACCTTGTGATGTATCTTCTTAGAAATTTCGATGTATAGCTTGCTAATTTGTTTGTTTCGATGGCGGATAATGGCAGTAATTTTAGCGGAAGATATGGGGCAGCAGGGACTGTGGATTGCACTTGTGGTGGCAGTGGCGATGATGGTTTTGCCATTTAATTCTTTGGCTACAGACTACACCGTCGGTGACAGCGCACAGTGGACTCTGGGCGTCAACTATAATACCTGGGCTTCTGGCAAAACATTCCTTGTGGGCGACAAACTTGGTATGTAAAAACACAAATTATAGTAAAAACCCAATATAAATATTTTGATGACGGAAGATATTGATGAGTGATGATTGAATGAATATAATCATGCAGTGTTCAAATACACGCCGGGCACGCACAATGCGCTGGTGGTGAACAAGGCGGCGTATGATTCGTGCCTCGCTACTAATCCCTTGGCAACACACACCAGTGGAAACGACACCATTACGTTGGACAGCACGGGCGCCAAGTATTACATCTGCGGAATCACGGGTCACTGCTCAGCCGGCATGAAGCTCACTATCACCGTCGGCGCCGCCTCCACTTCAAAGAAGAACGGAACAGCGCCATCCCCCTCGCCCGCCCGTTCTCGAACACCAACTGTCCAATCGCCGCCGCCATCATCGGCCTCTCCCACCGCACCAACTGTTGGTTCGCCTTCCCCATCATCCACCGCTCCCGTGACTCCAACTGTCGGAGCGCCATCCCCATCATCGGCAGCTAACCCGCCTTCAGTGCAAACACCATCGTCGTCAACAAACGGGGCGAGCACAGCCTCCACTTCATACCGCATGGGTGGTGTCCTCCTGCTTGGAGGATCTCTTCTGCTCGCCATGGGCTCGATATAGATATGAATAGATAACAACTCAGGCTTCGTCATTGCTGTCAGATTATTTTCTTCTCAATCATTTTGTTATTATTACGATGACTATTCATCACCGGATGTATTCGATTATGTTTTTTTTGGGGACAATACGCAGGATAAATAGTCATTTATAAGCGGTTATCTCTTATATTTTAATCTATCATTGAATTGCAAATTTTGAACTATTTAGAAAATTCAATGAATATCAAAATAACCCTAATGGATATATATATATTTATTATTAATTATATATATATTATATATAAAACTGCCTGTTGTTATTCAAATATCCAGTTCCTATGTTATATTACTAAATACGAGTTGTATAGTCCACCAGACTGCAGTGCTTGTTCGAATCTCCTGGTCCGATCTAAATGTAAGAATTAATTGACTTAAACAATTGATATTATGTGATGTTGTATTTGGTGTATAAATATTTGTTTAAGAGATTTTTTCCAAGTATGTCGAACCCAATAAAGAGTAAAATCTCGCTCCACATTAAATATCCAATTTAATGGTCATGAACACAATTATATTACCAAAAAAATGATAATATTGTTTTATAAATCTTATATTTTAAATATTATTTTATATTTAAAAAGTAATATTTTCTATTTTAAAAAATAAAATAAGTTTATAAGTAACTAATTTATATTTTTTAATTATAATTTGATCATTTATATTAATGAGAGGGTACTTTTTCCATATTTAAATTACAATGCTAAATATATAAATAAATTAGGTTCATTAAAAAAAATCTTATAAGGAGAGGGCTCGACTGATAA
>APFE030224080.1:2947-60334 GCA_000404065.3 Pinus taeda | reverse complement strand
TAAATTAAAAAATAATAATAATAATATAAAGGCTCTCGATGTAATGTCGTGTAATATTCCGGTAAATGAATGACCAGAGGAAGACGTATTCAAACCATTGGTGGACCTCGTTCGCCCTTAAACTTGATTGGGTGGTAAGAAAATTGGAGGTTTCCTTGTGGGAAAGGGAACCTCATGGGTATGTTCCAGAGATTTTGTGGGTCGGCTGTGGGATATCCATTTTATTAGAATGCCAACTTTTGACCATTGATATGGTTGCCTTTGGAAGACTTTAAGCCGGATACCAAACGCTTCGGGAGTGCTATATATCAAATCTTTTTGAAACAAAAATACTTCGCTCAGTTCATCAGAAAGAGCTATCTCGGAACCAGCAGCATCTGTACCATCAAAATCGCTTCCATAATTCTTTGCAATATATCGTATGGTCTTTGATCTTTCTTCAAGGATATTTCCATGGTCTCTTGTTTAGATGCCCATCTGTATTTTGTATAGCCATATACTTTTGATGGTAGAACGCAGTGAGCTTCGATAATTCTTTGCAATATATCGTATGGTCTTTGATCTTTCTTCAATGATATTTCCATCGTCTCTTGTTTAGATGCCCATCTGTATTTTGTATAGCCATATACTTTTGATGGTAGAACGCAGTGACCTTCTGATGTATCTTCTTAAAAATTTTCATGTATGGCTTTTTAATTTGTTTGTTCACATCGCAGATATTGGCAGTAATTTTAGCGGGAGATATGGAGCAGCAGAGACTGTGGATTGTAATTGTGATGGCAATGGTGATGATGGTTTTGCCATTCAATTGTTTCGCTACTGACTACACCGTCGCCGACAGCGCACAGTGGAATCTGGGCGTCAACTATAAGACCTGGGCTTCTGGCAAAACATTTGTTGTGGGCTACAAACTCGGTATGTGAAATCACAAATTATAACAAGACCCAAAATGAATATTTGATGATAGTGTTGCAACTGAAGATATATATTAACAAGTGATAATTGAATATAATATATTAACAAGTGATAATTGAATATAATGCAGTGTTCAAATACACTCCGGGCACGTACACTGTGCTGGTTGTGAACAAGGCCGTGTACAATTCGTGCACCACTAGTAATCCTTGGCAACACACACCCGTGGAAACGATAACATTACATTGGACAGCACGGGTGCCAAGTATTACATCTGCGGAATCACAGGTCACTGCTCCGCCGGTATGAAAGTCGCTATCACCGTTGGCGCCGCATCTGCTTCAAAGAAGAACGGAATAGCGCCATCCCCCTAGCACGCCCGTTCTCCCTCATCATCGGTGTAGCGGCCTGCGGCTTTGCCCGAGCGCGTGCCCCACCTCCTCAAGAAAATAACTAAGTATGGAGCCACCATCGCATATGGGCACACGGGTTATGGAGGTGTTTATATGCAGTGGGGAGATAAATGGTGAACGTCCAAGCCGACATGGGCAAGGGGCATTCATCAAAATAATGAGAGCGTTGGCTTGAGGAAAGGGGGCGTTATATTATAACTTGTGGGGTAGTCTTTCAAAGCTGACACCCCTCACACTTGGGCTAGAGAGCGTATATAGGTGTGAACGCAAGGCTCATTCGGGACATCATCGAACACATCTCATTCGCATAGCGGTGGAGCACGGATAGCGCAGGTGCCACAGCAAAGAGATGCGCCCGCCAAGCCGGGCACTGGACGCAATGACATACAGGTTTCGGTAGCGCGTTCGAGGTTATACTCAGCCACGCGTCGAGCCATGGGCAAGGCTGTGCACGAGGTGCGCCCGCCCACCCGACGCCGGTTCGTGCGGACATATATATATAGCGGGTGGCGTATTGGTGGTGGGCTGTGCGCGGGTGCGCCCGCCCAACCAACAGTTCGTGCAGCAGATATATATAGTGGTAGTTGTATACGGCGGTGGGCTGTGCACGGGGTGCGCCCACCCGCCCGGTGAACGGTCATGCAGCAGACTTACATACATATCGGTGTTTGGCGGTGGGCTGTGCATGGGGTGCGCCAACTCGCCGGGTGAACGGTCGTGCAGCAGACTTATATACATATTAGTGCTTGGCAGTGGGCTGTGCACGGAGTGCGCCCACCCGCCCGGTGAACGGTCGTGCAGCAGACTTATATACATATCGGTGTTTGGCGGTGGGCTGTGCACGGAGTGCGCCCACCCGCCCGGTGAACAGTCGTGCAGCAGACACATATACATATCGGTGTGGTATTTGGCGGTGGGCTATGCACGGGTGCACCCATCCGCCCGGTGAACTGTTCGTGCAGCACATAAGCAACAATGGGTAATAGGTATCAGCGGTGGCCGTGTATGAGGTACGCCCATCTCCGAACGACTATTGGGTATTGGTAAAAGGCCGTGCATGGGGTGCGTCTGCCGGCGGCACGAAGATTGTTGGTAACTGGTTCACGGAGTCTTGGTGGACCACCGTGCGGGTGCGCATGGGTGGTCGCCCTCCCAAGTTGTAAAAATATACATTGTAATGAAATATTGAATTATTACCATGTTGCCATAATAATATTGTTGTGTTGGATTTATTATTAAGCATTGTTGATGGTTTTCTAAATGCTTTAATGTCATAATTCATAAAGACTGTTATTTGCAAAGGTGTAGTCCGTAAAGATTATTAACCTCTTAATAGCTTAGGCGGTGCTGCACCCGCCCAATAAGAAAAAAAAAAAGATTGGGGGCGTGACAGGTGGTATCAGAGCAAGGTTTCTCATGACAGGTGAAGCGGATAAGACTATGGGGAAAGCATGGGTGAACAGCTTGGGGTTCGTAGACTTGGTGGTTCATGGGAAAACCACCAAAGCTCTTGTGGACACAGGGGCCACCCACAATTTCATGACGACACGGTTGGCTAGAGCGGTTGGGCTGACAATCCTTCCATCCAATATGGAAGTCAAGGCAGTGAACTCCAAGGCCAAGGTGACGGGGTTGGCACACGAAGTGCCGGTACAAGTAGGAGACTAGACGAGTCAGTTGGACTTCACGGTGATGGAGATGAACGACTTCGACGTAATACTTGGGCAAGATTTCTTGAAGGGCAACAAGGCTATTGTTGTTCCCTTCTGCGATGAGGTGGTGTTGGTGGGGCAGACACGGACTTGGACCTTGCCCACACATAGGCAAAGGAGGGAGGTCAATGTGCAGCATGTCTCTGCACTAAGTTTGGAAAGGGCCATGAAGGAATCAGACATGGAGACATATGCAGTGGTGTGCAAAGGAGTCGACAGTGATGAAGAGGAGATGCCTATTCCAGCCGAGATTTCTGATGTGCTCGCCGAATATGTAGATTTGATGCCGGACGAGCTTCCAAAAAAACTTCCACCAAGGCATGCGGTAGACCACAGCATTGAGCTTGAGCTTGGGAAGGAACCCCCGGCTAAAGCACCTTATCGATTATCTGGACCAGAGTTGGAGGAATTGAAGCGGCAGCTAAAGGAGTTAGCTGATGCCAGATTCATTAGGCCTTCAAGGTCCCCATATGGAGCTCCAGTATTATTCCAGCGGAAAAAGGATAGCAATGAGCTAAGGATGTGCTGTGACTACCGTGCTTTGAACAAGCAAACGGTGAGGAACAGATATCCTTTACCATTGGCTGCAGATTGCTTCGACAAGCTTGCGAAGGCTCGGGTGTTTTCCAAGCTGGACTTGAGGCATGGTTACTATCAGGTACGGATTGCCGAAGGAGACGAGAAGAAGACCGCAATCGTAACAAGGTATGGTAGTTTTGAGTTCCTTGTTATGCCGTTTGGGTTATGCAACGCTCCTGCGACATTTTGTACTTTGATGAATGATGTCCTACGACCGTACTTGGACTCATTCGTGGTGGTATACCTGGATGATATAGTGGTTTACAGCGATAACATGGAGGATCATAAGAAACACTTGGCGATGGTTTTCAAGGCACTGAGGGAGAACCAGTTGTTCTTGAAAAAGTCTAAGTGTGTGTTCGCTCAGACAGAGATACCGTTCCTTGGGCACATCGTTGGGCAGGGGTACATACGAATGGAGCCAAGCAGGGTAAAGGCTATCGAAGACTAGGTTGAACCGAACAATGTCCATGACATGAGAGTGTTCTTGGGTATGACCAACTACCAACGAAGGTTCGTAGAAGGTTACTCCAAAGTAACATCGGCACTGACGGACCTACTAAAAAAGGACAAGAAGTGGTGTTGGACAGAGAAATGCCAAAAGGCATTCGATGAGTTGAAAAGGAGGATGGTTACAGCACCGGTACTAAAGCTACCTGACTTCGGGAGACCGTTCGAGGTACACACAGATGCTTCAGATTTTTCCACAGGGGGAGTTCTTATGCAAGACGAGCATCTGGTGGCCTATGAGAGTCGGAAGTTGCAGGATAGAGAGCGGAGGTATCCGGTCCATGAGAAGGAGATAACTGCCATCATCCACTGTCTTCACATATGGAGGCACTACCTGGTTGGGAAGCCTTTTGTTGTCAAGACTGACAATGTCGCAGCTAATTACTTTGCATCACAACCGAAGCTTTCAGTGAAGCAAGCTCAGTGGCAAGACTTCTTGGCAGAATTCGACATGACTATCGAGTATCGACCGAGTAGACACAATGCAGTGGCAGATGCCCTTAGCAGAAAGGGGCAACTTGTAGCATTGGAGGAGGAAGACCGGGCAGCAAGGGGTAGGAGTTGAGTTCAGATGTCAGAAGAGATGCAGAATAAGATCAAAGAGAGTATTGGAACCGATGCTTTGGCGCAAAACATATTGAAGCAAGTAAAGGAAGGGAAGACACGAAGGTTCTTCCTAAGGGAGGGGTTCCTGTTCTTTGGAAACCGACTCTATGTCCCAAAGTCATCCGGACTCAGGAGACACCTTTTGAAGGAATGCCACGACTCTCCGTGGGTAGGTCACCCAGGGTAGCGCCATTCTTTGGCACTATTGGAGAGAGGATTCTTTTGGGAAAAGATGAGAGAGGATATGGGGGAGTACGTGCATACGTGCATCATTTGTCAGCAGGACAAATCGGACAATCAGAGACAGGGAGGATTACTACAACCTTTACCGATTCCAGAGAGACCATGGATGAGTGTCTCAATGGACTTCATCACTCAACTTCCGCAGGTGCAGGGGTATAATGGGATTATGGTTGTGATCGATCGTTTTTCCAAGTATGCTGTCTTTGTTCCTACAAAGATACCTTGTGGAGTTGAGCGGACAATGGAATTGTTCTTCAAGAACATAGTGAAGTATTGGGGAATACCACTGAGTATTGTGTCGGATAGAGATCTGCGATTTACAGGAAGATTCTAGACTACATTGTTCAAGTTGGTCGGGACAGAGTTGTTGATGAGTTCGAGCTACCATCCGCAAACAGATGGGTAGACCGAGAGGATCAACGCACTACTGGAGGACTACTTGCGGCATTATGTGACAGATGATCAAAAAAATTGGCTCGATCTCTTGGATATTGCTCAGTTTAGTTACAATATTCAAAAGAGTTCCGTAACGGGGTATAGCCCATTTGAGCTGGTAAATGGACAGATGCCGGTTGCACCACATACCGTGGTAACGAGAGGCTTCTTAAGGAACCCTCATGCGAAGAGGTTCATGAAGGCTTGGGAAGAGACCTTGGAGCTAGCACGGTTACGCTTGCACAAAGCTGCAAGAAGGATGAAAAAGTATGCTGATCGTAGGAGACGAGAGGCACACTTTGATGTAGGGGATATGGTGTTCCTCAGAATCACCGGGGAGCAGTGTCAGCCGGCCAAAGGGACGACAAACAAACTGACACGGAAATACGAGGGACCATTCCGAGTAAAGAAGAAAGTGGGGGAAGCTGCTTACGAGCTAGAGCTTCCGTGCCATATGAACATGAAACACCCAGTTTTTCATGTGAGTCAGTTGAAACGATGTTGACTTGATTCAGACCATCCGAGAGGGTCGAACCGATGAGAGGACCAGCCGGGATCGTGGACAGACCAGGACTAGAGTTGGAGAAGATTGTGAGTCTCAGAACTACTGGTGTTGGTTGCCACGGACGACGGGAATTCCTTTGTAGATGGAAGGATGCACCGGAGGAAGAGAGCTAGGAGACGGAGGATTCACTTTGGAGATGGAAGGACAAGATCGCGAAGTATGACAGAAAATTGAGGAGGAGAGCAGGAATTGTCGGGACGACAATGACTTCGGGTGGGGGAGAATGTAGCGGCCTGCGGCTTTGCCCGAGCGCGCGCCCCACCTCCTCACGAAAATAACTATGGAGCCACCATCACATATGGGCGCACGGGTTATGGAGGTGTTTATATGTGGTGGGGAGATAAATGGTGAACGTCCAAGCTGACATGGGAAAGGGGCATTCATGAAAATAATGAGAGCGTCGGCTTGAGGAAAGGGGGCGTTATATTATAACTTGTGGGGTCAGCTTTCAAAGACGACACCCCTCACACTTGGGCTAGAGAGCGTATATAGGTGTGAACGCAAGGCTCATTCGGGACATCATCGAACACATCTCATTCGCATAGCGGTGGAGCACGGATAGCGCAGGTGCCGCAGCAAAGAGATGCGCCTGCCAAGCTGGGCACGGGACAGAACGACATACAGGTTTCGGTAGCGGGTGGCGTATTGGCAGTGGGCTATGCGTGGGTGCACCCGCCCAACCAACAGTTCATGCAGCAGATATATATAATGGTAGTTGTATACGGCGGTGGGCTGTGCACGGGGTGCGCCCACCTGCTCGGTGAATGGTCATGCAGCAGACTTATATACATATCGGTGTTTGGCGGTGGGCTGTGCACGGGGTGCGCCCACTCGCCCGGTGAATGGTCGTGCAGCAGACTTATATACATATCAGTGTTTGGCGATGGGCTGTGCACGGGGTGCGCCCACCCGCCTGGTGAACGGTCGTGCAACAGACTTATATACATATTGGTGTTTGGCGGTGGGCTGTGCACGGGGTGCGCACACCCGCCCGGTGAACGGTCGTGCAGCAGACATATATACATATCGGTGTGGTATTTGGTGGTGGGCTGTGCACGGGTGCGCCCATCTGCCCGGTGAACTATTTGTGCAGCACATAAGCAGCAGCGGGTAATAGGTATCAGCGGTGGCCGTGTACAAGATGCGCCCATCTCTGAACGACTGTTGGGTATTGGAAAAAGGCCTTGCACGGGGTGCGTCTTCCGGCGACACGAAGATTGTTGGTAACTGGTTCAGGGAGTCTTGGTGGATCGCCGTGCGGGTGCGCATGGGCGGTCGCCCTCGCAAGTTGTAAAAATATACATTGTAATGAAATATTGAATTATTACCATGTTGCCATAATAATATTGTTGTGTTGGATTTATTATTAAGCATTGTTGATGGTTTTCTAAATGCTTTAATGTCATAATTCATAAAGACTGTTATTTGCAAAGGTGTAGTCTGTAAAGATTATTAACCTCTTAATAGCTTAGGCGGTGTGGCACCCACCCAATAAGAAAAAAAAATATTGGGGGCGTGACAATCGGCCTCTCACACACCATCCCCCTCGCCGGCCCATTCTCCATCATCATTGGCCCCTCCCACTACACCAATTGTTCAATCGTCGTCCCCATCATCGGTGACTCCCACCGCACCAACTGTTGGATTGCCTTCCTAGTCATCGACTGCTCCCACAACGCCAACTGTCACGCCCCCAATCTTTTTTTTCTTAATTGGGCGGGTGCGGCACCACCGTGCATGTTCTTTGTTCAATAATCGTGCATATGGACTATGCCTTTCACATAACCATACTTATTTTATTATTATGAACTAAGTAAAATCTTTTATCTTTACACTTAATACATTCATGAACTGATATACAAATAAACTAAGAACATAACATTGCACACAAGTGTAAAGGGAGGGGAAACTCCCGGTAAAGTCTGCCCACAATATATTCTATCAGATTCTTCAATAATACAACGCAAGTGTGCCTGGCGTAAACCCAAGGCCAACACTTAGAATAATTTACAACAAGGCATAAGACAGCCTTTTACATACACCATTATGCACTTTTCCCAAGAGCGGGTACTCACACGCTCATACAATCCTGCACAATACCGTGTACAAAACCTTCCTCAACCGTGCCACCTTTTACATAATCCAATCATAAGATATGCGAAATCCCTCACTCCTTATGCGCATGAAGAATGCGCACATCTTCATGAGCTCGCATTTCTCCCTTGTCCTTATGCGAAGGAAGACTTGAGCGAAAGTCGATGGAGCAAATGAGCTTCATGCTCCCTTATTTATACGCTTGCCTCCATATGTTAAAAGGGGGGGTGCACCACTCATGGCCGACCCCACCATATTATATGTAAGCCCACGTATTGTATTTAAATTATATTATATTTTATTTAATTATCCACACATATTTATATGTGCGTCCAAGCCACCATATAATGTGTTTTATTTTAATAACCACACATATTTATATATGTGCACAAGCCTCCATTTTTATACGTATGTTATCATGGGTTTATGGAAGGGCGTCTAGCCTTAAGGCCGACCCCTATAATTCGCCATATTCGCCCATACACAAGTATTAACACGTCGGCCCTGCTTATAAACCGTCGCATCTACACATAGGTTCAACGCTTAGTTTATTAAGCGCTTTTTCCATCGTCGCACATGTTACAATCTTTCGTCACATTGCTGCCGCCTTCTTCGTATGGTCAGGTCGCCCGCCCATCGTGCACGGGTCGCCTACCGGGCGCTCGCCCATCGTTCTGCCGTGCCTACACGTTCTCTGCCGCTGCTGCAACCGTGCCTACCCGTGCTCATCGTTCGCTATTTCGTCGGGCGATATATCGCAGACCCGTCTGCAATCCTTCGTGCACGGGTCGCCCGCCTGGGTCACCCATCAGGGCGCCCACCCAATGTGTTGCCCTGTCTGCCGCTTACACCCGATCGTCACCCGTTACTCCTGTGCACCTACAACGCATTTGTTGGACCTGTTCGCCATATCCGCAGCTCGGCCCTGTCGTGTCTGCCCGCCGGTTCACCGTGCACGGGTCGCCCACCTGGGTCGCCCATCGTGGACGGATCGTTCGTGGGTCGCCCGCCCGGGTCGCCCGCCGTGGCGTTTGCCCACTTTGTTGTTTGTTATAACCGCTCGCCCGTGCTCATAACCCTTGCACCTGATGCTGAACGCGTCCGCCCACCATGCACGGGTCGCCTGCCCGTCGTGCGGGGCGCCCGCCTGTCGTGCAGGGCACCCGCCCGTCATGCCTGGGTCGCCTACGCTCAACAATACTACATGCGCCCGGTGTTGGAATGTGTCTGCCCATCGTGCACAGGCCGCCCGCCCGTTGTGCGGGGCACTCGCCTGTCGTGCAGGGCGCCCGCCCACTATCGTGCACCTGCCCGATTTGCCAGGGCGTTACACTCTCCTCCACCCGAAAATGTTGTCGTCCCGACAACACATCATCCTGGTAGCTCTCCACCAAGTTCGTCATCAACATCGTGATCCTATCACCTCAAGGTGTCTCATCGATCCTCCACATCAAGTCACTCTTCCAAGCCATGTCCCATGCATGTACTTTGGAAGTATGCATCCCATACTGCATCAAAGTCTTCTGACCTCAACTCCTCAATGCATCAGATCTCCAAGTCCACCATGTATGAAGTCCCTAGAGTCATGAAAGTCTCATGTCATCATGAGCTCCATAAACCATCCCCAACCAACACCTCAACAAGCATACAAGTCTCGGCCAAAAGGTCCCTGCAAGATGCCTCAGCTCTCCATGTAGTAGGAATGCTCCATAGTTGCTCACAACTCGATCCAAGTCCCCAACCTGATGTCCATGACTAAGTTGCCCATGTAGTCCAACCAAGTAGACCCATCACAACAATCGGTCATCCTCATCTAAGCTGTTATCTTCGGTTTAGTGAACTCGGTCACCAACCCCATCATCAAGTCATGTCGTCAGTTTCCTTCATCATAGTCCCTCCACCAAAGTGTCCATCAAGACTATCTCTTGGTCTCGGCCATGAGAAGTCCACCCAAAACATCATCAAGTGTGTGCCCTCTTCAACTGTCCATGAGTCATGCCGGGCACTTAGCCATGTGGCTAAAGCATGACCCAATCATTCACAACGATCATCAGGTTCCACCCTTGTCACGGGTCCTTGCACCTTTCATCACAAGGTCACAAGTGGCCGCAACAAGTCCCGCAATGGTTGATAATCCTTGCTTCTCCATACAAGGTTCCATCATGAACATCCATGGTAAGATGTCCTCTAGCATAGGCAAACTGGTTTTGCCTTTTTCTGCACACGGTCCATCTACCAAATGTCCAAATGAAACGCATGTATCATGAGGTTCCTCCATGAGAGTACCCTTATCCATATATGTCTGCAAAATGTTCGATCCTGGTCCAACTTGATCAAGTTCAAGTTCATCCTCGGTCACATTCATGTCTGCAACATCTTCGGTCATCAAAAATTCCTCTTCCTCGGTAGTACAATCTGCAACTTCGTCTTGCTCCATTGTCCAACCAAGTTGAAGAAGTTCTTCTTCAACATTCTTCTCCAAGACTGCAAGCTCTTCACGAACCCGGGGATGCTCTTTCATCAACTGCTTCAACCTGCATAAGGTAAGCAAGAGCTTCCTTCCACATCCTTCCAAATCTGCCATGTCTTGTTCTTCATCTTTCCCTGGTTCGTACTTCGTTCAAGCGCCCAAATCGTGTATACCTATCCACACGCAGTCCCACTTGTCCACCTGACGAGTGCCCAAATCGTATGACCAGCACGTAGTACCGCCTGCACTACTCCACGACACCCGGTTCCAACTTTTACCAGCTTCACCAAGTTCTTGCAACTATGAACTGACCCTTGTTTCACTTCGTGTGAAAACAGCTTCCTTCACTTCGCAAATATCTGCTTCCACTGTCACGAGCAACCCTTCTCACCAGCTCTAGACCAAGCTCTGATACCACCTGTCACGCCCCCAATCTTTCTTTTCTTAATTGGGCGGGTGCGGCACCACCGTGCACATTCTTTGTTCAATAATCGTGCATATGGACTATGCCTTTCACATAACCATACTTAGTTTATTATTATGAACCAAGTAAAATCTTTTATCTTTACACTTAATACATTCATGAACTGATATACAAATAAACCGAGAACATAACATTGCACACAAGTGTAAAGGGAGGGGCAACTCCCGGTAAAGTCTGCCCATAATATATTATATCAGATTCTTCAATAATACAACGCAAGTGTGCCTGGCGTAAAACCAAGGCCAACACTTAGAATAATTTACAACAAAGCATAAGAAAACCTTTTACATACACCATTATGCACTTTGCCCAAAAGCGAGTACTCACATGCTCATACAATCCTGCACAATACCGTGTACAAAACCTTCCTCAACCGTGCCACCTTTTACATAATCCAATCATAAGATATGCGAAATCCCTCGCTCCTTATGCACATGAAGAATGCGCACATCTTCATGAGCAAATGAGCTTCATGCTCCCTTATTTATACGCTTGCCTCCATATGTTAAAAGGGGGGCTGCACCACTCATGACCCCACCATATTATATGTAAGCCCACGTATTGTATTTAAATTATATTATATTTTATTTAATTATCCACACATATTTATATGTGCGTCCAAGCCACCATATAATGTGTTTTATTTTAATAACCACACATATTTATATATGTGCACAAGCCTCCATTTTTATACGTATGTTATCATGGGTTTATGGAAGGGCGTCTAGCCTTAAGGCCGACCCCTATAATTCGCCATATTCGCCCATACACAAGTATTAACACGTCGGCCCTACTTATAAATCGTCGCATTTACACATAGGTTCAACGCTTAGTTTATTAAGCGCTTTTTCCATTGTCGCACATGTTACAATCTTTCGTCGCATTGCTGCCGCCTTCGTCGTATGGTCGGGTCACCCACTCGGGTTGCCCGCCCATCGTGCACGGGTCGCCCACTGGGCGCCTACCCATCGTTTCGCCGTGCCTACATGTTCTCTGCCACTGCTGCAACCGCGCCTACCCGTGCTCATCGTTCGTTGTTCCACCGGGTGATATATCGCAGACCCGTCTGCAATCCTTCGTGCACGGGTCGCCCGCCTGGGTCGCCCGCCCGTCGTGCATGGGTCGCCCATCAGGGCGCCTGCCCAATGTGTTGCCCTGTCCGCCGCTTACACCCGATCATCACCCGTTACTCCTGCGCACCTGCAACATGTTTGTTGGACCTGTTCGTCATATCCGCAGTTCGGCCCTGTCGTGTCTGCTCGCCGGTTCACCGTGCACGGGTCGCCCGCCTGGGTCGCCCGTCATGCACGGGTTGTTCGTGGGTCGCCCGCCCGTCGTGGCGTTTTCCCACTCTGTTGTTTGTTATAACTGCTCGCCCGCGCTCATAAACCTTGCGCCTTATGCTGAACGCGTCCGCCCACCGTGCACGGGTCGCCTGCCCATCGTACGGGGCGCCTGCCCGTCATGCCCGGGTCGCCTACGCTCAACAATACTACATGCACCCGATGTTGGAATGTGTCCGCCCATCGTGCACAGGCCGCCCGCCCGTCATTTGGGGTGCCTGCCCGTCGTGCGGGGCGCCCGCCCACCATCGTGCACCTGCCTGATTTGCCAGGGCGTTACACCAACTGTTGGAACGCCTTCCCCAAAATCCGCAGCTACACTCACTGCAGTGCAAACACCATTGTCATCGACAAACAGAGTGAGCACAACCTCCCCTTCATACCGCATGGGTGCTGCCCTCCTTGGAGGATCTCTTTTATTCACCATGGCCTCGCTGTAGGCATATACAGATACCTTCTCACTTCAATATTGAGTGAGGGCCATCGTCACGATTCGTTGGTGCTTTCAGATTGTTTTCTTCTCATCATTTATTTTTTGGATCGCCACCGATCATTGGATGTATTGGATTCATGTCCGTTACGGTAATAAGTAAACCACTTAGTATTGTTGTTAATTCAAATATACAATTGTTTTTATCTAACCAATGCAAATTATTTACTGCAGCGCTCTCTCTATTCTCTTGGACTCCAACGTAAATGTAAGAACTAATTTATGCTCAACTAATTAAGGATAGATCTTCTCAATGTCCAAACTCAATGTTCAAACACCTTTAATTAATAATGACGTGTAGAATTTATAGACTTCATAAACAATTTATTCTATTTGGTTATGATGGTGTTAATGTATGGAATGATATAATAGAAAACTTAATGAACATGAGAATCCCCTTCATTTACCTCAATACCTATAACAACCTACGAAATAACATGAAATAGGTCAATTTTACAATGATTACTATTTGAGTCCAAGAGAATCTATTAAACTTGTGCTTGCACTCTATAATATTTCCAACAGCTACACCTAGAATCAATCACTAAAATCAAAATAGTTTTGGAGATTATATCCATGATGTCTCATCATTCATTTTCATCTTCGAAGTTACAAGACTTTTCCAGCCTCCCACGAGAATGTAGGATTTTAAGTTGTAGGTTTTTAATTTTTAGAATCCTAACCATATGAATTTTCATCTTTGACGATTTTATAAAATATAAAGAGGGAAATAAAAAGATATAATAGAATTAAAAATAATGGTTAGTTGAAAAGACAATAATAATCATAAGAAAAGGCTTGCTCTTATACCATGAGTGGATTGCATTATATAATACAAAACATAAATTAAGTTGTAGGATTTTAAGTTTTAGGGTCCTAACCATGTGAATTTTTATTTTTGACGATTTGTTAAAATATAAACACGAAAATAGAAACATATAATAGAATTAAAAATAATGTCATTTGAAAATATAATAATAATAGAGATTAACGAGAGATTTAGTATTGGAAATTATAAATAATTGGAGAATGTAGGTGGATGAAAGTGATATTTTTAATTATACAAGTATTAATTAGTTAGAAACTTCATTAATATGCATAACTAGCACAACTACATTACTAAATATGGTTGATATAGGTAGATCTGTGTCATTTTTATATACTAATTGGCATATCAAATGTGAAATTAAAGTGTATTGGTGAAGTCAAAATCATGTGCACTATAGCCACGACATTGTTGACTACCGTGTCCACGATGAGTTACTCTAAATGATGGATAACCTATGTGTTCGTAAAGGTGACTGATTATGGTTGATTAGAGGGATCACATGTCCAAAGTTGTAGGGCACTTTAATGTAGAGGAGACGTAGAGGTATGTGCATTGGCCCAAGATGTAAGAAGATGTGGCTAAGTTCATAAGAAGATGCATGTTTTGATGTAACAACAACCCTAGTAATAAGAAATAGGGTCTATATCATCCCTTATATGTATCCACTCGTCTTTGGAAAAACATTTCCATGCAATTTGTGGGAGATTTTCCAATAACAATGAAGGGATATGCCTACCTATTTGTTGTAGTTCATAGGTTCACCAGAATGTGTGTTTGGAGCCTTCTAAAAAGACTATTAGTGGGCAAGAAGCAACGAGATTTTTCTTTGGATAGGTCTCTGTGCATTTTGAGATACCAAAAGAGCATTGTTTTAGACAGGGACACAAGATTTTTCAGTGCATTTTGGACTACCTTGTGGGAGAAAATGAACACTAAGTTGAAAAGTCTACAATACTCCATCCACACATAGATGGGTAGATACAAGCAGTCATATAAAGACTCAGAATTATAACATACAAATTTTGCATTAATCTATGTAACATACAAATTTTGCATTAATCTATGTTATAAAAATATCAACACATAATTATTCATTTAGCTAGCACATAATTTACGAGAACATGAAATGAAATGACTTACTTATAAGTGATAATATTTCTTATTGGATAATTTAGAGCGGTTGTGTTATCCTATTTTCAGTGATTGCAACATTGTTTTTAGGAATACACTTCACCCAACTTAGGTTGCTCTACACATAATCTTTCTATTAGTTGGTCATCCTCAAACCTTTCATCAACTACTACTCCCAATGATTCGTTTGTCTCTCAACATTCTCCTCTCGAAAGAATGAATGCTTCTCTTGTCCATTTTCATCCATTAAATAGAACCATTTGTTCCAAAAATGGTAAGGGGATTGGAAAGTGATACTCATAGACACAATTCATGTGTTATCATAATTTTTTTTTTTTTTCCCCAATTTCTTTTTTTAAATTTAATTCTTGATTTTTTTTTTTTTATTTTAACTTAATTATTCTTATTATTTACTTTTATATATTTATTTGGAATTTATTTTTCTGTATTTATATTTATTATTATTATTATTATATATTTCTTTATTATTTATTATTTCATTTATTCATTTATTTATTATTATTATTATTGTTATATTATTATTATTTATGAATAAACAAGGTTAATTATTGTTAACTATAGTAAAAGGGTTTGTTAAAATCATGGTCAACTATTATTAATTATATTCAAGTTTATAATAATAATAATAATATATGAGGTGCTCTCAAGCCTTGTAGAGATGTCGTGTCCTGTCCTTATCCTATATTATTTAAAATTACATAAAAATTAAAATAATATTGAAGTAAAATAGACAATTTACAGTAATTGTCGTGTCTTTTCCTATCCTATATTATTTAACATTTGGACTCGGTCAAATTACATAAAAATAAAATTAAAATTAAAATAATATTAAAGTAAAATAGACAATTTGTATTTGAATTATAAGATTTTTAAATGTAATATTTTATTTAAAAAATAATATCATATTTTTTATTTTTCTAATAATTTTTCTTTTTTTAAATAGTTGGAAAAAAAACTTTGTCATATTTTTATTCCCTCAAAATAAAATAAAATTAATAGAAAACATCTTTAAAATAAAAATCAGAATATAACTTTAAAATTTAGAATATTGTCTATTTAAAGGGGGAGTTAAACTAGCCTAGATCCATAGTAGATCTAGATTTAAGATGGATCTAGACTGGTTAAGGTTGGTCAACTCCATAATGTTACTATTCTAAAATTTACAAAATTTAATTACTCAACTTTAATTTTTTTATTATTATTATTACTCTCAAGATACCATGGGGACCATTTTAAGCACTCTTATTAAGGAGCATATATTTTCATGCTTGTGTCGAATACATCAATAACAATGTATAGAGGTTTAAACCATCCCTTATTCCTTGATTCCCACCTTCGCGATTTTGTGGCATTGACCTAAACACCCTGCGATGGCCTACCCCATGACCTAAATCCTAACCATGTGTTTACATGAATATTCCAGGTGGAGGTCTTGGTGCTCCGCCTAATGGACGCCTCCAACTTGGCCACCCTTATTTTAAAATTTAACAATGTTTAAGATTTTAAAAAGTTATTTTCATTCATTAAAAATATTTACTTAAAAAAAAATTAATTAAAAGAAAAGAAATAAATTTAATATTTTTTTTATTAATATTTATAAAAAGTATAATTAAAATTTATATAAATTAAATGATTGGTAAATGTCCATAAACATCAAACCACTTACTTCATAATACATTTCAAATTGCGAAAATTATTGAAAAGACATAAAATTTAACTAACTTATAGCTTTATTATTATTATTATTATTAAATAAGCATAGATTGATCTTAGCTTCGAAGATCTGCACCTCTAGAGATTTGATTCATGTCATCGTTTGGTACACCCTTAGCGTGGACAGATCTATGTTGGTTCTTAATAATACCGAAATAGATCCATCTTAATCACCCATCTACCAAAAGAGTGGATCTACCAAAAGGCGAAAGAGATCACATCTCTTAATATGAAAAAATATTTTAAGAGTGCAAAAGATGAAAAAATTATCACTCTCTCTTAATCAAGGATCTACCAAAATCACAAAGGGATCAGATCTCTTGATATGAAATTTTCTTGAAAGAGTGCAAAACTTGAAAAAAAAGTCTCTCTCTCTCATTGCTTAAATTGCATTTTCACAAATTAAATTTTCAATTCCACCAAATATTTGCTAAATTTTAAACAAAATTAACAAAAAAATATATTTGGGAAAAAATGTCAAATAATATGACTACTAAAAAGTTTTGAAATATTTTACCACATGACAATATTTTTTTTTTTTAATTCTCTATATATACTATATATATATATATATATATATTATATATATATATAATATATTCACATTGGAATATTTTATTTAATATATTTCATTTGTAAATCACATTGTCCATATTAAAATATTGTTTCTTTATTAATATATTTTTTTAAATATATGAGAATATCATTTAACCTTGTGAAATATTTTATTTATGACATGCTTTGAATACTTTTATTATTAATAAAAACTTTTGAATCCCATGAATCAATTTTATATTAAAAAATAAATAAATTACACATCTCCTCTTATTAGGAAAGAAATTGATTTTTTTTACTTTTAATTATTTTTTTTTCTGAACTATTTAAATATTTTACCTTATCTATGATAGGAATATTTTAAGTTTTTATTTAAATTCTCTATTGAAATATTTATAAGATAAATATAAGGTTTTTTTTCTAACCTTCTTTTAGAGTTGTTTCTAAATTATAAATATCAAAATATTAAAAATGAATAGTACTAGCACATTATGAGTGGATTTATTGTTGTTTTATAATGCTTTTAATTAAATCTAACCAAATATGTATATTCACTTATGTTGTTTTTAGTATAATTGATATAGTTTTCTTATTTACAGTATTCAAAAAAAGAGAAAAAAGAAAAAAATGTCAATTATACATTTAATGGAATAACACATTTCCCTCATACTAGGCCATAAAATGCATTTCTAATCACAATTATTTATATTATATAAATGTCACGTCTCTCTATATAAAAATATTCTCATTTTAAATTTTGTTAAAACATTGATTTATTTTTTGTGAATAAAAAATTAACTCAAAACTCAGTTTCAAATACTATGCTAAATTTGAATAAACAAACTTTAAACATTAAGAAATGACACAAAGTTGTGAGGAAGATTAAAAAATTTAAAGAAAGGTATTTGGAATTTAGAGTTTAAACCTTGCAAAATATTAATTAAGAAAACAAATGCAATGTTATTGTTTCTTTTTTGTCGTTCAAAGTGATTTCATTAGATTTCACTTTTCATTAGATTTTCAGAATAACATAGTTTACAGAAAATATCTCAACAGTCCCCGCTCTCTTGGGATAGACAAACATTGTGAGATTGGGGACTGGAGCATCCCTGTGAGGACATATTACATACATTATTTCTGATAAGTGTTGAGGACTTAGCCTACTAACATGGACAAAAAAAGAATCATGAGTTGACAACAACATGTGAGGGAGGGGGGTGGGGAGGCATTATAGAGGGAGCCGTGAAATATCCAATATGGTCGTGAATGTGGAAGCCTATGTTCTCCACTCAAGTTTCCAAGTTGCAAATATGGTCATTGGTACATCGTTGACTACCAGAGGTTGTCGAATTGCTCCAGGATTTCATTTTGATTGTACTAGATATCTATAAGATACACCACAATCTCATTGCAATCCTCATACCTGTGGTCCCTGGGGATATTGATATCAATATGAAGGTGGCACAATTGCTTTGTTATAGTGTCCAATGAGGCTAAGTCTACAAGGTTTCCTGGAGAATTGGCTAGAGATATAGCCTCAACATCCTCGATTTCTCAACTGACTGAATTGGCGGAAGATGAAGAGTGTTGAGGCTCAAGACGACCAGCTTGAGCTGGTTGACCCCTCCCTTAGCGAGGATGGCCCCGTTGGTGGGGCATATTAAAATCAACAGTAGATGACAACAAACAACAAGAGGAAGTTGTGAGGATTTTGTATCCCACATGGAAAATACGCATCCAAACCCAAAACCACAGGGCCACTGCCCTAGTACAATATAAACTTCCAAAATGCCACCAGAACCCAAAAAAGCAAACAAATCTAGGACCTCTCAGATCCGAGAACAAGGGAGAGAAGCCTTTGTAGGAAAATTCAAGGCATACCATTGGCAACGATTGAAACCTTGATTAGGGGAGAGGAGAGTGAAACTTCGTGAATGAAAATGAGTCATCTCAATACCATGAAGCTAAATTCCTAAAATTAAAACACCATTCACACACCTGAGAGAATCCAGAGGAGCTTGCACAGACGAGGGAGGAGCCAACAATGGCCACCGATGCTATAGAATCCTTTGAAGGCGAACTAGGAATCTCTAGGTTACAGGGTCCCAAGGCAGACCAAAAGGGAGTATACAACCCACACTCGGAGGAAGACCACATCTTCCTTGCTCCTCAGCCAAGACCAATTCCCTAATAGGACACCATGACTGTAGACCCAATCACCTTGACAAACCTTCAAACCCAAATTCATCTCCCGAATTTACGAACTAAGACACGGCTGCCTACCGACAAATTTAAAGACTAGTTGCAAGGAGGGACTTATCGTGTTGTGATAATGAATGCAAGTGCAGAGTGTCTAGGCTCTATTAATTCTTGCGTGGAAGAGGCGCTGGCCCCAGAGGCCTTACACAAGAAAGATGGGCGTTGGGAAGAGCACCACTATGGGATATATATATATATATATATAGTAACGTTATGTGAGAACATGTGCGTCATGTAAAACATTCATGTACTGGGTTGTAGAGTGCCTCTAGACTCAAATAAATAAATAAATAAATAAATATATATATATATATATATATATATATATATATATATATATATAATATTATATATATGTATATATTTCAATCACTTTATCTCACTATATAAAGTCTGATGTAAAATAAAGGTGAAAATTGAAGTATTTTATTTATAGCTTACATTTATTTTTAAAGTAACGTATTAATCTTTTTTAAAGTAAAGTTACACACAACATCTCTTGCATACACATATATTAGCTGGAAGACACACACACACACAGACACACATATATTAATGTAACGTTATGTGAGAACATATCCCTCATGTAAAACATTCATGTACTAGGTTGTAGAGTGCCTCTAGACCCAAATATATATATTTGAGTCTAGAGGCACTCTACAACCCAGTACATGAATGTTTTACATGACGGACATATATATATAATAACGTTATGTGAGAACATGTCCGTCATGTAAATCCTTCATTGCCCTGACATCTAATTCCTATAGTATGCTAGAAATGTGTAACAGAATGTAATGTAATGTAAACATTTTAACTCAGTGAAATGAAATAAAAACAACAAAATTCCTATAAAAATGAAACAATAAAAATTGTAAAAATGACCCATGGTTTTAAGAATCAATGGTATTGACCATAACATTCATGTGGAATATAACCTATTTAAAGTGGAAATTAAACTAGCCTAGATCCATCATAGTTTGATTTTATATTTATATATATGATTAGTTGTTGAAGCCATGTAGCTTGTAAAGGGAAAACATTTTTTTATGGATATGTTTGTGTTGGGTGTTTGTCTAGATATGATTGGAGGTAGGCGAAATATTAGAAAAAGGCTTATTATTACATTGTATCTAAAATTTGAGCCTACCTCCATCCACTTTTTACTAGGTTATATTGGGTAAAATATATTATTGTAATATTTATCTTACTTAATATTTCCCCTCAACTAGTCCGCTTCTTATTTTTTTGTCTTTATATATGAAGTTTAACTATAAATTAGTAGGGGTGAGGGGGAATACTGAGTAAAACGTAATATTTAAGCAGGCATGAAGGGAAATATTAGGTAAAATGTAATAATATTACATTTTAATTAGTATTTACCCCCACACATAGCCACATTTTATTGAGTAGGGGTGGTAATAAATATTGAATAACACATAATATTGTAATATGATTCACTTTTTATTTAAAAAAATTATATTTTAGGTTCATAGTAACCTTGTTGGAGAAATGGATCACCACTTAAGGGGGGTGGGGGGGGGGGGGGGGGGGGGGTGGGGGGGGAAGGGGAAATGAATCAGTAGTGAAGGAACTTACAAATTTTTCTCCAAATTATTATTCTTTAAAACCATGCATAAACTGAAACACATAAGAAAATATAAGAGCATCAAACACAAGTAAAACCATGCAAGAATTCAACACATGGGACAAATATTTATGGTGGAAAACCCTCCTCCTAGGTCAAAACCGACCCTTGTTGTTACTACTATGCGCAATATATTTTATTAATCTATTGGAAAAATTATATAGGGATTAGCTTACAATCACATTATGTTTGCACCTATCAGTTAGGAAATTTGTTTCTCTAAAGGATTTATGGACTACAATCCACTGAAGGCCACCACAATCAATGATCCTCAACCAACTCCAATTGTACTATCCAACTCTTATTGGATGTAGAAATCTCTTCCTTCTATTTAATCTACTAAATAGTTATCTACTTTAAATCCTCCACACCTTCTCTTCCTCCACCTGAACCACGTTTCATATATTTTTACATTGGGACCCTAATATGCTCAACATGAAGATCACAACAACAATCTCTTCAAAGCACAAAATAAAAACCCAAAACAATATCACAATCTCATGAAACACTACATAAAATAATATGTAAAATAGATAAACAAAACCCTCTTTGCAATCACCAATCTTCTCACAAATAACTGTTGCATACAACCAATTAACACAATATGCTACCAATCTCCAATAAAACTGCAAACAAACATTAGTTCACCTCCTTGCTCTTTGCACAATATACTAGTTGAAACATACTCTGGTTATCTGCTGCAACACTTGCAAACTGCTTCAAAAATTATGCATCACACAACTTTCATAGTTTTCACATTATCCTCCAATCTCGCACTCACTCAACACATCTAAAGAATCAAGAAAACTATCATTGAGCTTCCTCCAATATATGGATGAACTAAGGTGCTCAACTCAATAATTACCAAGAACTACCGAGCTTCGCAAAGTCTGTTCATATGCTTGATTTGATCTAGATTCAACTCATTGTCTTGATCAAGCACTCACTCCACTTCATAAAAGATATTTTCATTTTTAATCACTTTCTAGAAGCTCCTTGACATTTTTCAACTTTTACATGAAATGTTCCAAACAAGGCATGCCAGATAAACCATACATTAACCATGTAAGAGGAATGTAGATAAAAATGCTTGCAAGATATATATGTGACCCTTGTGAAGGAAACCTGCATATACGTGAACCTTGTGAATGAAGCCTACGTATATCCATTAAAACTAAGGCTTTACATATGTTTAAGCCACCACTTGTAGTTGATATCCAAGAGTAAGCCGGGGACATCATGACACATCTCCACACATACTTTGACAACATGGCAATATGCATAAAGCTCGTAATAGGGCATCATACTCATAACTACATGACATACATCAAGTGGTCTACATCTAGTATCTCAGTCCTTTCAGAGCTTGTTTAACATCTCCAACACCTATAGAAATGTATCCAATGCATGCAACAACATATCAACACATGTAGTAACAGTGTCAATGCCTCCAACACATGTAGAAGCATATCCAATAGTTGTAGCCGCAGTTCCAACACCTCCAATAGTAACATCAAATAATCCAAGTACCTCGAACATCTATAGAGGCACCTCCAACATATGTGGCTAAAATATATGTGGCAACATCATCAACCTATGAAAAACCATCATACCATGCCCTGTAACTATCTATACTCAGCCTCCAAATCACCTCCACTAAGTCATTCCACAACCAAGTTGACATCAATGTTGACTAACAAAACCAACTAGTTGAACACTGCAACAACCAAACACTCATCACACACCCAGAGGATGACTAACATCATTAGGTATACATAAGGCATATGATGAACAACACCAAGACCCTGTTGACAACAATGTCAATGTCACAATGCAAAGAAACTTAACTCCTATGTAAACATTTTATCCCAGTATGGAAGAGATGTTGTAATATTTAACATTTTAACTTATATTAAAAAAATTAATACTTATATTTATAATTATAATTATTACTAATTAATAGTTAATAATTAAAAAATCCTAGATCCATATTAACTCCAAATCTACCAAGCATAAAGAGGGATCAAATTTCTTGAGATGCCAAGTTCTTTTAAAGTGAAAAGAGATTTGATCCTAGATCCAGAGTTAAGATGGATCTAGGATGGTTTAATTATTTTGTATAAGGTTTAATATTTATTAAGTTATTAATTTTAATTTTATGGGAAAAATTAAGGGTGAGAATTATTTACGAGAAATAAAAAAATTTCTATAGAACACCAAAATTCTATTGAGCCTGGTAAAATCCTAGTGAGAGCGTATTAACATAACAACATCCCACCAGTAAATAGATTACTTTTCCATTCAACATTAAAACTAACTTCAACCTAAATTCAAATATAATATATAATTTTATATATATATATATAATTATATATATATAATATATATAATATATATACTAAACAAAAAAAATTAACAGTCTTTTTTTCTACATTAAAAATGACCTAATGATCCACAAAAGATAAAAATAATTTGTAGATAAGAAATAGTTTAAAACATACATACTATATTTCACACACATGTTTTCATGAATAAACAAACACATTTTAAAATATGTAATTTATTTATTATATAGAGACTTTAGTTTGTTATTAGATGTATCTTATTCCTAATTTAGCGTGAGAGGTTGAGATAATATCTCAACCATCTCCAACAACTCACAAACCAATGTTCACTTATAGAATGAAAATATTAATTATAACACCGAATCTTAATGCTTACAGTACAAAAAAGACTTGTTGAAATCACTCATAGAAAAGAAAATACATATAATCAAATATTCATTAAATGGTTTAAAGTTTCAAGGCTAGCATGAGCTCCATCAAGTTGTCTCGTAACATTCATAAAGGTGTACTTCCAAGTTGAATTCCAGAGCTCCATTCTTGAACTCCTGAATCAGAGATCTCCCAAATTAAATTACTAAACAACATCCACAAGAGGTCACATAACCTCAGTAGTAGACCACTTGCGTGGCTTACACAACTAATAAGGAATCCTTCCCTATATCCACAACTTCTGAGCTAAGTAAACAACCCTACATATTGAGACTTTTAATTGAAATGTTCTTGTTCTAAAAGAGTTTGAGAGGTTCCATTCATTCATTGAAACCAATATTATCATCATAGTTCAATGAAAATTCATCAATGGTTACATTGTCTAAATTATTTTAACTTCCATTTTAAAAGATCACTAGCCACTTCTCAATTCCCCTTCTCAATGCCCCTTCTCAATACATCATTCTAATAAAATAATTCCTATTTTAGTAGATAAAATAAAAATGTGATTACATAATAATGCATATATCATGTGTTCTAGAATAACCCCCAATGCACATATGAATTATAACAAATTACGGGGCATGCATGCCCCTCCAAAAACCCCATAGGGAAACACTAGATATAGCCCAAATTATTGAAATATGTAACTAGGTTCAATCTTCATAAAGACATATGCAATCATGCTTTTATGTATTTGATGTAATATAAAGATTAATTTATTATTGTTCTTGAGGAATGTAAATTTATTTTTTGGGTCACACTCCCATTATGAGATCCTAGGGCTTGTCACTAGGTTCAATCTTCATAATGACATATGCAATCATGCTTTTATGTATTTGATGTAATATAAAGATTAATTTATTATTGTTCTTTAGGAATGGAAATTTATTTTTTAGGTCACACTCCCATTGTGAGATCCTAGGGCTTCTCAATGAGTTTACAAGTCATTTTCATGTATGAAAGACCCAATTAGGGCATGTTACATATTGTAAAGAAATTTTATGTGAGTCAAAGTATAGTCAAAAGACCCTCCAAGACCTCATCAAGTGCTAACAAGCAATTCAACCTACAAATAAGCAAGTTCTCCTATCCTGAAGGTGAAGTTGGCCTATTTGGGGGCTCAAGAAAGTCTATATAAATATAAAGGAGGACTCAACCTCATTCAAGGATCACTCAATCAAAGATAAAGAAGAGTTCGATAAATATAGAGAAAGAAGCCTAATACCTATAAAATAAAAGACAAGGAAGAGCGAAGCACTTTAGATATGTTTTGGGGCTATATTATTCCACACGTGCGAGAATTGGAGCATCATCTTGTAGTAGAGGATATCAATTTGCAGTCACTCCAAGAGTGTCGAAGTTTTGGGTCAAATAAGGTCTTCCTTACAAGCTGAATTGATAAGAAGAAGATTTCATCTCAAGTGCAGAAGAAAGAAGTCAAACTCGTCTATATTTTAGCCACACGTGTGCCAACCTAGGGTTGCTACAGCAAGCTTGACTTGCAGTCCATAAGTTTCAAGTCTGAAAAAGTGGTCAAATGAGAAGAATATGCTACTAAAAAAGTGAATTGACTTTGAAAAAGAGGAGCACATCAAGGGGAGGCATTGATTTCGTCTTGGAGGGATCTTGGTCAAGGGTATAGGTCTTGGAATTTTTCAATTCAAGATTCTATAAGAAGAAGAATTTTTGTGGGTTTTCCTCTCATATTTGGAGAGGTTTTGGCCCTAGTTGATCACCTATATCTTTTTTCCTTTATCTTATTGTTCTTCATGATCTGATAGATGTTTGATGAATATAACACTAAAAATAATCAAGAAGGAGAAGAACATAAATTAACAAAGTAAAAATATATCAAAAACAATGATTGAAGTAGAGAAATCACCTAAACTTGTCGCCCCTAGATTTCTCAACATGGTATTAGAGCTAAGGTGACAAGTCAACGAAGGGAAACTTAAAGAAGGACACTCGAGTGATGAAGCACTAGAATATCATTCAGAGCATCAATCATCAAGAAGGATCACTCATCTTAAAGGCATTACAAGGACAAGGATTACAACATCGTTGTGAAGAAGAAAACCTCAAAATCGTAGTTCGTTTAAAAGAAGGATTCTATACTAGAAGAATTGTTGGGAACCTTGCACAAGATTGACCTTAGAGAAGGAGACCTCAAAAGACCTTATGCCTACTCAAATAAAGAAGAACTACAAATTGGAGAATCTTGAAGCCTCTACATCAAAGAAAAATAAGAATGTGTTTTCCTAATCATCGAGAAACCATCTCCCTCTCTTTGAAGGATCATCATCACGAGGACATATTATATCATCATCATCATCATCAAGAAGGAAGGAAGTTGAAGATATTTTCATCAAGTAGTATCTTCACAAGTAAGTATCTTTATGCCCACATTTGATTCTATCAAATTCACTTAATTTTGCATGGAAAGCAACGAGTTCGCTGGGTCATCAAACTTTCTTGCATGGAAGAAGAGGACAGATTTGATCCTCATAGAAAATGAAGTCATCGACCATGTTAAGGGTTCAATCACTGAACCTCCAAAGGAATAAGCTCAAGCTCTTGAAACGTATATTAAAATGGATGCAATGGTTCAAAGGATCCTTATAGAATCCATCAAAGATATCCTCATACCCTATGTATCAAAGTTGGAGACATCAAAATAAATATGCGTGAAGCTAGTAGAATTATTCTCCATAAGTATTGCTGGAGAAGTGATATCATTAAGATAAGAACTATACAAGATGAAGATATCAAAAGAAGATAGAATAACCTCATACTTTATGAGGGCATCAAAAATAAGAGACCAACTACAAGAGTTGGGAGAAATAATGTCTGATAAAGAAATGACCACCATAGTGCTCAATGCACTACCAAAGGAATGGGGCAACTTCACATCAAGCATCTATGGAAAGAAGGAAGATAGCCCATTTAATGACCTTTGGTAATTATGTAAAATTGAATAAGCCAGACTCAAGGCTAAGAGTTATGTAGGACCAAATGAGAAAGAAAAATAATTTTTTTCCATGCCTAAGAAGAGAGGGAAATTTGGAAGGTTTAGTTTAAAAAAAATAAACAAAAAGGATATATCGAAAATCCAATGTTATGGTTGTCATGAATATGGGAATTACAAGAGAAATTTTCCTAAACTTAAGAAGGAAAACAACAAAAGAGGAAGGGAAGAAGCCCATGTCCTCGAAGAAGTGGAAGAAGATAAAAGAATAAATCAAAGAAGGAGGAAGTAAAATATCTATACTATGATTGAGATAATCTTCTCCACCTAGTTATTTTCAACTTTTGTAAACTATATCTATCATGGTTGGAAACATTAGAAGCATGATAGGATGCATCATTTAGAAAATGGCATCATAAGAACATATGATTGAAGCAAGATCACGTGACATCATCATAAGAATCTTGAAATATAGTTGAAGTATAATTCTATGGTAGTCATCATTAGAAGGAAGAAGCTCTTTGTAACCTCATTGAAAGCATAAGTATTACTTATGGGTAGAAGAAAGTCATCTAGTGTAGATATCATCGTACATCATTACGAAGGAGAATTTGGAGGATGTGAGTAATCAAGATCCTCCATTTGAATCTTGATTAGAAGGTTCACCTCTAGGAAGAAGCAAGTGTGTCGTTGAGAATCCCACCTTGTATGGGATTCATAATTTGGAAGAATGATGGTATGATGACAAAGGAATGCGACGTGTCAAGATGTTTGAAGTACTCTAAATAAAGGAAAGGAAGCTGCTGAAGGAAGCCAAGATGACCAAAGATGAAAATAGGTATGTATGCATATGTTTAATGACTTAAGTCATGTAATCATATAGTTTCATATAACATGGATGGATACTCTACGTCATGAGTATGGTCAAAAGGAAAAGGATATCTTTCATTGGAAAATATGCATGAAGACATGGCTTACATATTGACTAGATGAAATCAAGATAATATTTCCTCATATGGAATATGAGGTGGTTGAAAAAGATGAAGAAACGATGGATAGAAGTTTGTGGGGATAAATATGTGAAGAAAGAAAGAAGAGATTTTGAAAATGCAACTATGGTCACATAAAGAAATCAACATACAATGAATAGAAGAATTGAGCATGACATCTCCATCGAAAAAGTATGAAGACTCTAATGAAGTCTGGAAAGGAAGGAGGCCCTTGAATTGAATATCTTGGAGATGTGTTAATATGTATGTGGGATGTTGATGTTGCAACAAACATATTTCATGATGAAAGGCCATAACAAAATGTATTTTTTATTTGATGCTCATTTTGTTGAAAAATATCTAGATTGGATGATATAGGACTACCGAAAGAGATCTGTGGATGTCACCTACAACTAGTACTCACATAGTGGGATGGAAGATCCTAAAGGAAATGCGATGTGGAAAAGGTAGTTTCATGAAGAAAAGTGAGATATGGACTAATAGATCACTTTTCGATGAAAGGAAGGATGACATGACAAACATGGCTATGAAGGAAAGTGATGGATGGATGATTCCCTATGAAGAAGTCCAAAAATATGAAGGCTCCATAAGTTTGAAGATGAATTTCATGACATTAAAAGAAGGAGATATTCAAGCAGTTGAAGGTACCATGATTTCCACCAAAGAGAATTTGTTAGAAATCAAGTCCTTGGTTAAGAGGGAGATTGGATAAGTCCCTAGATAAGAGGGATATTGGGTACATTCCTTTTACAGGAATGCATACATTCCTTCATGGGAATTGGTATATCCTCCCTAGTTGAGAGGGAGAGATAGACACATCATTCTTGTCTTCACTTTTGAAGAAAGAATGGAGTATTGGGTAAGAATTTTGAATCTAATACTCTTTGAGGATGAAGTAGGACATCCAAGATTAGAGTAGTCGTAGAGATCTGATATTCTTTACGGATTGGGAATCCAAGATAAGAATAGTCCGAGAAGGATATACCCTGTGAACGCCCTGGTGGGGTATGTGTCTTGAGAGATAATGATGATGGTGTCTATAGGTCATTAGTCTCGCTAACATTGTGATCTAATCTTATGGAGAGATACAATTGTTAGTCAAGGCCTTGCTATGTGATAATGCTGGTTGATTTGACGCTAAATAGATGGGTTACCAATTTGACTCTTCTTATTAGAATTATTCATATTAAGAATGTTCAAGTACCTTGTGTGGACTATGAATACCTCCCTAGTTGAGAGGGAGTGTTGAAATATGTAACTAGTTATGTTCTTCATAATTACATGTGTAATCATGATTTCATGTATTTGTTGTAATAATAAAATTAAATTTATTGTTTTTCTTGACGCATGGAAATTTATTTTTTAGGTAAAGCTCCCATTGTGAGCTCCTAGGTCTTTTCGTTAAGTATACAAGTCATTTTCATGTATGAAATACCCAAATTAGGGCATGTCACATATTGTGAAGAAATTTTATGTGAGTCAAATTATAGTCCAAAGACCCTCCAAGACCTCATGAAGTGTTAACAAGTAAGTTAGCTTCCAAAGAAGAAAGTCAACCTACAAAGAAGTAAGTCAACCTATCTAGAAGGTGACATCAACCTATTTGCAGGCTCAAGAAAGTCTATATAAAGGAGGACTTGACCCAATTCAAGGATCAATCACTCAAGCATCAAGAAGAGTTCAATCAAGATAGAGAAAGAAGTCTAATATCAAGAGAAGAAAAGAGAATGAATAGAGAAATAGTTTCATTTTGTTTTTGGGCTATATTCTTTGACATGTGTGAGATTTAGAGCATCAACTGGTAGAAAAAGATATTGGATTTCAATCACTACAAGAGAGATGAAGCTTTGGGTAAAATAAGGTCATCCATAGAAGCCAAATTGATAAGAATAAGATTCCATCTCAAGTGAATAAGAAGGAACCCAAACTCATCCATATTCTAGCCATGCATGTGGCCTGGGGTTTCAATAGTAAGGCCAAATTGCAATCCAAAAGTTGTAGGTCCGGAAAAGAGGTGGAAGAAGAAGTTGTTGTTACTGAAAAAGAGAGTTGACCTTGAAAAAGAGAAGTTAATAAATGGGATGCATTGATTTTTTCTTAGAGGAGTCTTGGTCAAGGGTCGAGGTCATGGAATTCATCAATTGAATATTCTATAAGAAGAAGAATTCTTATGGGTTTTCCTCTCAGACTTGAAGATGTTTTGGCCCTAGCCGATTGCCTATATCTTGTCTCCTTTGTTTTATTGTTCTTTATTATTTGGTAGTTGTTTGATGAAGAAGACACTAATAATAATCAAGAAGAAGAAGAGGCTAATTTAAAAAAGTAAAAATATATCACAAACAATCATCAAGGCAGAGAAATCACCTACACTTGTTGCCCCTATATTTCTCAACATAAAAAATGGGTAAGCACTCATCAATTAAGAAAAGAAGAAAAGAATCCCTGCATAAAGGCACCCTTAGAAAAGGGTTCATCTTTCAAATTCCCAAACAATGAGAAACCACTTATCAATATAGAAATCTAAACACATAGGCCTACATAAATCAACCCTTAGAAAAGGGTGCATATCTCAAATGTCAAAATTTTTGCAGCAAAAATAAACTTCCCATACTTTTAGATCAATATATTTCTTGCAAAAAATATAAACCTACTAAAGCTTCTATAGTTTCAGTTGTTTGAGTAAGCATGCTCAAATTTTCCTAACCTATTATTGATCTTGTGTCTCTCTTATCCCTTTCATGAATTCCTTTGTCAGCTTCTAGGGTTTTCCTCGTCTGTTTTGCAAACTCTATCTTTATTTTATTTACAGGTTTCTTATTGCATTTCAAAGATTCTACATCCTCCTCTTCATCAATAACTATTCGTCCTTTCAGTCCAGGGTTTAATTTAGATTTGAAGTCTAGTATCAACTTATTTGTAGGTCTACTATGAGGTTTTCTAAAGTAATGAACCCTAGATTTTGTTTCTCTGTTGGTATCCCCTTGTTTCTTTCTTGGAATATTTCCCTTTTTGTCTTCTATTGTTATATTCTCTAATTTCTCACCTTCTTGTACTTGTTTGTGTTGATTTTTTCTTTATTTCTTAAACTATACTTTTTGGTTCACTCGTTGGGATTTTTGTAGTCTCTTGAATAAGAATTTGATGACAATATTTAGACTCTGCTTTTGGAGCTAGGCTTTCGATAAGGGTTTTAGCTTTAGTCTTCTTCTGATTTCTAGGTGTAGGGTTTCTCCATGTCCTTCGTCTCAGTTGTTCTACATGCTTACTCAATTCATAGGTGTATAACATTTGAATCAATCCATGATGGCTTATATCATGATAAAAAAACTCAGTTCTATTTATGGCTTTAGTAGTTGTTTCGAGAAAACTTTGGTGTAAAAAATAAGGTAGACTCATGTTACTAAAACCAGCTAAGTGACATAAAAATATCATGTGATATAAATAAACATTTGAGTACTTGACTTAACACATAAAGAGCATCTGCATGATCTTTAGAACATTGGTCCATTTAGGCTTCACCATACTTTGAGGGATTATAACGCTCCAATTAGGGTTTTGAGCATTTTCCTTGAAGAAGAAATTAAAATCTACATTATGTACCATTTTATTTTTGAACCACTTTTCTCCTTCAATAGATAACCCTGTGGCTTTTGCAATAGGCTCCTTAGTGACTGAAAACTCTAAATACCTTACCTTTGGTGTGCTTCCATCAAAGTAATTAGTGAAGTAATGGCACCAACTCAGATTGTATCCATTAAAATGATGGAAAATTGGCTCCCATCTAGTGTTGGTGGAAACTAGTATGAGTTCTTGATAAGGTTGGAACCAATCTATGTCATCTAGTTCATATCTCTTTATATAGCCAGAATTTCCCATTTCTCAACTAGAATTATACCCAAACCTTGGTCACACACCATAAAAACTCTCTTGTGTGACTAAAAATTGGTTACCTGGAAACATTGGAAATGACCTTTTTACAAATAACTACATTTTTTAGGTTTTAGCTTTCAAACCCCCCTCTAATGCTTGGAAACCGCTCCAGATGTCATCAAGTAGTAACATGGGTTAAATTACTTAAATGAACATTTAATAAATTAAAATAAACAACATGGCGACTAGAAAACTTTTATTTTTTCAAATTCTTGTGGGCACTAAAAAAATATTTCGTAGTGCAGCTTTTAGCCATTGCGAAATATTTTTGTAGTTCCAACTATTGGGTTATGTTATGTTCTTTCCACAACTAGCCCATGTACTTAACCAGAGGGGTTAGAGGAGGGCGGAGCCCCCTTTCGTTGCGCTGATTGTGTAGCGGAGGGGGGTCATATGGGGTTTGAGGTGTACCCTTAACCCCACTTTATGGGGTAAAATTTTTGTTTTGGACCCTATTTTAGGTTGAGTGGACCCACCTATGGTTTTGTGCATGTTTTTTGCACATGTTTTTTGGACGCGATGGTTTTCGGTCCATGGTTTTGGATGCGATGGGTTTTTGGTCCATGGTATTGGATGCTTGGGCATGTATAAATATGTATTGTAACATTGAAAGGAACATAATGAAAAATCAAACTGGTAGTCCCGGTTTTGGGATCCAGGGGAAAATCTCTATGTATATGTGTTTTATGTGTTCTGCGCTCACATTATTTATTTTCTGTATTTTAGAATTCGTATGCAGGTAATTTCTGTATGGGGTTAAAACCTATAGTTTTTTGCACTTCTAGAGTGACCTTGGGAAAATCAATGTTTCCCCTATATGGAGGGTCCAAATGACTTGATGGATGTGTTATCACCAAAATAAGGTTTTACATGGTTCCTAGTCATGGTCTTAGATAAGTGTCAAGTCACCCTATGTTTTAAAGGTAGGTGATAGGTTAGGAGTCTCAAAGGTTTCATTTTTCATATCCAAATAAAGTATAACAACCTTATTCCATGTTTCATGAGTCTTACATTCCTTTTGGAAACTCATAGCTTAAACCATTTTGAAAATTTTTGGAATTAGCCCCAAAACCATGTTTTCGTAGCAAAGACAGTGTAAAATGTTTGTTTTGCGCTACGAAAACGCTGCTCTTTTCGTAGTGCTTTTCCCTACGTGCTACGAAAGTGTGGATTCGTAGAACAATATTGTCAAACATCAATCTGTTAATATACTGTTAAAATTTTCATTATTAGGTGTTAGATAGGAGTCAGCCCTTAAGCATGCCGCCATCCAAGCTCATCATTTCGAATTTAGGGCTCATTATGAAAGCTAATTTCAAATTCGAAAGGGTTGGCTAGTCTCTCATTTTAGTTTGCATGCAAACCCTCAAACAGAATTGCTTTCCGAATGGTAAGATTTGGTAATTTTTCACCAAGCTTTTCCTCATACATAATTCAGGCGAGGCTGACCACCATTGGAAAGCGAGGCTAATCAACAAAATATCAAGTGATGCAGGTTTGTTTTAGGAATTCAAAAGGAAAGATGACAAAGGAGAAGAAAAGTCACAGGTCTGGTCATTGTTTAAGAACAAAACCTGGAAGCACCGAGGTCTTAGTCAAAGATAAATCAGTTGTAGAAGCCTTCAAGAAAGCAAGATGTTGGAAGTTTTGTAAGAAATTGTAGGGAGGACATACTCAGGTGACAAAGGAGTTTGCACTACATTTCATTGGCTCAAGCACAAAGGTTGGAATCTTGAACTTGAAAATTTCCCCAAAGGTCATGGCTTTGGTGAAAGAGATCCCTAGGGGGCAAGATATATGGTTTAAAAACTTCAGATTTGACATGGAACCATGTAAGGTGTTTCTAAAGCCAGAGTTTGTAGAAACAGACTTAACCAAGGCATTTCCTAGAAACTACATCAGGGACAGCTATGCCAACTTGCTCTTTAACATTCAACGTTATTTCACCTATGAAGGTAGATATCAATAGTTTTATTCATATCATTTTAAACTCCTGTTGCATTTTACTGGTATGATTTCTTTAGATTTGCCTTACTTATTATATTGAAGTGTAGCTAAAATGGCAGATAAAGTACATTTGAAATCTCAAGGATGTGAAACTTCCTTGTTTCATCATGGTTTAATTAAACTAATAGTTCTACATGAACTCAAAAGGATCAACAAATATTGGTCTTCATTTTTTTTTTTTATGTGACTTTAGAGCAGAAAATCAAGGTGTAGACATTAGCCCTAGGGTTAAAGGAACTCCATTAGCAGAAACCAACAAGTCTGTAATTTCCAGGGCAAAAAGGTTTGTTAAGTTGAAACCTAGGAAGCAGGTGAAAGAGAAAGTAAACAAAACACCAGTAGTTATTCTTGAAACTCCTACATCTTCAAAGGAAAAGATATCTGAGATTAAAGGAATGACACATGAACAGTCAACCAACAAACCAATTCAAAGGAGATTGACTAGAAGTCAAATTGCAACAGAGAAAGGTAAAACAATGATTTCGGGAGAAGGTTCAAGCTTGAAGTGTGATTTAAATGATATTTTAAAAGCCATTGATATTGCATAATCCCCTTTGGTGCAGGAAGATGTGATAAAATTTGATAAGGAAAGTCGAAGAAAATGAAACCCTCCAAGAAACTGGAATTTGAGGATGATGTTACAACATTTGTTTTCAAACCCAAAAAGCCCTTAACCAGGCAATCCAAGAAGATGAAAGAGTCCAAAGTTGAGTTGGGGAGAACAGAAGAAGCCTCCACTGTTCAAGAAGAGTTGATAGACTTTCCATCTCCAAGACCTGAAGGTGACAAAAACAGAGTTCTTTCCACTCAAACAGAAAAAACCAGTTACGAGAAATAGAAGAAAAGTTAAAAGATGCTAATAATGAAATTGCTAGACTAAGAGTGAGAGCAAGAAGGCATGCTACTGAAAGGACAAATTTCAAATGGATAAAGGCTCTCTGGGAAGTTGAAAAAGTTCCCAAACCAGAAATAGTCAACAGTGAAACTCAGTACTTTACCTGGACTGTTCCTGCAATCAAAGAAGCCAGATTTGTAAGGAGGATTAATGCTCAGGTAAGAGCTAATAACAGGAGATTAAAGAGACAAATTGAAAACCTAGAAATACAGTTAACCAAATCTGGAAAACGGGCTACAATAATAATGAAATAGGGTGATAAAAAGCGCAGTGAAGGATATATCTTAAAATAGTTTTGGCATATAAAAAGAGTTTTGGCATATTAAAAGAACGACAACTGTGAAGGAGAACATCTTATAAGGGTAAGTGGTTTTGATTTTTGGTTGATCATATCAGTCTTCATGGAATTTTGAAAAACTCCCAAACTATAGATTTTTGAAGGTTGTGTTGAAAAAGAGCATACACAGCAGTTTCGTAGCGTGCTACAAAACCGCTGAAGGTGACCATTTAGCACTTTATAGATGCATTTCGAAGGTAAGGTCTAATTAATTCCAAGTTTTGAGGTTGTTGGTAGACATGGGATCATATATGAAGTTTCAGATGGCAGTGTTGTGGAAAGCAAAGTTCCAAGAAGTATTTCATAAGTGATTTAAAAGTTGTGCTACAAAAACAGAGTATTTTTATAGCACATTCATGTTTCACCCTTTCCTCCATATGTTCGAGCTTCCCTTTCTGCACAAGTGGAAAATGAAGTTTTAATGGATTATGAATACATGCCACATGTACACCAGTAAAACTGCTCAAAGATAAGCATAAAGGATTAAGGGCCTTAAAAGGAGGAGCTTTCTCTCCTTGTTTTAGGAAAGTTAGGTCATGACTCAGCAGGGTTCGTAACAGCACTGGGGACATCATAAAGCTTGAAGACATGGATTGGTAGCTGATTAAAGAATGCATTGAAGTCATAGATAAGGTCGTTGAAAGCATTTTTTAGGAGTTTCACTCCTCTTTGTATTAGGACTCTTAAAGACAACTAGCTGTCAAGTTGTAATTAAGTAGTTTGTTTTATGAATAGATAGGTGTCAATGTTAGGAATTCGAACTCCCCTAAATATGGATCATAGTATCCAAGGTTGTAAAACTCTATATAATACTTGAGAATAAAATTCCTCAAGGTTGGGGTGGCGGGGGGGGGGGGGAATTTCATTAGCAAAAGAAAGTTGTGTTATTGTAAGAAACTATGGTTTTTCAAACTTAATGCAGAGATCAGTTTGACTACTCAAGATTCACAAGGAGTTTATGTGTTTGATGTTTTTATTGTCTTTTACAATTACTTATTTGCAGTAGTATGAGCTTGTGATACTTAGAATTCATTGGAAAATGCTCTAACTTCCTTCACATGCTTGTAGACTGTGTTGATCCACTGTGATATTGTTTTATTTATAAACCTAAACTATAAGTACCTTGACTTCCATGTTTTGCTAATCATGTTGTTTTATTGAAGACTATTTTGACTCCATAGCCCAATAGATGTTTGCTAATCTTTGATTCGACCAGTCAACTAGTTATACATTTGTCTATTTCTGTTCCTAGAGTTAGCCATCTAATCATTAATTAAAAATCCTAAACCTATTGAGAGAGCCCTCTCAGGTTGAGGAGGCTAAGCCTCAACCAAAAGATTGGTTTGAAGAATTATTCAGAGTCTACTTGATCAGCAGCCTATTAGGGTCAAATTTTGTAATAACATTTTGGTGCGTCTGCCAGGAGCCTGAAGATTATTCATTCCTAAAAATCAAGAAGCTGAACTTCTGAGGGTAGTAGGAGCTCAGAAAGTTTCTCAAGGTTGCAATCTACATTGGTGACTCCATATATTTTCAAAGATTTAAAGGTGGCTTTGAGAAGGAGATACACATGGAGCAATCCTGATCCCAATCCACCTACCATTGGAGACAATCCAAACATTGTTTCAAGAGTCAGTCAAAGATTTTTAGAAATATCAGGTACTCGATCTTATTCGAAATCTTTTCTCTCTGAATTCTCAAGAATTCCCGAGGACAAAAAAGCTTATGATAATATTCATGAAGTGTTGTTTAGATCAAAAAATGAAAAATAACTTGTTGATATTATCTTAGACCTGCAAAAGAAAGGAATTGACACTTCAACCTTAATAACCCAAGAAGACAAAGAAGAGTTTTGGGAAATTGTTACCTTTGAGCTATTGTTAGAAAGAGAATCTCTAGATAAATTGAAAGAACTGGACCCTTTTTAATTCCTACTGAAATCTAAAGTTGGTTTACCTCTTCCAAATTGGAGTTCATTTGTTAGTGGTTTAAAAAAGCCAAGTAGTCCTCCTCTTATGAGTTCTTCATCTTCTATTTTTGCCATTCCAAGTGGCTTACAGAAACCAAGTAGTCCTCCTCATATCAGCTCTTCATATTCTGTTCATGTTATTCCTATAACTATCATTCCTCCTTTAATCATGGTTGCACCTGCTCGGTATGCTCCACTTGTGCTCCCTGTTATTTTGCATGACCTTCCTAGTAAATATGCTGCTAGGATCCCTACCTAGGGTAGTGATGAATAAATTACAACAAAAGAACATGTAGACAAATTTAATGATTTTGTTGACAGAGAAGAATTCAATGATGAGGATGTGAAGTTAAGACTTTTTGCTCAGAGCTTTATTGGTGAAGTTAGAAAATGGTTTAAAGCTCTTACACCAGGAAGCATTCGAAATTGGGTCGAATTTGAAGATAACTTTCTAAGAAAATTGGGAAACATAACTAATCCAGTTCAAGCACTTACCGAATATAACAACCTTAGAAGAGCATCTGATGAAACTGTTCAAAAATTTTCAAACAGATTCAATAAAGTGTTTAACTCAATTCCAACTCGTTTGAAACCTCTAGAAGCCCTAGCAAAAATGAGATATGCTGAAGCATTTGATTATGACTTTTCTCTCTTGTTGAGAGAAAGAGAATCTCCTACACTTGCTGAAATGCAGAATGATGTAGTAAGCGTAGAGGTAAACATGATAGCTGCTAAAAAGTCAAAAATGGGAAAAACTAAATTGAAAGAAGAAGAAAAACCTTCCTCATCAACTTCTGAAGATAAGTTAGACTCAATGATGAAAACCATGGAGAAGTTGATGGATAGGTTAGCTCTTGGAAACACTTCTTCTCTTCCTGTGCAACATGAACCTTAATTTAGAAACCCTCAATTCAGGAGACCTCAAAACCAACAAAGACCAAGAAAAAATAGAAACCAACAACCTGATCCTCCAATGAGACCTCCTTTTCAGTAGAATTTGGTTGATGAAGAAGATGACCCAGAAATTCCTGAAGAATATATCCATTGCCTTGACAAAGATATGTCAGGAATTTTCTTGACTAAAGAAGAGCATGATGAGTCATATTTGGTCAATTAAGGGGAAGAGCCTTCTGATTATTTTAAAGGGTACTAGCATGCCATATTTGAAATGAAAAAACAATATAATCTTAGAAACATAAATGTGCTGATTATTGAAAATAAAGCTCAGCCTAAAAAAGATGTTCCAAAAGTGGTTGAAGCCAAGAATGATACCTCAAAGATTGCTGAAGGTAAGAAAGACACCCCGCTTGGTAAAGAGGACACTCAACTTCCTCCTCCTATCAAAGAAGCTGAAAAATCTGTTTCTGTTTTCAACCTTGAGAATGAAAATTCAAAGATTAAAATATCAGTCCCTTTTAGTGAGATTCTCAAGGTAAATAACTATAGGAGCAATATTGTTGAGATGTTGAATTCACAACCAAGAGTTACTGATATTTTAAATGTCCAAGAAGATAATCCTACTATAGACTTGGGTCCAAGGTTAGAAGATGATCAAAATGAGGAGTTTCCTCCTTTCTATGTAAGCATTAGTATTCATGATATGACTTTACATAATGCTATGTTGGATTTGGGGGCTTCTCATAATCTCATGCCCAAAGTAATTATGGAAAGGTTGGGGTTACAGGTAACAAGACGATATAAGGATTTATTCTCTTTTGACTCAAAAAGAGTTCAATGTATTGGTTTAATCAAAGATGTTGTTGTTGGTCTAACACAAATCCCAGCAAAGACAATTGTTATAGACATTGTTGTGGCTGATATTCCACCAAAGTTTGGGATGTTGCTATCAAGATCATGGGCAACAAAAATTAAAGGCACAATGCAGATGGACCTTAATTATGCCATAATTCCTGTTTTTGGTGAATAAAGGAGATTGTATCGAGAGACTAGAATGGCTTATATGGTAAGCAGCAAAGATAAACCTTGGAATTTTCCTATTTATGCATTTGATACTGAACTTGGATCTGCCATTCTTTTCAATGAGTCAGTTGATAGTGGTTTGGAAGAAATGAGAGCAGAAAATCAGCACTCAGAAAATCAGGAAGTAAATAACAAAGAGATGGAGGGATGGTGGCCATTGTACTTTGATGGATCAATAGGAAAAGAAGGGGAAGGAGCAGGAATTTGGATTACAAGTCCAAGTGATAAGAGTAAGTTTTACTCTTACAAATTCAATTTTCATTGCACAAATAACATGGTTGAATATGAATATTTGAACTTGGGTCTAGATGTTTTGATAAGAATGACAGCTCAGAATATTTTTGTTTTTGGAGATTCTGAATTGGTTATTAGAAAAGTTGAAGGTGTTTATCAAACAAAGGATGTAAGAATGAGAGCATACAAAAATCTAGTTTTAGACATGTTGGAGAATTTTCAAGCCTATTCTTTCATTGTCAAAACTAAAGACCAAAATTCCATTGTTGATTCTCTTGCTGTTTTGGCAAGTCTTTTTGTCATTCCTATTCATGCTTCTAAGAAATATGAGATTAAAGTTCGTCATAGACTAGCTATACCAGACAATATCACCAATTGGCAAGTTTTTGAAAATGATCAACAAGTCAAGAATTTTATTGAGCTGAAAGAAGAATTTGAAAGTACTCAAGTAGATCAACAAAACATGCTTGTTGAGTCTAAAGAAAATTCTGAAGTTATGCAATTAAAGAATAATTTAATACCAAAGGGTATTATTCCTCTTGAGAAGCTTTTTGATTAGAATGATGTTTTCAAATCACCAAAGATTCAAGCTAATGAAGAGGAAGTAGAAAGTTGCAATCTGGGTACATCAGCTTTGCCTAAAATGATCAAAATTTCAAAGTTTCTTTCAGTTGATATGAAATTCAAATATATTGAGATGATGAACAGGTTTGTTGATGTTTTTGCTTGGAGTTATGCTGACTTAAAACAATATATCCTTCCATTAGTCAGCATACTGTTCCTATTAAAGAAAATGAGAAACCATTTAAATAGAAGTTGAGAGAGAAGAAATAATCCCCTTCTCATGCCATTGATTGAAAAGAAGATTAAGAATCTTTTTGATGCTAAAATCATTGTCCCAATCAGATTCTCAAATTGGCTTGCAAATTTGGTACCTGATAGAAAGAAGAGTTGAGAAATCAGAATTTGTATTGATTTCAAGAATTTGAATAAGGCTTCACTCAAGGACAACTATCCTCTTCCCAAGATGGATTCAATTTTACAAAATATTGTTGGTTCATAAAGAATGTCTATGCTTGATGGCTTCTCAAGTTACAATCAGATTCTTGTGCATCCGGATGATCAGGAGAAAACAGCCTTCACAACACCATGGGGCACATTCATGTACGCCAAGATGCCTTTTGGTCTCATGAATGCGGGAGCTGCTTTTCAAAGAGAAATGGACATTTCTTTTTCTGAAGAAAAGGACAAGATGGTGGTTGTTTATCTTGATGACATAACAGTCTTTTCAAAGAAAGAAAAGATCATCTGAAACACCTAGAAAAAATTGTGCTGAAATGTAGAAGGTTTGGTATCTCTCTTAATCCTACTAAAAGCATCTTTGCTTTAACTACAGGAAAATTACTTGGTCATATTTTTTCTGAAGATGGAATTAGGATTGATCCTAACAGAGTTAATGCCATTCAAAAGGTAGATTTGCCAAGAAGTAGGAAAGAAATTCAATCATTTTTTGGGAAAGTGAATTTTGTTAGGCGCTTCATTCCTAACTTTGTTGAGATTGTCAAAGATATAACAAGGATGTTAAAGAAAGGAGTTGATATTAAATCAAGATCTGAGGCAAAGAATTATTTTGAGCAAATTAAGAAGGCACTCACACAAGCACCGGTACTCATCAGTCTAGATTTATCAAAAGAATTTCTGGTTTTTACATTTGCTTCCAAAAATACAATTGCTAGAGTTTTGCTTCAAAAGGGAAAGAAAGGTACTGAACAACCTATCTCTTTCTTTAGTAGAACATTAGCTAATGTTGTGCTGAAGTTTAATATTCTAGAGAAGCAGGCTTATGCTTTGGTAAAAGCTATTAAAGACTTCAGAATTTACATTCTACATTCTCACATTGTGGCATATGTTCCAGGTACTGTGGTGAAAGACATTCTAACTCAGGTAGATCTTGATGGTAAAAGGGGAAAATGGATTGCAAAATTGCTGGAATATGACATAGAAATCAAACCAATCAAATCAGTGAAGGGACAAGGATTAGCAAAGTTAATGACTCAGTCAAACTTGGATTGTCTTGACATAAATCTGAATGCACAAATATCAGAAATTTCTGATGATGAGGAAGAATTGGTTCCAATTGATGAGAAATATCTTGTTTCATATTGGTACAAAGATGTGGTATTTGTTTTACAACATTGCAAAGCTCCCGCTGATCTAACAAAATCCAAAGCAAGGTTTGTGAAGTTGAAATATTTGAGATATTTTATATTTGACAGAAATCGGTTTTGGAAAGATACATGAGGAATTTCACTGAATTGTTTACTTGAAGAGGAGGCTAAAAAGGTCATTGAAGAATTCCATAAAGGTGATTGTAGAGGACACCATTATTTGAAAGCTACATCAAATAATATTCTAAGAGCGGGATATTTTTGGCCAACAATTTTTAAAGACAATTACAAAAGAATTGTTGCATGTCATGAATGCCAAATTTTTGAAGGAAGAAGGAAACTTGTACCTCTACCTTTGGTACCTATCTATGTGGAAGCACCTTTCCAGCAGTGGGGGTTGGACTTTATTGGAGAAATACATCCATCATCATCAGGACAGCATCTCTAGATTCTCACAACAACAGACTACTTCACCAAATGGATAGAGATGATCCCAATAAGGCAAGCTAACGATTCTGTAATTATTTCTTTTCTAGAGAATAATATATTGTCTCGATTTGGTTGCCCCATGAAGATTATAACAGATAATTCTCAAGATTTCAAGTCTAATAAAATGATGAATTTATGACATCAATATCACATCACTCTTGGACACTCTACAACATACTATCCACAAGGAAATGGTCTTGTTGAATCATCAAATAAGAGTATTGTAAGAATCATCAAAAAGGTATTGCAGGAGAAGAAGAAATCTTGGCACTTAAAGCTGAAGTACGCCTTATGGGCTGATAGGATTTGTACAAAGAGATCAATTGGGACTGTACCGTATGAATTAGTTTATGGTGATGAAGCTATTTTTCCAACATCACGGGGGGTACCGTTCATGAAATTAATTCAAGGACTTGAAGAAGAACCAAATGCCATACAGAAGAGGATAAACCAGCTGATAGCTTTGCAGGAAAATAGGAATGAAGTCTATGACAACCATCAGCATGCTCAAAACAGAATTAAAAATACATTTGACAGGAAGATTAAAAAAGATAGTTTCCAAATACAAGACAAAGTGCTAAAATGGGAGGCCAAAAACGAGGAAAAGGGCAAGCATGGTAAGTTTGAGAATTTATGGAAGGGTCCTTTTAAGATTTCTGGTTTTCATGGGAACAACGCCTATATATTGTAGGAAATTGATGGAGGATCATATGCTAGAGGGCCTGTCAATGCTAGGTTCCTAAAGCATTATACTTGCTGAAATTTTATCAGTCACTCATGACATTGTATATATTCCATCTTTGTCAATTTTCATTGCTAATAAGGACAAGCTGAAATAGAGACCTCAAGCCTCACTTGAAGGCCCAACAGTTTGAAGAAGATTCTTGTCAAATCAAATAAAAGTATTTCTATTTTACCAGAAAAAAATGAATAGTAATGGATCTACGAGTTCTTAGTGTGCCACAGGGGTACACTATCCCAAGTGGAGCCACTGTTATAACCAAAGTAAGGGTTTACATTGTTCCTAGTCATGGTCTTAGATAAGTGTCAAGTCACCCTATGTTTTAATGGGTAGGTGATAGGTTAGGAGTCTCAAAGGTTTCATTTTTCATATCCAAATAAAGTCTAACAACCTTATTCCATGTTTCATGAGTCTTACATTCTTTTTAGAAACTCATAGCTTAAACCATTTTGAAAATTTTTGGAATTAGCCCCGAAACCACGTTTTCGTAGCACAGACAGTGTAAAATGTATGTTTTTCACTACGAAAACGCTGCTCTTTTCGTAGCGCTTTTCCCTGCATGCTACAAAAGCACGAATTTGTAGAACAGTCTTGTCAAACATCAATCTGTTAATATTCCATTAAAGTTTTCATTATTAGGTGTCAGCTAGGAGTTAGTCCTTAAGCATGTCACCATCCAAACTCATCATTTCGAATTTAGGGCTCATTATGAAAGGTAATTTCAAATTCGAAAGGGCTGGCTAGTCTCTCATTTTAGTTTACATGAAAACCCTCAAACATAATTGTTTTTTGAACGATAAGCTTTGGTAATTTTTCATCAAGGTTTTCCTCATCCATAATTTAGGCGAGGCTGACCACCATTGGCAAGTGAGGCTAATCAACAAAATCTCAAGCGAGGCAGGTTTGTTACAGGAATTTAGAAGGAAAGATGATAGAGGAGAAGAAAAGTCACAGGTCTAGTCATTGTTTAAGAACAGAACCTGAAAGCACTGAGGTCTTAGTCAGAGATAAATCAATTGTAGAAGCCTTCAAGAAAGCAGGATGCTGGAAGTTTTCTAAGAAATTTCAGGGAGGACATACTCAGATGACAAAGGAATTTACACTACATTTCACTAGCTCAAGCACAAAGGTCGGAATCTTGAACTTGCAAATTTCACCAGAGGTCATAGCTTTGGTGACAGAGATCCCTTGGGGGCAAGATATATGGTTCAAAAACTTCAGATTTGACATGGAACCATGTAAGGTGTTTCTAAAGCTAGAGTTTGTAGAATTAGACTTAACTAAGGCAGTTCCCAAAACTACATCAAGGACAGCTATGCCAACTTGCTCTTCAACATTCAACGTTATTTCACCTATGAAGGCAGATATAAAAAGGTTTATTCATATCATTTTGAACTGCTATTGCATTTAACTGGTATGATTTCTTTAGATTTGGCTTACTTCTTATATCGAAGTGTAGCTAAAATGGCAAATAAAGTACAGTTGAAATCTCAAGGATGTGAAACTTCCCTGTTTCATCATGGTTTAATTAAACTAATAGTTCTACATGAACTCAAAAGGATCAACAAATATTGGTCTTCATTTTTTTTTATGTGACTTTAGAGCAGAAAATCAAGGTGTAGACATTAGCCCTAGGGTTAAAGGAACTCCATCAGCAGAAACCAACAAGTCTGTAATGTCCAGGGCAAAAAGGTTTGTTAAGTTGAAACCTAAGAAGTAGGTGAAAGAGAAAGTAAACAAAACACCAGTAGTTATTCTTGAAACTACTAAATCTTCAAAGGAAAAGATATCTGAGGTTAAAGGAATGACACAAGAATAGTCAACCAATAAACCAGTTCAAAGGAGATTGACTAGAAGTCAAATTTCAAAGGAGAAAGGTAAAAAAATGATTTCGGGAGAAGGTTCAAGCTTCAAGGGTGATTTAAATGATATTTTAAAAGCCATTGATATTGCAGAATCCCCTTTGGTGCAGGTAGATGTGATAAAATTTGATAAGGAAAGTCGAAGAAAATGAAACCCTCCAAGAAACTTGAATTTGAGGATGATGTTACAACATTTGTTTTCAAACCCAGAAAGCCCTTAACCAAGCAATCCAAGAATATGCAAGAGTCTAATGTGGAGTTGGGGAGAACAGAAGAAGCCTCCACTATTCAAGAAGAGTTGATAGACTTTCCATCTCCAAGACCTGAAGGTGACAAAAATAGAGTTCTTTCCACTCAAACAGTAATAGCCAGTTACGAAGAAATAGAAGAAAAGTTAAAAGATGTTAATAATGATATTGCTAGACTAAGAGTGAGAGCAAGAAGGCATGCTACTAAGAGGACATATTTCAAAAGGATAGAGACTCCCTAGGAAGTTGAAAATGTTCCCAAACCAGAAATATTCAACAGTGAAACTCAGTACTTTACATGGACTGTTCCTGCAATCAAAGAAGCCATATTTGTAAGCAGGATTAATGCTCAGCTGAGAGCTAATAACGGGAGATTGAAGAGACAAATTGAAGACCTAGAAATATAGTTAACCAAATCTGGAAAGAGGGCTACAACAATAATGAAACAGGGTGATGAAAAAGGACAGCGAAGGAAATATCTTAAAACAATTTTGGCATATAAAAAGAGTTTTGGCATATCAAAAAGAAAGTTGTGAAGAAGAACATCGCATAAGAGTAAGTGGCTTTGATTTTTGGTTGATCATATTAGTCTTCATGGAATTTTGAAAAACTCCCAAACTACAAATTTTTGAAGGTCGTGTTGAAAAAGAGCATACACAGCAGTTTCGTAGCACGCTACGAAACTGCTGAAGGTGACCATTTAGTACTTTATAGATGCATTTCAGAGGTAAGGTCTGAACAATTCCAAGCTTTGAAGTTGCTGGTAGACATGGGATCATATATGAAATTTCATATGGCAGTGGTGTGGAAAGAAAAGTTCCAAGAATTATTTCATAAGTGATTTAAAAGTTGTGCTACGAAAACAGAGTATTTTTGTAGCACAATCATATTTGATCCGTTCCTCCATATGTTCAAGCTTCCCTTTCTGCACAGGTGTAAAATGAATTTTTAATGGATTATGAATACATGCCACATGTACACCATCAAAGCTACTCGAAGATAATCATAAAGGATTAAGGGCCTTAAATGGAGGAACTCTGTCTCCTTGTTTTCAGGACAGTCAGGTCATGACTCAGCAGGGTTTGTAACAGCACAGGGGACATCATCAAGCTCAAAGACATGGATTGGTAGCTGATTAAAGAATGCATTGAATTCATAGATAAGGTTGTTGAAAACACATTTTAGGAGTTTCACTCCTATTTTTATTAGGACTCTTAAAGACAGCTAGTTGTCAAGTTGTAATTAAGTAGTTTGTTTTATGAATAGATAGGTGTCAATGTTAGGAATTCGAATTCCCCTAAAGATGGATCATAGTATCCAAGGTTGCAAAACTCTATATAAAGCTTGACAATCAAATTCCTCAAGGTTTGGGGGGAATTTCATTAGCAAAATAAAGTTGCGTTATTGTAAGAAACTGTGGTTTTTCAAACTTAATACAAAGATCAGTTTGACTACTCAAGATTCACAAGGAATTTATGTGTTTGACGTTCTTATGACCTTTTACAATTACTTATTTGCAGTAGTATGAGCTTGTAATACTTATAATTCATTGGAAAATGCTCTAACTTGATTCACATGCTTGTAGACTTTGGTGATTCATTGTGATACTATTTTTTTTATAAACCTAAACTCTAAGTGCCTCGACTTCCATGTTTTGTTGATCATGTTGTTTCGTTGAAGACTATTTTGACTCCATAGCCCAATAGATGTTTGCTAATCTTTGATTCAACCAGTCAACTAGTTATACATCTGTCCATTTATGTTCCTAGAGTTAGCCATCTAATCATTAATTAAAAATCCTATACCTATTGAGAGAGCCCTCTCAGGTTGAGGAGGCTAAGCCTCAACCAAAAGATTAGTTTGAAAGAGTTATTCAGAGTCTATTTGATCAACAGCCTATCAGGGTAAAATTTCATGATAACAAGATGCATCAAGTGATAACTAGACAGAATGATATTTCCAATGAGCTCAATTTGGAGTTGAGTAAGACCTCCAAAAGATTCCTTCAAGAGCACACTTCATTTTTTCACACTCATTCTGCACTTTTTGACCAGTCTTGGGAGAATTCATTTTGGAGGGGCTATAATTGATCATTTTTAGTGTGTGATAGGTATTTTATGTAGCCAATAGAGATGCATTTCCAACGAACTATGATGGACTCAATTTCGACTTTGGGAAGGCACTCAAAGTTCAATTTTAATCCGGTGGTGTGCACTTCCTTCTAGCGCTACGCACTTGCCTAGAAATTAGCAACATGGTCAAATGCACAGTGCCCTAAGCGTTGTGCACTTCTTTGGGGAACGTTTTGAAGAAATGGAGACCACCACTGGATGCATAAGGACAACTATATCTAATAATACCATGTTTCCAGCCTTTGTTTGCAAAACTAGCAAGTGAAAAGGGCAAAATACTAGCAAAAAATCATGTTTCTACCTCATTTTTTACCCAAGAGTTGCGCTTGACCGGTCTTGGGAAAATGAAGTTTTGGAGGGTCAAATCATGTCCATTTTGGAAAATAAAGGCAGGTTTGGAAATTATATAGGACAAGCTTTCCACTGAGCTATACTGGGCTCTATTTGGACATTGGAAAGGTAGTCAAAAGTAGCCTACAAGATGGATGGCACACATGACACTGTGAGGGCGAACTTGACAGAAGGATGGTGCACTTGACAATTTGCCTGATTTTTCATTGTTCTTCTCTAGATTTTATTTTCATCTATGGAAATAATATTTTTAATGATTTAATTGATATGGTAAATGTAATTATGGTCTTTTACTATTACCTAGCGGTAAATACATTAGGTTAATAGTCTTCATCAAGTCAAATGAATCAGTTTCAATGTAATTAGGGATTAGTCACTTTGACCACCCTACACTCTAGCTATCAATCCAGATTTTGGTGGAACTGCTCCTCCTCTCAGGGATTCAACCCCTACTGTTGGGAGGAGTTTGTTTTGATGTCTATATCTTCCCTTTCTTCACTCTTTTCAGAGGTTATACTCAGTTGAATGTTGTACTAGTGATCAGAGACACTATTGTATCATATTTTGGCCCGTTTTAATAGATGAGTTGCAGCTATTTCTTTGGGATACATGGGGTATGGATGTTTAGCATTGTTTCTTATGTTTTATCATTTGCATGAATGTTTTGTAACCTCATAAACCATTTCATGTCTGTTATATGGTAATTTTCAAGTTGATAGGCAGAATACATGTCTGCTCCTACTATGTTTTGGGAAAGTTATCATAATTTGTCCATTTCTCTTCATTTTAAGAAGAATACATCTCATATTCTCTTCCTAACTCCTCACCAGTCTTAAACCATCTCATCGAATCACCTTTTAAGTTCTAAGCCTCCTGTCTACCTTGCCCCTTTGAATGTCTACAATCATATCTTTTTTTGCCCTGGCCTAGCCTCTTTGACCTAATACCCTCATCCAGCAATAATCCCGCCAAATAAAATCAAACAACCCTATGCACTTCATACCTAGCCTAAAACCCTAATCCATCCATCCCTCTTGGTTGTGACTCTTTGGAGAGAGCCCTCTCCGACCTAGTAGGGCTAACTACCAAGTCAAAATATTGGTCTGTGGTTACCTCAGCTAGACTCTTCCTCAGCCTTGGAGATCCACGGGAGTGATGACACTACCAAGAGGACAACTTTCAAGGCTTTACAAGTTGGCTACTACTAGACCACTCTCCACCAAGATGCAAGAAGATACACCAGTTGATGTGATCAGTGCTAGAGGATGGGGAAACCTACCCCCAAGAATGAAATTCCCTTACAACCTCAGGTGGATTTGGAGCCATTTAACAAGTGGGGCATGGATGTCATTGGGCCAATTGATCCACCATCATGGAAAAAAAAGTGCATCATTATGTGCACTGGTTATTTGACAAAGTGGGCTGAGACAAAATCTATCAAGGTAGAAACAAAGGAGAAAGTGGTTGAGTTCTTAAGGGAGAATGTGTTATACAAATTTGGGTTACCCCAGAGAGATAGTCACCAATCAAGGAGCTCAATTCAAATCACATCGATCGAGAATCTGTTAAGGCAACATCATATCAAGCACAAAAAATCTATTGCATATCATCCTCAGGCCAATGGACAAGTCGGGGTCATAAACAGGGCATTAGAAGGCATCCTCACCAAGGTTGTGAGTAGAAGAAGAAAGGATTGGGCAGAAAGATTAGTGGAGGCCACTTCGGCCTATAAGACAACTTGGAAAACAACTATTGGTTTTACCCCTTATGATTTGGTCTATGGAAAGAAGGCTTTGCACTATATTGAGTTTGAGTACAATACTTTGATAATGGTAGCCCAATTGGATTTAGATGTCACCAAAGCACAACAGGAGAGGTTGCTCCAATTAAATGGCTTGGATGATTTCAGAATATAGGCCCTCCTACACACCAAAGTTATCCAATTGTAGAGGAAGATCTGGCATGATAGGAATATCAAGGACAAAGTATTTCAAGAATGGGATTGGGCATTGCTATATGACTTTAGGTTCAAGGACTTCAAAGGAAAATTGATGACAATATGTTTAGGGCCATACCTGATAGAGAAATTCCATGACAATGGAGTTTTTCAAATTAGGACCATTTATGAGGAAGGAATTCTCTTTATTGTCAATGGCTATAGATTGAAGGTATATAGAAAGCCTATTTCCAAGGAAGAATTCATCAGCACCATCAACAGAGAGGTGAATGTGATTGGAAGTGTCATAGCTTCCAAGTCACAACATTCCTAGATATTGTTTTTGTTTGTGAAAAAAAAATTAAAAAATAATAAAAGGCATAGATGAAAACCTTTATGAGACATCTAAGGCCAACTCTTGGCTTGAAAACCTCCCTAAGGTAGCTTAGGCAGCCCAGGAGTAAAAAGAAAAAATAAAAGGTCCTTGGGTGAAAACCTCCCTTGAGGTGCTCAGGGAAGGCATACAGGTTGAAATACTCTCCTGACTCAGCATGTGTGTCCCTAAAAAAAGAGAAAGAAGAAAAAATAGAAAAAACAAAGGGAAATTTCATGACAGGAAGCCACAACACATTTGTTAATAATTTTTGTCATTTGCAAGTTTTGAGGACAGTGGTGAATTTCAGGGCTATAGGGCCAACATCCTCAAGTCTCCATCCACTCCATATCCTCCATGCAACCCATTTCCTCACCACTCTCCACCATCCTAGTGGCTTAAAAATCCAATTTCAGGCCCTCTCTGGATTGTTACAGGAAGACTGTAATTTCTACAAGACGATCCTGTAGCAATACAGGAAGGGGATCTGAATGATAAAATCACCAAGAATTACCTTGCAAAAGTTAAATGAGGTCCCCCCACCTTGATCCACCACTCATCCATCCTTCATACATCATTGTTCACAAATAGATCAATATATTTCAAAACTAACCCTGAACTATTTCTCATCCTGAGAATTTCTGAAAAGAAACAAAGTACATTCCCTCCATTTCCATAACCCTACACTAATTAATCAAGGCCCTAACATTATCCTCCAAGCCATAAACATTATTTATCATCACTACCCTAAAGTTAAAAGACCTTGGAAGAGAAGAAAAGGGCTGCTACAAGATTCTCTTGTAGCGACCTATGCAACAATTACAGAGAAGCCAGAAGCCTAGTTTTTTCCTTCCCATCAAGTTGAGGGGATGATAACATCTCATGAGGCACTCTGACACTCCAAGCAAGAATTTACAACAACAACATCTAGAATATCAACAAAGGACCTACACGCATAGCAAGAACAACAGTCAAACACACAGGAGCAAAGAAAATATATGCAGGAGTAGAAAAAGACAGCAAGACAACTCCCTGGGTAATAGTACAAATGTCTAGCACTCGAGCGTGCATCGATCGAACATAAGGTAGGAAGAAGTATGGAAACCTCTCAGCTCCTCCCTATGTGTAAAATAATGAAAAATGTATGAATGTCAAGGTAAGGTATTTTTTATAAGTTGGAGGTGGCCAGTTAACTTGGCCACCTTTGGTCAGTGAACAAAAAGTGATTTATAAGTCATCATGCAACATGGGAGTGTCACATCAGTCAATATTAGATAACATAGAGTGGGATTTTATTACGAGGGACAAGGATATGATCACTTGAAGTGGGATAGAGGTCCAAATGAGGAAAGCTTGTACCTCTGCCAAGTCATCACAACACTCTGAGCCCTAGCCCAAAATAGCAGATAATGTACTGAGGCTCAAATTATCTTGCATCTACACTCATTTCAAAAACATTTAAGGTAAGGATGAGCTTGGGGATCCATCTGGGAGATTCAAACCTTACTCTGTCATTTTTATAAGAGGAAGCTATAGGAGGCTAAATGAAACTACATGAAGCCCAAAAATTTGCTACAAGAAACCTCCAAGGGTGAAAGAACGCTACCAAGGGTTGATTTGGTCTCCAATTATCCTCATTCCATGTCGTGTGGTGAAAATTAAGTGGCCCCTCTCATTCATCTGTCCATAATTTACATGTTGGTGCACCCTGAATTCTAAAAGTAATATCAGTCATCTTGTGAATCAAAATAATTTTTTTGAGTATAGATTAGAGGGAATATATATAATGGTCCCCAACTAGAGATTCCAACCCTCTGTTCCCATTGAATTACACAACTAATCTATCACAGGAAGGAACCCTCCTACACTTAATTGAAAACAAAGGAAAATATGGGAGGGGGTTTCAATAGAAGGGAGCTTACTGACATTAAAACAATTCACATTCACCCTCATGTATTAGACATTTACATAAGGTATCAGTGGTTAGGTTTCTTTGAGCTACTAAAAGGATATGACAATGACATTACCTATGAATTTTTCATGGCCCTAAACTCTTAGAAAAGAGTCAGTGCCACCACTGTGGTAAGGGGATTAGCCATTTCCATCAGTCTTGAGCTAATTAGAAGGGTGACAACCCTTCCCCTAGGAATCCAATGGAGGAGAGAAGAGAAGAGAAGCAGTGCCATTGCCAAAAACAGCTTCTTCATTGTTGACAAGAAACCTATTGAAGATAAAAATGTAGTCAGGAGGGAAATCCTACACTATCCCTGGGATGAGGTGGCCTACCATATCCTCAAGTTCATTTCCTATGAAGGAAGACTGAGTGTAGTCTATGGCTACCATTTTAGATTTCTCCATGAACTAAGGTTTCAAGCATAATTACCCCTAGCCCAACGACTCAGTGTACCTTTTTTCCTCCTACAGTCCATCAAGGACATGAAACAAAAGGTGAGAGAGGGCAAGCACCAACACCTAGGCCGTCATGGCCTCATTAAATTGATCGTGGAATATGATTTGAATAAAATAAGGATCCCTTTCCTCTGGTCCAAATTCAAGGATATGGACAAAGAAGCCTTCATTAACACTCAAATCCTCACACTAGGTGAGACCCCAGCCTCTAGTGCTAGAGGAAGAGAAGGGAAACAAGAGGAACAAGAGGCAGAGGCAAAGAAAAAAGGAAGAACCAAAGCAAGAATAAGAAGTAGAGAAAGATAAAGATGAAGAAGAAGAGGAGGAGAAACAGGAATAATCAAGCGTTGAGAAAACCACTACATCTAGAGAAGAAGAGGTATCCTTAGAGCAAATAACTTTGTCTCCAGGACCCACTGAAAAAGAGGTAAATTCCACCTTAGCTACCTTGAGCACAACAATCAAACCTAAAAATAAAAGGAAAAGGAAAACTCTCCTCTACTTCAAAACCATGAAAAGCACTAGGATTAAATAGGGGAGGCCTGAAACTCCCACAAAGGCCCCTATTACAATTGAGGAATCCCCAAGTGAAAAAGAGGAGCTAGTACCCATTGAAAGGAAATTTGAGGAGGTCACCTCTCCTACAGCCATATCAAAGACTACCATAGCATATTTAAGGAAGCCTACCACTAGATCAAGCTCCTCTAAAAAACCCAAGGTACCTACCACACTCCAATAAAAAGGAAAAGGGAAGCTATAGGAAAAGCAGAGCATGTTACAATAAAGACAAAGCATCCTACAGGAAGAACAAAAAATGCTACAAGAAGAGAAGAAGGAGAAACAAGAAGGGAAAAAGGAAACACAATAGCTATAGGAGGGGGCAACTTCCCCAAGAACATTTAAAAATGGTTTCCTATAGCTACAGGAGCCTAGTCCACAGCCTAGTTTGAGCTCCTATTATAAGTTCATTGAAGGAGGCATAGTGATCCCACAAAAATTTGTAGTCCCACTTTTCTTTTAACTTGGAGAAGAAAGAGGAAGGACCCAAATATGGATGCATATTGCTAAATCTAAGAAGGTGGAAGATGTGGGCCTCATGGAAGAGAAGGTTGTTGAAATGGACAAGGAGTTAAGTGAGTTAAAGGAAAATAAATCCATAATGAGAGAACAGCTACATGCAAACAATAGATGGTTGAAGAAGAAATTGCAAGAAAATGAAACCCAATTTTCCACAATGGCAAGCCTCTCCATGGAGGCACTACCGTGCAAATTTCCATCCATGTCTTATGCACTATTACTCAAAGAACAATGGATGTAGTTCCAAATAAAGACATTAGCACAACATGGATCCCTACCATTTCAAGATTACAAGCATTTAATTGAGTTGTGTGACCAAAGTAGCATAGAAGACAAAGCCAAATTAGCTAAGTTTTACTTGCACAACCTCACCTTAACTGATATGAATGTTTGGGACCCTAATGCTAAGTTGGGAGTCCTACAACTAATGGCCCTTACATCATGAATGACTCATGAGGAGGCTAGAGCTGAGGAAGTGAAGAAAGTAATGGAAAAGGAAGAAAAAGAACCCCTCAATATCAGGGCAGATCATATAAGTCCCATGGCTATAATCAATACTCACAACATCATCTCCAACGATGCCAAGCTAGCACCTAGATACCTTGCCACTCAAGAGCAGACTATCTCCCATTTTGAGGACACTCTCAGGCTATTAGGGACAAAGAGCCAACAATCGTGTCAAAGAAGATGGAATTCCTTGACACACAGTCTCCAAATCAGGGAGTATCACTCTCTTGAAAGGTTGAGGAATGCATTAGAAATAACACCCATATACAAAACGACCATGAAAAGATTAGAGATCAACTGAATTGGACTCAAGCTCAAACCACATTTGATGTTGGGTTTACAAGAATGAAGGAATGAAGAATAGGAAAGGAAGAAGTGGGCAGACATATAAAAGGATGCACGCTTCTATCCTCAAGAGGGCACACCATCTGTAGAACTTTGAGATGTCAGAGAGGCCACTAGGGCCATGAAAGACTTGGACATAGATGACTGGGTTTCTCAGGGGATGAGCAACAATTTCAGTAGGGGATCATGATGAGGCTCATCAATAGGTATATCATAAGGATCACAATGCCATCCTCTAGCTTATTAAATTATCTTTTTTCTCAAATTTATCTACAAAATTTGTTATATTATGCTTAGTGTGAGGAGTAAAAGATGTGTTTCTATGTCATGTGGCCTAATGTGTGTTAAATGCGGCAATTGAAGCAATTTTGAGATAATTTGAGTGCAGAAGCTTGGAGTAAACAACAAAGAGATATTCTAGGAGGTTTTCCACCTCCTTAACCCCTCAAATTGGAAAAATATTAGCACTCTATCTCTCATCAAATCAAGGTCATTGGTAGCTAAGCAGGTTGTGATCATTGCCAACCAAGCCAGTGCAGTTCAAGGGAGATCTAGATCCACCTATTCTCAAGTTAGGGACACTAACATCATGTTTTCTAAGGATCTGTTGGTAGCTACCATTTTTTTATAAATAAACATCCTAAGGAACTCATTAGGATTCAAAGTTTTATTATAGCTAAGATGTCATTGAGCTAAAGCACTTGTGACTATTATTTTGATAATGTATTTGACATTTCTAGAATGATAATGAGAAGTTTTGTATTGATCAATCACTAAGTTAGTTCTGCAGGCTGAAGCTCTTGGGTTTGGGTCCAACCCTAGCAAGCTAAGTCCCTCCTGTGTACTTATATTTCTCTTAGCCTAGAATGTTGACTAGATGTTGCAGCTCAGTAGAGCTTATTCATATTTCTTTTAGATTAGAATGCTAATTAGTTATTGCAATTCAGTAGAGTTTATTCATATTTATTTTATCTTGGAATGTTGATTACTTGTTGTAGTTCAGTAGAGGATAATCCTTCAAAAAGTATGTGACTATGATGCCTATCTCATCTCTCTCATGGGAGAGTGATTAGAGGATCCCACCATCACAACCCAAAAATAGTGTGCAATTTCCTGTTTATGATTTCTTGGAAAGGTTTACATTTGGTATCTTGCTTCACATATGATTGTTGTAGCTTAGAAGGTAGTTCATTGCATAGATCAAGTTCGTAGAATTTGTTAGATAGTTTCTAAATTCAATTCATCTTTTCCACCCTTATTTTTAATATTTTGCAAATGAAAAGAGGAACAGGTGCATGTGATGTTGCAGGGTTGTTGGATCTGCAGGCAAGGAATCCTTCCACGAACTCCATCTAGGAATTCTCCACCCAATTTTGATGCATGCCAATAGATGTTCTTGATCTCTTTTTTTGGTAGTTGTGAGAAGCTCTCTTAGCCCAAATCTAGCCTTCTTGAAGTGTTGGGCTTGGCTAGAAGTGTTAATCACCTTCCCTACATTCCTCACAACCTTAATTCCACTTTCCATTACTTCATCCCATTTACTCACCCTCCAAACCCTCTCGGAAAACTTCCTGTAGCATTTCAGGATATCTTGTAGCACTAGAAGAATCATGTAGCAACATCCTGTAGCACACCTACAGCAGTTTGTTTTGACACTGTTTTGACCTGCAATGATAGAATAACTTAGTTTAGGAGTAGGTTGACCCCTCATCTTGGATTCCATAACCATAAGTACCACCTAGGTCATTCCCTTCACTCGTTTTTCTTCCCTACAAGAGTGAATCTAATTAGTTCTTTCATTTTGAATTTGGCAATTAGGACCTTACTTAATTTGCAAGTTTCAATTAGATAAACAATACATGCATTATTGAGTTGTGAATTGGTAGGATGTTCTTCTATTTTTAAGAAAACCTGATAGCTATATGATTGATTGCAAATTAGAGTAGTTTCCTTTCTGTAGTTAGCATAAGTATTTTGTTTTTCATGAATGGAATCAATAGCATTTACAAGTTGACAACATTTACAAGTTAGAGTTGAAAAGCATTTACTTTCTTTGCACTAGGACTAGCTTTTACATTCTTCTTTCAGTAGTTAATGTCCTTTAAGTTCAGTAGAGGAATGGTCTTGGAGCCCTAATGATCAAGTGACCTGGTTGAGAGTGGCATGAGTATAATTCATCTACTGTGTATATATCACTTTCACCTCGAAGTTTGTACGAGCCCCGGGTTGACAAGTAAAGTTGAAGAGCCCCTGGAAGTTGCAACACTCTTGGTGCAATATCAGGGCTCACCAACTGGCACATTTAATTTAGTTCATCTCTTGGGTTTGTATAATTTAGCAAAGAATGAGCATGGGGTTTGTGAGAAGACCCAATAATTAAAAATCTAAAGAATGAGCTATTGTATGAGGAGAAAACAATGAGAAGAAGGCATAGTAGTGGAGTTATTGCATGGGGAGAAAACATGGAGAAGATGTTAGGCCCCTATAATACTGGTGATTCCCCCATTACTATTGTCATTATATCCCTTATTGTTATTATTGTGCCCCTATTGTCCCCATATTGTTATCAGTATGCCCCATAGAAACCCACTATTGTTATTTTTGTGCCCTTATGTTATTACTGTTATGTCAGCTTGATTATATTGTGACCCCTTAGACTCCTATATATAGAAGGGAGGTTTAGTCATTTGCATCATCCAAGAATTATTAATTTGTGTAATGTAAAGGAGGTTCCCCCTCGAATAGGCCGAATTCTAAGGCATTGATCTATATTTTCTATCTTTTGTGAGTTGGTTTCCTAACATTTGGTACCAGAGCTTTGGATTCTAGGGTTTCGCTGCTCCAAACCTGTCATCATGGAATTTTCGCTATAATTTTTTTTCTGCTATTTTTCAGAAGCTACAAAAGAAACCCATTTGAGCTGAAATCTTTTTGAACTTTGGGTCCAAATTTCAGAGCTTGTCTCGCTATATTTACGGAGATATAAGCAGAGGAAGTTAGGGTTTTGGAAGACTCTCGAATTACATTCCAAACAGGTGACCTGAGGAAACTCGTCATAACTTCTGTTTTGGGCATCAGATTAAAATTTCGTAAGAATTTTTAGAAAGAAGACGACCTGTAGTTTTATTTGTATCAATTTCAGGTACTAAGGTGGAAACAGTGACACGTGGCACGTCGTACAAGTTATCTCTACTAAACTAGTCTATAATCAAGTCACCGTGGGAGATTTGGCATAACTCTTCCTTGGAGAATCCAATCTTCATTAGACTTGTGGGTTAGAAAGAGGACTCAAAGGTATACCGTAGGATGAGATTTCAGATATTCGAGATCCGCAAGTACAGAGATACAACAGATTCAATATCGAGCTCTTACAAAGTGAAAAAAAGGTGTGTAGTTTTTTTAAAATTTTGCATAAGATTGGTTTGAAGAAATAGTTTGAAGGAATTCAAAGGGAATAGTGAAGAATTATTACCATTAATTAATGCCCCGAAGAAAGAAAATGGAAACACCTAGTAAGCAACCTGAAAGCTCTAGCATGACTTGTGAAGAAGAGTGTTACACTAAAATTTGTCACCATGACTATTTGTAGTTAGTATGGCTCCATCAACAGTCATACTATCCTCCTTGGC
>APFE030224072.1:0-20193 GCA_000404065.3 Pinus taeda | reverse complement strand
GTGTACGCACCTTTTGAATGGTGTGCCTGCGTACTCCTTATTTTCTTCAATATTTGAGAGCTGTTCATCAATGTTTGCTATTGACCTGTTGTACGGTGATCCATCACCTGTATGGGTTGCCATCAAGGACAACACTTTAGCCACAATGCCAACACCAAGGATGTCTCACTTGCAAGAGAAGCATGTAAAACAAAGAAATCAGTTGCCAACATGTCTCTAGCCAATACCATGCATCATTTTATGTTGAACATGTTCCCCTTGAGCATGTAAATTGTTAAAAAATGTAGCAAGAAAGGCTCAATTTGACTTTAGCCTTAGTTTAAGCAAATCAAAATTCCACATCAACATGTCAACTTCAAGGGAGCTAACTAGTGTGACATGGATATTCTCACTCAGTTAGCTCGGTAAATTAAATTTAGAGAGCTTGGAGTTCAACTATGAAAGTGTGATTGCTAAACTTTAGCAATCTAGTTCAATTATTTTTAGTTGTATTCAATTAACTGACCTCTAACTATTGATAGATTCAGTTGAAGGTCAATTGTGCGGTGGGATAGTGTTGGGTGTGTGTTATATTCTTTCCACTACTATCCCCTATTGAGGGGTTTGTAGGGGAATGGTAGCCCCCCTACACAGGGTCTGGGGTAGTGCCCCATGAATTTCTTTTTATGCGGAACCAATGATAGTTGGGTGAACCCAAGGATGGGGAGCAGGCCCAAAGATGATGGGAAGACATACTTTTTGTGCATGGGTTTTACACATGGTTTTGAGCATGATCGTTTTCTTCCCATGGAATTTTGTAGATCCGGTCAAGGGAACTATGGTTATTTTCTAATCCAGGGTTAATGGATTGGGGTTTATGAATGCTTTGGCATGTATATATATATATATGTATTGTAACATTGAAAGGAAAATAAAGAAAAACCAATTTGGTAGTCCCAGTTCTGGGATCTAGGGGAAAATGTCTATGTATATTTGTTTTATGTTCTCGCCATTGTTCATTTTTCCTGTTTGAAGAATTCATTTGTACGTAATTTTTGTATAGGGTTAAAACCTACAAACAACAATCTAACTCAAATATCTATCAGTTAATTGATCAAACAACCCAAAATAGATCATGCATACATGGAATTTGAATTGCTCAGCTAAGGTGAGGAGACTGTTAACACTCAGGTTGTTCCCTGCTTCCTAAAGGGAATACGGCCGAGGTAACCACTGACCAATCTTTAAGCTACAGGTCCTAGCCTACCTGCAACCAGAGAGGGCTCTCTCTTTATAATTTAGCTTTGTTTGATGAATGTTTTTAGGCTAGTTATGGTGTAGTGTTTTGTTTGAATTTGGTGGGTTGGTGAATCCAGACATAACTGAAATATAGATCATAGAAGAGTTTGGTCCATTGGGCAATGGAGTTGAGGTATTTGTGCTGTTGAAGTAGATTTATGAAGACAGAGTGTTGCTGTAGAGCCAGATAGGCATATGTGAAGCAATTTACCAGATTTTTTGATGAAATTATGGAATTAGCGAGTGAAAGGCAGTTAAGAATCTTTCACTATGCTAACAAAGAAAAATGAAAGTATTCCTTAAGAGCAGTTAAGAATTCTTAAACAATTTTCACCACGACAGAATTTGTTAGACATGAGCAATCAAGAATTCATATCCATGGCTAATCCAGAAGAAAACATATTTAGAAATAGAGATTGAGCATAGGGTGTTCAAAACAAATCCTAGGCTATTCTTTTTCTCTATTTCCTAGGATTATGAAAACATAAGAATTATGGAATACACAGAAAACACATACACAGTTCAGAGAAACTTATTGCTCCAGCAAATGACACAGGAAGTCTGCAACAAAAGAGAGCTATTCATTTCCATCTCCAGACAACATAGGAACCAGAAATCTCCACCAACAATTTGAATTATCAAAATGTCTCAAAAATACAGTAGAGCTCTTAAGAAAGAATTACACTAGAACCGACCCTCAATACGTTATTTGAGGGGATATATATACAAAATAGGGTACAAAATATCTCAATAGAGAGTTATTGTGCAATAAATTGCACCACCAACTCTCTTACAAAAGTAAATAAAAAACATAACTACATCATTTAATGCTGAGATGGCAGCTATCTTTCTGTCAGATAGCTTTTGACTTTATGGCTCAGGAAAGTGGGTTGTAGATGTGCCTTTAACTCTGCGTTAATTGAGCCTGCTGTCTGGGTGCGTTGGTGAGTCACTTGTACGGATGCCCCCTGTAATACCTGTGTGTTGACCTATCTGCTTCCCTGTACCGTGACTGAAAACTTGATTTTTCTCAAAAAGGAAATAACATAGTGGCATTATCTGGGAAGAATTTCCAGCATTGCCTGCCACCAATCAGCTGGAGGAAGCTGATGCCTCCTTCTTTTCACCAGGGTTTCATCTGCCTCTATATATCTATAGAAGTTTGGAGGCACCTCAAACAGATGATTTATCTCATGTTCAATAAAAAAACAGATTTTCCAACTTGTCATACAGAGATTGCCCAGAGGGACGCCCTGCTTCTTCTGTGGAGCTGCTAGATGTTGTTATCTAATTTTCCACATAATTGTTGATCCTTGTCATATACTGATTATATGGCAGCAGCTGTCCTGTGCCAGTTACTAGGCTTGTCAGTCCTTTATCCTGTAATATGGTCATTTTTGCCCTGAATTCATCAATCTCTGCTTTCATTTCCTGACATTTTCTCTCCAGAGTTTGAGTGAAGTTCCTCAAGGTCAGTACCTTCTTAGCTGTCAGGATTGTATCTGTTCTGCTGCTTATCTCTAGAGCTGCCAGTTCCTCTCTAGTGTGGTTATTAAGGAAATGGATCATTTTGGTGGCTTGCTCGGGCATTATTCCCAGTGCTGTTCTGGCTCTTTGTATTTCCACATGAGCCATGCCTATCAGCTCAACCTGCTCATAAATTGCCTAAATTGACCTCCATTTGTCCTGTATTGATTGGCCAATTTTGGCCCAAATTATCTTCTTTATTTTTGCTAGGGTTTTACCTAGGAGAAAATCATTTTCCAGAGTTTTTACTTTGGCCTCTAAGGCCTTTATTTCTCTCTGTTTCTCTGCTACTGTCATCTTGGATTTATCATAACTGGTCTCCAGCTTGGCCAGTCTATCCTTGGCTTGATTTATTTTAGTTACTTGAGTCTCAAACTCTTTAACAGCTTTCATCAAGTCCTCCACGCTCATGCTGGATTCTGCTACTGTTGTTGCTTCTGCTGTTGCTCCTGTTGCTGATGTACCTGTGGTAGGTGCTGGAATAGCAGGAGGGGATGCTGCTGCTTGTGTGGGAGGGGCAGGTCCAAGAGTTGTTGATGTTTGAGGGGGCTGGGAGGCTGACTCCCCTTGCTTTTCCTGCAGTGCTTTCTCTAATTCTGCTTCCATTTGTAATATTCTTTGATTCATTACCAAAAGCAGCTCCATGGCATCATCTACTTGCTTTTCTTGTGCAAGTTCTGTTGTTTGAGGGTGAAGGGTAGGAGGCAATTTTGCCTGCCTTCTTAGTGCAACAATGTCATCCTCTTTTTTCTTCATGAGGGCCCTAACACCCTTTGGATCCTTTGGGTCATGTCCCAAATCAACTATTATGTCTTCCAAAGTCTTTATCCAGTTGTCCTTTGCAGAGGAAGACAACCTTTCCAAATCAAGCTGTGTGTTTGTATTCTTCAGGGCTTCTTTTAGCTGATGGGCCAGCATGGCCCTGTTTGCAAGTGTTGCATACACCATTTCCCCAGTCTGTTTGTGTAGCTCAATCTGATCCATGGGGTGTATGCCTTTAGAAAAGACCTCCAAATTTGTTCTATAGTAATCTGCAGAGGTCTTGGGATGTGGGACTTTAGGCTTTAAATAAGTGAAGATCATTTTTTCTTCTTTAAGATCATAGGCAGCCATCAATCTTTGCTTTTTGGCTCGAGTTGTCTTCAAGAATTGCTCATAGAGCTGCACTCTCAACATTTCATTCTGTGCCTTGATCTCTATGAAGCCTTCTTTGATTGCTGCTGGTTTCTTGCCTTGTTGTTTTGAGGAGGATACCTTTGTGGTGTGCTGTAGGGCCTGTTCTAGCTGGAATGAGCTAGTGGCAGTCTGCTGGCTTGTTTTCCTTTCTCTGATGTGGCTTTCTGCCCTTTCCTCATTGATATCTCCTTCTTCTGTTTCAGGGTCAATACTCGGCCTCTTGGCTTTTGGTTGCTGTGATGAACCTGTTGGAGGTGTGACCTCCTCTGTATCTCTCTTTTTTCCTCTCTCTTCATTGAGAGGAGTTTGCAAAATTGGGATTTGGGGTGGTCCAGTTTTCTCTGAAGGGGCTTGCCCTTCAGTCCGATCCTTTGATGTGCTGGACTGCCCTGTCTCTTCCTGTTGATGTTCATCCATTTTTTCTTTCCCCTTTGATGTAGTTGTTGTTGCAGGAGCTTGCTGGGTGTCCTGTGCAGCTGGAGCAGTAGAAGTGCCTTCTCCTACTTGGACTGGTTGTTTGAACAAGACCTGTTGACAAGAATCCAAGTCAAGAATTTTTTCCAAATCTTTCACAGTTTGCTCCATTTTTTATTCCTGAGTCAATTCCTCTACTATTGATTCAGGTACCCATTCATCTTGGTTGGCAAAGTGTTGTATTTGTAGGTATGGGCAATGCTTATAGGCTAGCAGCCTATACTTGACCCTCCTAGCACTGATGAAACCTTCAGGGTCATAAGGGACCCTCCAGAAGCTTCTTTTGAGTTTGAGTTGTTGCCCAGTATTTGATCAGCTTCTTGCCAACCATCTTTCTTATTCATGACAAATGGGCCTAGGTGGTCTCTGAACTTTAGGTTGGCTTTCTTCTTGGCACTGTGGAAGTGTGTCAAATCAGAGTTTATAAGTTGTCTGTAGTATTCCAGGGCAAACAACCTCATAGGCACATATTTTGGGAGCCTGTAGGGACAGAGCTCACAACCATAGATTTTGATGAATGTGTGATTTTGGTACAAGTACCAATCACCTATCTTGTAACTCCTGGATAGCTGCAAGATTTTCTGCATATCCTCGGAAAATCTGGCAGGAGGAGTCCTCTTTAAGAGGCATGTGACTAGATATACAAACTGGTCAATAAATTCACAGTATGAGTAGGGGGAATTCTGGACTTGGTGGAAGACTGAAGACCAGAAGATAACAGAGCTCCTCTCACCCTGTGAGTCTAGCTTCTTGATTGGGCACTGGAAGCAATCTGTTTGATAGTACATGAATAGGTGATAGATGTATGATGAATACTTAAATATTGCCTCTCTATTCAATCTTGACAATTGGTCATGTATCTTATTGTCAATATATTTGGCATAATTGTACTTCATAGCAGGGGGTTTCTCAAGGCTATATGCAGACAGCATGACCAGCACAGTTTCATCAACATGCTCATTTGTAGTGAACCCCAACACAGAGGTTAACATATCCACCAATAGCTTGCCTACCTCATTGAAATCTACATATGAAAAAGGAGGTGGCCCAGAAGGTTGGCAGTCTGCCTTCATGAATTTCCTGGCTATTGCAGCTATGTCTATGCTAGAGAGCTTAGAGCCCTTATCCAGCAAGTACTTAATGGAGAAGGGGTATAGTAGCTGGGTTTGCTTGTAGTTCAACATTTGATTGATGGAATCTAGTGTTATGTAGAAGAGGATGCTCCCAGATGGAGACTTCACAGCTCTGAGCTTCTGGTCATAGTTTTCTGCACAGAGGTGAATGACTTCAGGAAAAATGTTCACAGAAGGCAGGAAGTAGGTGGGCAGATTGGATTCCCAGATGCCATACATGTCACTGTTGTGCAAGTGACTATTCCTTAGCTGGCAGAAAGTTTGTAAGTGATTCCTCTCTGCCACAAAGTCTGTAATGAGGAAATCACTGTCCACCAGTGGCATAGCTTCCAGTTCTTTACTAGGTGGATTCACAGGAGCTACATCCAGAGCAGTTGGAGTAGCCATGTCTGGTTTTAACTGGATGTTTTACTGGATTTTCAAGTTTGGTACAAATGCTGAGGAATTCTTGCTAATTTCTGTTTGGTAGTGAGTAGCTTGACAGTGTAAGGAGGCTCTTGCAAGTTTAATGAACTGTGGGGCACTCTGTTTTGAAGAACCAAAGTGTGTTTGAGCTAATTAATTGGTTGTTTGCAGGGAATTTCTATTAGCAGGGGTGAGGGAACTGCTGAATTCGTTTTCTAGCCGATAGCTCAGCTCCTTCAATTGCTTTTGTGGTGAATTTTATAAAGGGGAACGGGTTTCTTTCAGAGTTTTGTCGCACAAGGGTTTAACCAGTTTCTTAAGTAAATTTCAGTGGCCAATTTATCAGTGGGGAGATTTTAACAGAGTTTTTATGCAGGAAATTAGGAGAGCAAAGGAGAACAGTGGGTAAAGAAGGACGCCTGCGGCAAATACCTGGTTTTTATGGCGTAGGAGGCATTGAACTAGACGAATTGTAGGTACTCGAGTCGATAATGAGGGCGGAAACAACTTTGGCGGGTGGAATTTGTGTTTTGACCGTTGCACGTCGTTTTCGCATGCAGAGGAGCTCCAGAGATAATGAAAAATAATTACCAATAATGGTTAATTCTCGTCTTTTTATGCATTTTTGGAATATTGGTGCCTTTTTGGTGATGACGTCATGCTGATGTCATCATGGGCCCGGGTACAGACGGGTGACGTGGCAGCTGACGTGGGTGCCCAGGTGGCAGTGACACAGTGGCAGGGTGGACAGGCGGACGGGTGACATGGATATGGCGTGGAGACATGGTGGCGGAAAAGGAGGGGTGACGTCACGCTGACGGGGGCATGACGTCAACGCGGGAGGAGGCGGTAAGCAGTTTCCCCGGAAGGCCTGATGGCGGTGAATGGTATTGAGGGGGGGGCAGCGAACATAGCGGGAGGCCGACGTGTGGCGGGGGTACGATGGCAATACCGCCAATCCCCTGGACGCAAAAGGTCGGGCGGCTTGTCCATAAGAATGACCGCCCACCGTTAGATGGGCGGGGTCGACGATCGTGTGATGGGCGGTAAATCTGATGTGACGTCGCGTTAATGTGAAGGGAACCTGCCCAATATTTAATTAGATTTCATTAAATCGGGCGCGGGGAGGGTAGAAAACTTTAGGTTTCAGGTTTATGGGTTAATGCGCACACTTTATTAAAATGTTTTAATTAAAAAACTTTATAATAAAATGAAATTTGGGCGGATAAAGGGGTAAATGGGTTAGTGAGGGTGGGGTTTCAGATTTTTTGTCATTTAACCATAGTTTCTTGAAAAAACCATAGTCTAGGGACAAAGGGGCTAATACCAACCCCTGATAGGTTAATATTTCCCCAAGGAAGGGTTATATAGCTATAATGCTAGGGGGAGGGTATTTATACATATTTTTTGGGAATTTTTTCATAGATTCTAATAGAATTAGGGAAGGGGGGTAGTAGGGGAGCTAAAATAGTAGATTAGTGGTTAATATGACTTTGTGGGGTGAGTGAAGGGGTAAAGACTAAGTCCTAAGGGATAAAACTTAGAATTTGAAGGTAAATGAAATGATAAGAAAGCCTTTTTACACAAAAAATGTGGCTTCTTTTCTTGATTAAACTTCATGGTTTGACCCAGTAGCTTGCCATGAAATGAAGTGGAACTGGACACTTGAGCAGATCTCAAGGCCCTTGGGGGTGTTAGTAAATGAAGTTTGGGGGAAAATAGGGGAAATTAGACATGCTTCCAATGCTTGTCCTCCATTCTCTGCTTTTGATGCCAATACCCTGAGTGGTATGAGTCTTTGCACTTAATAAGCCAATTGGTGATGGCCCTCCATTTCTGCACCCTTGCACTACTTACCCATCCTAGTAATCCTAACATTTTTTCTTCATTTAAAGTGGGTGCACTTGAATTAGCAGACCCTGATTGTCCTCTTTTTCTTTTGACTTCCCTCCTATCTAAAATGTACCCTTATTTCTTCCAAGGACCCATATTAAGCAGTTGGGCACCTTCATTTCTCTACCTAGCTAGCCATCTGCCAAGCTTGAGCTGTTTGGACAGGGAACATTCTCTATTCTGCAACAAGCAATTTAAACATGGCATGGTCTAGTTTAGGCTATTGGGCCACCCATTAAGTATGATTAGCAGTAGCATTTATAGAGTATGATATTGCCCAAAAGATAGTAGTGGCATTTTGACTGGCCACTTTCCTGGTCTTTAGTTTGGGGTTCATTTTCACTTTTTTCTTGACCACTTGATTTTCTTGCCTTTTGATTATTCTTTTAAGGCATACCCTCTTTTCATTTTTTAATTTTCATAACATGTACACAAAATATGGAACCTTTGCAGCCTGTAATGTTGAACATATTTAGCCCTTCCACTGTCAATCATGAAAGATGAAACCTATTGGTATAGGAACCTAACAGTGGCTCCACTTGGGGATGGCTTTTCCTGAAGGAAAGCCAAGAACAGCAGGTCAGGTGGCCTTATTTTCCTCTTCTTACTGTAGTGAATTTGCTCTAGTATTGACACCTTTGATCTGAAACCAGTGAGCTGGTATGCAGTGTCTTATGACCTCATTTGTGTAAGGATTAACATTTTATGTCTTGCTAACATGTATCACTGCCTATCATTGGTTTTCTGCTCTGTAGACCTTACTCAATTCTGTTCATGGAGCTTTTCAAGCATCTATGTCATTCTTGATATGGTTTTGGTGATCTTTCTTCAAAATATGTTGTAGTTGTTCTTCTATCTATCTGCTGTAAAAAGAAAAAATGCTGAAAATATAGATATTTATGTACAATATGTGGCTATTCTATTCTCATGGATCATAGTAGTGTTTGAGCATTCTCCCATTCACTGGGCCTTCATCATTGTTTGACTCATCTAGACTCTTGAGAAAGAAGGTATTGTTGCCTTGCACAGCTTGAATTACAAATGGCCCTTTCCACAGAAAGTCAAATTTGCCATGCTTTCCTTTGTCTTCCCTCCTAGAGTCCCATTTCAATACTTTGTTCCCTATGAAAAAGTCCTCAGCTTTTGTTCTTTTGTCAAACACCTTTTTAAGCTTCTCTTGTAGAACCTGGGTTCTATGATACACTTCTTCCCTTGTTTGTTGTAAGTGGATTGTTTGATTGATCCTTCTCTGGATATCATTGGGTTCAGCCTATATTTCCTGCAGCAATTTGATCACAGGGATCCCAAGGGATGATGGGAACACAGCTTCTAGGCCATATACCAACTCATATGGGCTAGTACCAATAGATCTTTTAGTGGTCAACCTATCTGCCCATAGTGCATTTACCAGCTTCTTATGCCAATTCTTTTTGTTCTCCTCCAAGACCTTTTTAATGATGTTGATTAGACTTTTATTGGAGGACTCTGCTAGGCCATTGCCTTGAGGGTAATAGGCTATTGAATGACCTAGGGTAATATGATACTTGTGACAGAAGCTAATCATTCTCTTGGATTTAAAGGCAGCTGCATTATCTGTTATGATTTTCTCTGGGAAGCCAAATCTAGACAAGATGTTGGTTTCTAGGAATTGTATGATAATTGAATCATTTTCTTGTCTACAAGGTATGGCCTCTATCCATTTGGTGAAGTAATCAGTAGCTGTCAGGATCCATCTATGCTGGCCTGAGGATGAAGGGTGAATTTCCCCAATGAAGTCTAATCCCCATTGTTGAAATGGTTTTTCAGTTGAAATGGGCTTGAGGGGTAAGGGAAGTAACTTTTTCTTCCCTTCAAAGATATGACATTTATGACATGACATCACAAACATTTTTGAATCAGCAAACAGGGAGGGCCAGTAAAATCTAGCCCTCAGGATTTAATTAGCTGTTGATTTCCAATATAAGTGCCCTCCACAATCTCCTGCATGAAATTCTCTAAGGACCTTATTAGCTTCATCTGAAGTTAGGCACTTAAGCAGGACACCTTCATGGTTTTTCCAAAATAAAACATTATCTATGATACAAAATTTTGAAGCTTTCATTTTTAGAAATCTCTTTTTGGTTCTGGATAACCCTGGAGGAGCTTGTAGGTTTAATAATACAAAACATATGTCAGCATACCAAGGTGATTGTAAAAAGGCTTGATTGATCTATGGAGTCGCCATCTCCTGTTCGTTATCTAATTCATTGATGTCAAGGGCTTGGAAATTAGTTTCAGTCATTAGTTTAGCTAGCCCTTGTCCTTTTATAAGTTTTGTTGGTTTGATTTCTATATCATATTCCAAAATGTTGGCAATCCATTTTCCCCTCTTGCCTTCCATTCCCTCTTGAGTTAAAATGTCCTTCACTACTGCATTGGGCACATATGCAACTATGTGAGAGTATAGGATGTAAACTCTGAAATCTTTTATGGCTTTTACAAGGGCATATGCTTGCTTTTCCATGATTTTGTACTTGAGTGGGGCATCCCTAAGGGCTCTACTGAAAAAAGCAATAGGTTTTTCACATCCCAAGTCATCCTTTTGCAGTAAGACAGCAGCAATTGTATTTTCAGAGGCAAAGGAGAAGATTATAAAATCTCTATCAAAACTAGGGCTTGTAAGCACAGGTATTTTTGTCAAAGCTATCTTGATTTCTTCAAAAGCTTGTTTAGCCTCGATTGTCCATTTGACCTTGGCATCTTTCTTGAGCATATTGTTCAACAATCTTATCAGTTCAGCCAAGTTAGGAATAAAACTTCTTAGGAAATTAATCTTTCCTGAAAAGGCTTGTAATTCTTTGATGTTTCTTGGATGGGGAACTTGAAGTATAGCTTGAATCCTATCAGGGTCAATTCTTATGCCATCTTTTGAAATTATATGACCTAGGAGTTTGCCTTCTTCTAGGCTAAATAGCGATTTATTTGGGTTCAAAGAAATGCCATACTTTCTGCAAATTAAGAACACTTGTCTAAGGTGTTTTAAATGTTCCTGGTCTGATTTTGAGAAGGCTGTTAGATCGTTAAGGTAGATGACTGAGAAATTGTGGATTTATTTTGCAAAGGCTATGTCCATTGCCCTTTGAAATGTGGCTCCAACATTATTGAGTCCAAAAGGCATTTTGACATATTTGAAAGTTCCCCAAGGTGTGGTGAAAGTTGTTTTATCTTGGTCATCTAGGTGAACTAAGATTTGATTGAATCCTGAGAAGCCATCCAGTAATGAGATCCTTGAAGCTCCCACTACCCTTTGTAAGATGTGATCCATTTTTGGTAAGGGGTAGGTGTGGTCTTGGAGAGGACTTTTTTAAATTTCTCAGTCCCACCCACAAAGTATTATCTCCCCAGTTTTCTTTTCTTTTTAGGTACAAGGTTAAGAAATTCCATTCAGAAAACCTTATGGGAGCAATAATCCAGCTTCATACATCATTTTACTTCCTTTCTATTAGGGGGAAGAGCACTGGATTCATCTTCTTAAGTTTCTGTTTAAGGGTTTTTTGTTTTCTTTCAGGGGTATTGTGTGCTGGATAACTGTAGTATCATAGGATTTAAGGTCCTCATAGCTCCAGGCAAACACATCCTGAAACTCTTTGAACAGTTTGATATATTCTGATTTCTTATTAGGAGGTAAGGTTCTAGAAAGCTTGACCATTTTGGGATTTTCAATGGTCCCAATGTTGCACTCCTCTATTTCTGGATTGATGGGTTGCATCTTTGGTTTCTTAGAGAGATCATTTGAATCAAAAATGTCTTCTAAAGGAGCAAGACCTGTGGGCAAGAAATTATCTTTTAGTTGAATTACTTCAGTTTCTTCTTCATTAATTTCATCGAGATCTGTTACTTTTAGCTTCTGTAAATTGGCAGAGTCAAAGGTTGTAGGATGTAATATGATATCTGCTGTTTCAGCTAATATACTTGTGTTTAGTTCATCTTTTTGGTTTTGATGATCCCTAACGCTTGTGTCAATGTTTAAGTTTGAGAATTCCTCCTTCATGGTAAAAAAATTGTTTATCTGAGTATCATTCTCAAATACTTGCCAATTATCTACATTGTCTGGGACAGAAGGCCTGTGTTTAATCTCAGTAGTGAACTGGTGGTTAGGCCCAAAAGGAAGTTTACAGGTGCTTGCAAAGGTTGCCAAACTGTGAGCATGCAAGTTGTGGTTCCTAGGTATTTTGGTGAGCTGATATTCTAGGAAGTTGTTGAGCAAATCTGTCAATGCTAACCTATAAGACCTCAACCTGTGATCATTTGTGACAAAATTTCCCTTTATCTGTTGGATAATTAGGTCTGAATCCCCCAATATGGAGGCTTTGGTCACTCCTAGACTCTTAATCAGTTTGAGACCTAGTAAAAGGGCCTCATATTCAGCCATGTTATTTGTACATCTGAAGTTAAGCCTATATGCATGACCTAGAGCATGGTCATTTTGAGCATTGTGTATCCATACCCCTGCTCCTGCTCCTAGCTTATTTACTGACCCATCAAATTCTAAATACCACAAGGTTTCTTGGTCAATGTTTGTTTCAATGGATTTACAGATTTATTCAGTGGGCAAGTCTAGTTTTGGTGATTCTTGTGACCTATCAGCAGACTCTGTTGGTTTGATTACATCAGTGACCTTTTGATCTAGAGCTGTGGATTGTTCATTCATATGCCTGGTTTCCTTTGTTTCTAGGAGCTTGACCTCAGTTTTGGGACATATATCAGCATTTTATAGTATGAAGGAGTCCATGTCTGAATGAATGGAGTAGATTGGGAAGTTTTGGGGCTTGTCCTGACTGCTAACCACATATTTCATGAGTGTTTCTCGGTACAGTCTCTTTGGCTGGCCAAAGACTGAAATTGTGGCATATGACATGTCTAGTTGCATAGATCCTTGGAGTTTGGCACCCCATGATCTTGATAAGAGCATACCATACTTGGGTGGAATGTCAACTACTACTACATCCATTAGAATTTTTTTGGCTGGATATTGGACTAGGGATACACAGAGGTCTTTGATCAGGCCTAAACATCTCACCTGGCTGGAATCAAATGAAAACAAATCTTTATAGGGTCTAGTGATATCTAATTCAAGTTTTTCCATTACTGATTTGGGAATTAGGTTATGAGAGGCCCCTGAGTCAAACATGGCATTGTGTAGTACTTTGTCATGAATATTTAGGCTTACATAGAATGGAGGAGTCCCTCCATCCACTGATTTTCCATTGACTTCTGAGCCAAAAATCAGCTCTGGCTGGTCATCTAGTATATTAACTGCATCCCTATTCTCAGGTACTTGCAATGATCTATTAATTTGTTGTCTGAAAACCTCATGTTTGGCTAATTCTGAAAGAGGAATTGCTATTTTCAGTTTACCAATTTCTGTTTCAAGATTGAAAGGTTTTTCCATCTGAATTTTTACATTGTGAGCAGCAAATTTTTCTTTTTCTGCTGAATTTTGGGTGACCATGTCTTGATCAGGTACACTGTTTTGGGGTATGCTTGGGTTGGCTCTGTTTTCTAAAGGTCTGCCCAAGGTTTCTGTTGGGAGAAGAGGTGTAGGTGTAGTTTTTGCTGGAGGTTGTACATCAGATATATCTTCCACTGTGACCTCTTTTTGGGGTTTTTTATCTGAGGACTCTGTTAAGACAACTTTATCATTGGATTTCTTAGGTAGTTTGTTGTTTTCTTGTTTGGTATTCTCAGGTAGATCTATGGTTCTACTTCTTAACTTGTATTGTTTGTGTACTTCATAGACTGCTGTGTCATACCCTTCTCTGAAATCAAATGACTCACCAGATTTTGCTTGGAATTGCTTGTATTCTTGGGCTTGTTGGTCATCTTGTGTTAAGAATACTTGTTGTTCAGTGTCCAAACCCATTAGATTGATGTGGGGATCTTCTATTTGTTCACTAGTGGTTGAGGCCTCTGCATAGTTTTCTTGAAATGGAGGTCTGATGTTCTGATCAGGACTAGTTCTCCCAGCATTTGGGTTTTGGTTTTTACTAAAATTGGGATTCCTAGTGGTGTTGCTTGTTTTCCCTTCCCAAGAGGACTTTCTCTCCATGATCTCAACTCTATCTCCCAACCTCTCCATACCCTTCATGATTGCATCTAGCTTTTGGTCAAAGGTTGAGGGTTCCTCTTTAAATGTTATTCTTCTCTCATTTTTTGCTCTGGTTCTCTTGGCAATTAGGTTTGCCTCCACACTTACAGCTATATTCTTCATGTCTGCAAGACTTGGAGGTTCTCTTTCTCTTAATTGATATGCCTTGTCCGGATCAAATCCATCCGGGAATTTGATCAAGGCCAGATCAGGTGGAGGTCTCAAGTTCTGAGGGATGGCGTTATATACATTGTTGAACCTAGCACAGTAATCTTGAATTGTTTCTTGTGGAACCCTTTTTAAGTTATCATACTCTATTAGTATGTGTAGAGGGTCTTTCTTCTTTTCCCATCTATTTAAAAAACTTAGGTATAAGGCATCAGGATTGACTATAGAGTTTGCAGCTAGAGACCTAAACCAATTCCTTACATCCCCTGTCAAACTTTGCACAAAATTTTTCATTCTTACATCTTCATCATCTATCTCATAGTTTTCAAAATAGTCCTGCATCCTCTTGGTGTGTTGTTGGGCTGTATAAGTGCCAGTACCATCAAAGTAAGTGATTTTGCCTTGATAGTCTTGGGGCATTGCCCCTGGATTTGCAGGAAGTTGTAAAGGAGCATATCTAGCCATATTTGTAGGGATAAAAGGGACAGCAAGAAGGAGTGGAACAGCTGGAACAACAGGGATAACAGGAGTAGGGTGTGTTGGGGATGGAGGAGTGGGGAAACTGCATTGGGAAGTGGATGAGGAACTAGGATAAGTAGGGATAGTGTGAGGGTGAATTGATGCTTTGGCAGGAGTAGGAATATAGCTCTACTGATTTGGTTCTGTATCTAAATCTGAGAGCTCCCCTAGCTGCTCTTGCTTTTTTAAGATTTTGCGGATTAAATTGGGGTTTTCAAAGATAGATGGGGGATTAGGGTCAGGATTGGACCTAGTCTAATGAGATTTCTTCTTTGGAGCCAGCTTCTGAGTTCTCTTTCCTTGCTATCTTATGATAGGGTTTAAACAGGAAGCTTATTTCCTTTCACTTGGTAATTTGACATAAGTTCCCCAGTGGAGTCGCCATTAATGTTAACACTCAGGTTGTTCCCTGCTTCCTAAAGGGAATACGACCGAGGTAACCACTAACCAATCTTTTAGCTACAGGTCCTAGCCTACCTGTAACCAGAGAGGGCTCTCTCTTTATAATTTAGCTTTGTTGATGGATGATTTTAGGCTAGTTATGGTGTGTTGTTTTGTTTGAGTTTGGTGGGTTGGTGAATCCAGACAGACCTGAAATATAGATCATGGAACAGTTTGGTCCATTGGGCAATGGAGTTGAGGTATTGTGATGCTGAAGTATGTTTATGAAGGTAGAGTGTTGCTGCAGAGCCAGATAGGCATATGTGAAGCAATTTACCAATTTTTTTGATGAAGTTATGGAATTAGTGAGTGAAAGGCAGGTAAGAATCTTTCACTATGCTAACAAGGGGAAAATGAAAGTATTGCTTAAGAGCAGTTAAGAATTCTTAAACAATATTCACAATCATATAATTAGTTTAGACATGAGCAATCAAGAATTCATATCCATGGCTAATGCAGAAGAAAACATATTTAGAAATAAAGATTGAGCATAGGGTGTTCAAAAAAAATCCTAGGCTATTCTTTTTCTCTATTTACTATGATCATGAAAACATAAGAATTATGGAATACACAGAAAACACATACACAGTTCAGAAAAACTCATTGCTCCAGCAAATGACACAGGAATTCAATAACATAACAGAGCTATTCATTTCCATCTTCAGACAGCATAAGAACCAAAAGACTCCACCAGCAATTTGTATTATCAAAAATGTCTCAAGTATACAATAGAGCTCTTCAGAAAGAATTTCACTACAACCGACCCTCAATACGTTCTCTGAGGGGATATATATACAAAATATGATACAAAATATCTCAATGGTGAGTTATTGTGCAACAAATTGGACCACCAACTCTCTTACAAAAAGTAAATGAAAAACATAACTACAACATTTAATGTTGAAATGCTTATCCAGGCTTCTCGGTGACATGAACTCCATAATCAAATATTTGACCTGCAAACTTGAGCATACGCCCACCATTCTCACCAGATTCCGATGTTGGACTCTGCCCAACATCTTACATTCTTTTATGAGTCTCTTGTATGCACCTCCTGATGTGGCAGAGTGTATAACTTTGACAGCAACGATTGTGCCATTGTCTAATACACCCTTATACATTGACCCATGCCCACCATATCCCACTAGGTTATTCAGACTGAAACCGTTAGTTGCTCTATTTACCTCTTCCTAATTCACAATCTTCATCTCCCAGAGTTGGCTCCTGAGCATCGTCCCTACTCTCGCTGAAATAATTTCCAACCATGTAGACTTTATATTACGAAAATATATAAAAAGCATTAAGACTAGACAAGATACCAATAACAAAGTTAAGCCAACCGAAGTGGCCAAGATAACTACCCTCCTCTTGGAATCATGATGGTGATTTATCATCAATTTACAAGGGGGAAACTCTTTCCATCTACCACAGAGTGCATCATTCCCTAAGAATGATGTAAAATTCAGTTTTCTAAAAGCTCTAGAGGATGGTACTTCTCTTGTGAAGTTATTGTATGACAAGTTTAAATGCGTAAGCTTCTGTAATTTCTCTATAGAGGTAGGCAGGGGACCGGAAAGCTTATTGAAAGAGAAATTGATGTCTTGTAGGCATGCAACTTGATCGATTGATGTCAGAATCGTGCCTTCCAATAAATTGTAAGAAAGATTAAGGTATTCAAGCCCAACACAATTCACTAATTGGTCAGGTATGCTCCCGGAAAAATATTGGCAGAGAGATCAATTGCTAGAACCATTTGCATTCCTCCCAATTCAGTAGGGAGCCTTCCTGCGAGTGCATTATGTGAGACATTAATGTACAACTACAGGTTATGAAGGCTAGCCACTTTCGATGGCATCATGCCAGTTAGCCGGTTGTAACTAAGGTCCAGGAGCTCGAGACTGGAACAATGCCCGATACTGTCTGGTATATTACCACTGAATTTGTTGTAGCTAAGATCTAATCTTCGTAACTGCTGCAAACTTGCAAAAACTTGATGAATTTCTCGATAAAACACATTTTGGGATAGGTTTAGTTCATACAGAGCTTTCAATTGACTGAATTGATATGGTATATTACCATCCAAGTTGTTGCCAGAGAGTTGCAGCATCTAAAGAGTAGACATGCCTCCTATTGCAGACGACAGACCTATAGAAAGAAAATTGTCATGTAGCTTTAACTCAATTAATCCACTGAGGTTGCTCATATCTTGGGGTATCTTACCAGTGAAATGATTCTCACCCAAATCGAGATAAAACAGATTTTGAGAAAGACGACCTATGCTTCCAGGTAAGTCTCCCTTAAGATCATTGTTCGCAAGATCCAGTTTTCGCAGATTGGTGCAGTTAGAAAGTGCTCCAAATATGGGAATGGGTTCCGCATTAACAAATTGATTATCATTAAGTAGAAATGTCTGTAGAAGCCGAAGCTTGCCAAATTCCTGAGGTTTGCCTCCCGTTAAGAAATTGCTAGTGAGTTCGAGATTTAGAAGCTGAGAGAAACTTCCTAAAGATTCAGGAATAGTACCAATTAATTTGTTTCCCCATAGCAGTAGGACCTCTAAATTTGAGAGCTTTGTGCCCATCTCCGATGGGATTTCTCCAGTAAGCCTGTTGTCATACAAGGCTAAGGTGCATAACCCCCTGCAATTAAGCAATGAAGGTGGGATTCCTCCACTGAGTTGGTTTTCTCCGAGAGACACGTATTGCATTCTAACGAGCAAGCCAAGCTGAGAAGGGACAGTACCACTGAGGAAGTTATTTCCCAGACCTAGAGTCTCCAACACAGAACAATTTCCCAATGATTCAGGCACTTTCCCTATCAATTTGTTGTTGAACACTGAAAGGTTTTCTAAATTGGACAGCTTGGCTGCTATATCCGATGGGATCTCACCAGAAATCTTGTTGTCATACAAGAATAAGAGGCTAATTGCGTGCAATTAAGTAGTGAAGGCGGGATTCCCCCACTGAGCTGGTTTGTTGTAAGAGACAGAGCTTTAATTCTAGAGAGCAAGCCAAACTGAGAAGGGATAGTACCACTAAGGGAGTTATCTCTCAGAGACAGAATCTCTAGTGCAGAACAATTTCCCTAGGATTCGGGCACTTTTTCTGTCAATCCATTGCCATGCAGTGAAAGACTTAGCAGGTTTTGCAATTGGCCGAGACCACTTGGAATACTCCCTGTCAAATTATTGAAGGACAGATTAAGCAGCCTGAGAGTTGTGCAATATTTCAAAGCCTCTAGAATGGAGGATGTCAACTCTGTTGAAATGTAATTCCAATTACACATTTAATTCACGAAACCATTGAATCTTATCGTACCGCTTTTGCTGAAAGGTGGTTTTCCTCCAGAGGGCAGCGATACTGTACGCTAGCTAACACGTGTCCACAAGCTTTTTGAAAACCACTTTTTTCCCGGAACGTAAATCTCGTTTGGTTTGTCTGAGCATCAGTTGTCCGATTGAAAGGATGGTGGATGTCTGTTGATTAAAGCCAAAGCTGTGTTCAGGCCTGCAGCAAATGAATATTACGTGAAGTTTTGGGTTTGACCATCATTTGCTTCAATGAAGTAATTAATGGTATTTACTCCTGTTGGTAGAATATAGGTAAAGGCTTTTAATTTTATTGTTTTGTATTGTTCATGGGAGTTGTATTTTTGTTTTATCGCACAAGTAAAACATATAGTCATGTTTTTTTTAGTTAGCTGTTTAGTGTGAAATGTAAGCACGCAGCAGCAACGCGAGGGGGAAATATGTTTTTCACAGCGGTGTCAATTTCTCTTGGAAATGCACAGCAGTGCAGAGATAGTGTTTTCTTGTGGAGAATAAGGAATGTAATTTTCTGGTGGTGATGTATGTGAAATGAAATACTCAAAAGCACAGTAGCGTGAATATTTTTTTTGTTTGTTGAAGTGAAGAATGCATCAGAGCACAGGTGAAGAATTTTTCACACATCAGTGTGAATGTTTTTTTTTTGGGAATACGCAGCAACATGTTTATAATGTTTTTTTGACTATACAAGTAAGACGCAGCAGCGTGTGGGTAATTTTCACACAGCAGTAAATGTAAGAAATTTTTACACACAGTAGTGTAAAATTTCTAAAGAGATAGAGTATTTTCTTTTTGTGGAAATTCTTGGAGAATCCCTTTGTGAGAGGAAGAAATTTGTAATAGCTGTTGTTTTTATTAATGAATACAAGTTTTTTATGTGTGTGTGAAAAACTCTGTCTACTCAGAAACTATTTTAGCTTCCCTGTGTTAAGATCCTATGGCAAAACAGAATATCATTCTCTGTTTAGTAATTGCTTGGAATTACCAGAAATTCCCAACAGTGGTATCAGAGCTTGTCCAAGCTCTTTGAAGGTGTCAAAGAAGTTGAAGGAAGGATTTTTTGCTGTAGCAGCTTCTTCTGCAGAGAGAAGACTGAGTCAAGAAAGATTCAAAGGTATTTCTCAAGTTTTTTTTGTGCTGCTGTTGAAAACAGTCAGTTATTTTAAATACACAGTCAAGTATTTTGAAGCATAGTTTAGAGTGAAAGAATGTCCAGCACCAGCACCAACACTAGCATGGGTATCTGTAATACTCAGCTCCCACAATTTAATGGAAAAAACTATGACTATTGGGCAATAACCATGAGAGCCCTATTTGCCTCACAAGACTTATGGGAATTTGTTGAGGATGGTTTTAAAGAACCAGGAGATGAAAATGAGTTTAATAATTTAACTCAGGCAGAGAAAGAACAGTTGAAGAGCTATAAGAAGAATGATTCTAAATCCCTCCTCTTCTTCTATCAAGCAATGCATGAGAGTGTGTTTCCAAGGATAGCAGCAGCCAAGACATCCAAAGAAGCATGGAAAACTCTCAAGATAGCCTATCAAGGCATGGAGAAAGTGAAGACAGCAAAAATACAGTTGCTGAGGAGAGATTTTGAGAATCTGTGCATGAAGGAGTCAGATAACATTGACTCATTCTTCACACATGTGATTGGTCTGGTCACACAGATAAGGTCTCATGGAGAGATTCTTGAAGAAAGGAGGATTGTGGAGAAACTATTGAGG
>APFE030224068.1:140041-152441 GCA_000404065.3 Pinus taeda | reverse complement strand
AGTTCTCTTCCTGCCTTTTCTAGATGGTTCTGCTTGAATGGCTATCTCCACTCTCTACTCCTCAACTTGTGGCTACTCCACAACATCCTCAAGTTCCTCCTTTGGAGCTAAAAGCTCCTCCTCTAATGGGATCTAATTTTCTTCTCAAGAGAACACCACATGGCTTTGTCTTCATCAAATTTTACATCCTCTCGCACAATTGTCATTCTAAGAGATGGAAAATACACATGGTAGTTGTGGAGCATTTTTGTGTAACCCACAAATACCCCCAACTTTTTTGTTGGTTCTAGCTTCTTCCTTGATTCTTTAGAGACATGCCAATAAATAGAGGCTCCAAAAATCCTAAAGTGTGACACATCAAGCTTCCTCCTCGAGAAATCCTCCTTCCATGTAATCATCCCAAGAATTCGATGAGGACTCATGTTCTGCAAATATACAGTTGTCTTGTTGCACACTTCAGCCCACAAATGTAGAGGTAGGCTTTGTTCACACAACATTAGTTGTGATACTCCTACAATGGTTTGGTTCTTCCTCTCAGCCACCCCATTCTATTGTGGGTTGTGGAGTGTTATCAACTCTCATCAAATGCTTTTTTTTACACAGAAATTTTTAAACTAATTCAACACGTACTCACCTCCATTATCACTTTTGAGAGCCTTCACCTTCATGCTCGTTTCTTTCTCCACCAGTGCTTTAAACTCTAATAACTTGGAGAATGCCTCATCCTTCTTCTACATGAAGAAGATCCAACACATCCATGAGAAGTCATCAATAACGATGAAAAAATATTTGTGCCTAGCAGTGGAGGTTGTCAAGATAGATCTAGAAACATCAAAGTGGGTCCTTTTAAGGACTATGTATGTTTTGTTGTCCTAATCATGGGAAGTGGCTTTTTTGTACTTCCCATGGTGCACCCTTTGCATATATCATGCTGCTCTAGTGCTCCTTTAGGGAGGCCTGTAGTTATCTGATGCATGATTTTCAAAGCGCCATGATGCAAATGGTTAAATCTTCTATGTGACCAAAGTTCACCGACATCGCGACTCTACACCTTCTCTGCTTTTGTGCTCAATGCAACACAATCATCCACATCTAACCTATAGAGGTCCTTCACACAAACCCTGATCTTCTTCACCTGTCTTGTGGCTATGTGTCTCAGGAATGTCTTTCCTTTACTGAATATCACATCATAACCACGGTCTTCCAAAACTGCAACGAAGATAAGATTTTTCTTTACACCTAGAACAAACATCACATCCTTGAGTCTATGACGGGAGTCTGACTCCCTCCGAAAGGTGACTGTACTAATCTTGGTCACATTGTACCATCTATCATATCCCTTCTCGATGTGCATTTGGAGATATTTCTCATATAAATCACTGAAAAAAATCTCTATTCCTTGTCATATTGAGCGAGACAGCGTTGTCCAGGTACCACATGCTTTCCATCACTATGATGGCCATGCATGCAATGAAATTAAAATCAAGCTTGAGTTGTGAATCCAAAGCTTCACATGTTGCTCCTCTTGAGGTCTTATTGCTTGTCTTTTTGTGTGGACACTTCATGGCATAGTGCCCAAATTCATGACAGTGAAAGCACTTGATTATGGACAAGTCGTTTTTTTTGCCCCCTTCACTAGATTCTGCTTTGGATTGGGATTTCTTCCATTCCCCTCTCTTTGTCTTTCTATCCAAGGCACAGTTCTCTTCATCCTCTCCATTGGATCAAGTCTCGTCTCTAGTATTCTGCCTTATTTACTCTTGTACCAAGTCAGACTATAAGAGCTCCCAACATGGTAGTTTCTCCCTACCATTTACCAAATCTTGATAGTTATGTCAGCTCTTGGGAAGTACCAAAAGGGCTAGAGCTACGAAGTCCTATTCATGGACATTAACACCAACCCTATAAATTTCATCACGACATTGTGTAAACGTGCTCAAATATTGCGGAATTGTGTCATTCTTCTGCATATTGATACTTCAAAGTTTGTTCTTGAGTGCCAGCTTCTTGTGGTAACTGTTATTCTTGAACAATTTTGTTAATGCTTTCCATATCACGAACGAAGCCTCTTTTCCATGGATAGTTGAGACAATATGATCTCATACTTCGTCAAATATGATTCTCCAAATCTTGCCCACATCTTTCTTCCACTGAGCAAGATTTTGGGTATGAAATTCTTACGGTTTTTCTACATCTATCTTGATCAGTCTTGATGTATTATAGCATCCCATTATCATCCAATACTTCCTCCATGCAGTACTTCCATGCAAGAAAGTTTGAGGAGGCTTCCAGGCATACTCTAGCCCGAGTCCATTAAAAGCCATCTTCTTAGTCCTAAAGAAAACTTGCAACATTGATCTTCAAATTTGAACCTCTTGCATTGAAAACTTTGAAATCTTCGCGCTTTAGTGATTCCAGTTCTAATACCAGGTAGAAATTAATGTGTATATTCGACACTGCTCATGAAATTTACTAAATCACAAGACTCAAAGCTACTTTTCTGATCTTTCAAAGGTAATTCACCATATAGAACACAAATCATAGACATGCAAAAGGAAACAACACACATGCACAGAGATTTATCTAGGGGAAAATAACTACTCAAAATCCCTTACTATCTATATTGCATTAATCAAATAATAGAGATGTAATACATATGCTTTCTCAAGCTTGAGCACACCTTGCAAGTGTATAGTATATCCCTATGCCTGACTGAATAAGTCTGGCCAACACTTAGCCAATTTTCAAGCCCTCTAAGATCATATTTCCTTGTGTTATTCCTCCAATAAATTGGCCCCTATTATTTAAGAATTTTCCACTATTGAATTGCACAATTCCTCTAGGTCCTTCCTCTAACTGCATGCACCACCTATACACATGAAATATGCTACAACTAATAGTACACTACCTTGGAATCTCCATCTCAATTGGATAACTCAAATTCTTTGCATGAAAACATTATTTTGGGTTGATTGATCAGTTAACCAGTTGATCATCATGTATGGTTGAAGTTGTATTGACATAACTTGACCTCCACTAGGTCTTCTTACAGTTAGAACTAGTTTAACTTTCAGTTGACAATAACTCAAACTAACTAAAATAGATTGCTACAAATTAGGAATCAAACATACTGAACTGAACTCAAGCTTCTACAACTTTAATTAACTGAGTGACAAGCGCCATGTCACCTCAGTTAACTCCCTGTAAGATTTCTGTTGAAATAGAAATCCATTTTTTTCTCGTTTGACCAAGAAAAAGTCAAACTAAGATTTTCTTGCTACATTTTCAACATAGGTCTTCCCTTGGTGCATCCCCAATGGGGCCATGCCATCTATTGTAGTTAGGGAAGAGGGATTTGTGGGTCTAAGGGTCGTGTCCTTTGTTGTTTCATTTGTTGGAATTTCTTCTTCTTCTAAAAATTTATTTAGGACATCAAAACTATTATTGGGATTATGGGATTTCTTATTAATGTTATCTAAGGTTACTTCTACAGTTGTTGACCCATTATTTTTTGGGATATCGGGCCTTTCCCCTTTTCTCATGCATTTTCTTGTAAGGGAGCTTTATTATTTTTCCTTGTCGGACCTGTCCTCATTTTATGATGATGTCATTCCTCTCCTTAGTTTTCTTTTGTTTTTCCTCTAAATTCTTAGAATCACATGGAAAATGGCCATATTTATGGCACAATTTTAACTTAAATGGGATTTGATCATAGTCAACCTCCTAAATGTGAGACCAATTTTGAAGGTTAAAGTTAATTCCTATCGAAATCCCTTTATCTAGATCCAACTCTACATAGATCCTAGCGCAAGCTTGAAGTCCTTATTAGGGTTCTACCTTGTCAATGTATTTTCTAGGGGCATTCCTAATGTTGCGAAAAGTGTCCTCATTCCAACAATGCAGAAGGAGAAAGGGAAGCTTGACCGAGACTGGAACCGTGGATAAGACATCACATTCTGTGTTAAAATATAAACTCCACTGATCCATATATAACCCTTTGGATCCCATAAAATAAGAGTCACTTCTAAATAATAAGTCACATTCTCAAACAAAAAGTTATATAACCCTCATCCACAAAATGACACTAAGATTTTGTTTATAATCATAGGTCTCCAATTTATGTCGATGTAGACACATCGAGTCTTCGATGATAACCAACGACCCATAAATTATCCTAGATTCAAAACTATAAGATTTAATGGATTCAAAGCCAAAACCAAAACCATAGATTTAGCCACACTAGCCTCCACCTTCATAATATCATCGATATTTTTTACAAATTTGGAAGTCTTGTACTTTTCGAAGCACGATCCTTCATCCACTAGAGCAATGAAAGCAATTATATGTGAATGGGCCCGCGAAGGAGGGAGGAGGGCCCTCACCAACCCGATTCCATCAACAACAAGGCACACGTTAAAGATGTAGGCTAAGCAAGTGCACGAGGGTGTGTAGGCTGGAGCTCCCACCAATGAAAATATCAAGGAAAGTACATAACTATTAGAAAAATCATTTCTCATTTCTCATATTTTTATTCCAATTACACTTTATGTATCTAATAATGGCTAAAACTCCATAATCATGTTAACTTCCAAGTTTACACTTCGAATATATATCACAAATAAGGCTAGATTTAGCCTAAATTTTATATTTAATTTTATAATTTTTTATTTTTATATTGGTGTACAACTTTTTAACACAAACACGAACGAAACATTTCTTCATATATCCGCAAGGAGGGATTAACTCATTACTAAAAAAATAACAGTGTATTATGTTTGGTTAGAAAAATGTTGTAATGTTTTTTTATGTTATGTTAGTTAAATTTTTTATTTTTGTTAAAAGTTTAAAGAAAAGAATTAGAAAGTAAAATAAAAATAAAAATGATAATTATAATTAAATTAACATAGATCTATCTGAACTTTAGATCTATCAAGTGCCTAGGGGATCAAATATCTTTAGGTACAAACATTTTCTCAAGTTTTGCATTTGCAAGTTGAGAGATTTGATCTCTCTATGCCTAATGGATCCGAAACTAAGATGGATTTAAGATGGTTATTAAATTTGATTTTTGTAAATATCACTCATCATTATTAATAGTTAAATAATATCTTCCAATTCGTTAATATACGCCAAATGATAAATATTTTATTATAATATCAATCTCTAACCTCTCCCTTAAGAAACCTTCTAAGCATAAATTCTATACTAAATCAACATGTTCAATTCAATTAAATTTAATTTTTAAGTAAATAATATTTTCATATATATAATTTTCCCAACAAAATTGTCACAAACTAATGTTACATATTCATATCATATCCAATTTTTTTTAATTAAAATTAATCATGAAGTGTTGTTTAATTTCCATATTATTTTTCACCATATGAACCTTGAGGAGGATTGTGATGGAAACCCAAAAGCCTTTCACCACAACCCTATCTCCCGGGGACCTTCAACTTTAGGATTCTTCCCATCATCTGAAGCTTCCTCATTGTGTCACTATTGCTACAGATACATTAAATTGTGAGAAATTTTCTTTGCACCAAGGTTATTCCCTCCTTCAAGGTGATTCCATCGTTTCAGATCACCTGAGCTTTTTAGTCTTTATGAGGCTTCTCTTAGGGGGTACCCTCTATTTTCAAGTGGGAGCTAATGACTTTGTCTCTATACTCATAGCCATAACCCAATATAGAACAAGAATCCCTTTTGCCTCAATGTGGCCCCAACTTAGGGGTAGGTAGCCTCAAGAAGGGATTATTATCAATGATTATGGTATAACCGAGGATGCTTTAATCCTTGTAATCTTAAAACTAAGTGGAGGAGCCAAAGGGAGGGAAAATTTTAAGAACCACCCTAAATTTATATGTATAATAAATGGGTTAATCCCCATGATACATAGGAAAAATGGGAGGTGATTTTATCAATAATATAATATGTATATATAATTCTTTTGGTGAATCGTCACTAGATTATATTATCTTGTACAGTGATGTAGAATCTTTCACTGAATTATAAAATCTTGTAAGATCTTGGCAAATCTTTTATTGAATAACAAAACATTGTGAAGTCTTGGCGAATGCTTTGTTAAAGTATGAAACCATATATGATAATAAGAAGACATATTCATTAAACTGCAATATACTAACATACATGTTTGGAAAAAGAAACATAATTTTGTCTTCCTACAAACAATGTTCCAAGTTTTAGTGGCCGTGATTGTCAAGGTTCTTACAATACACTCTTTCATATCCTTCTATTAGTTTTGATAATATTCCACAACAAAGTTCTTGTAGGTGTTGATATTGACAATGAGTTCTATCAAGGTAGGAGAGATTAATCTTTTCTCTACAACTTTTGTCAATATACCACTTTTTTCAAGTTATGAAATTTCTTTCTTATTCCATAGACTCCAACTGCGAGATAAAAAAACACATCAAGTTTGTTTACCCCAATATGCCAACAAGTAGCAAGCGCCAACTATATTATATAAGAAAGTATTAGTTATCCCAAGGGCCTGAAGGGGATCTAATTCAAAGAAGTGACCATTGTGAGAATCCTTCCAATCAATATATGAATATATAAATGTAGATTTATTATTATTTTAATTGGAAATCTTCAATTAAATAATAAAATTTAATTACGTCTCTCCCAATCTAAATCATTTATTAGCATAATTCACTACCCTCATAGGTCTCGCATTTTTTAACAGCGTTGTAACATGTAGATTAATTTCATTTTTGGTGAACAATCTCCACATTTTAGGAAAATATGGTGCAGTGGCTCCAACCCCTTAGGAAAATATGGTGCAGTGGCTCCAACCCCTACAGATCATTAGGACAAACTAAGAATAGCACAAAAGATGAAAGGATGTACAAACCAACTTATTTTCCAAACAACTAATCCAACATCAATACCTAAACTTTTTCGTGAAGATATCATATTGAGAATGTTTGAAAAATGGTGAGAAATCTTCTGTGATGGGAAAGAGTGATGGGAAAGTGTGATAAGGTTTCTTTTTTTGAATTTTTTTTGTTAAATCAGAAAAAGTTAAAAACCAATATTAATGGAGATATTGGTAGTTTTTACTAAATTTTGTGAAGTGGCTAAATGTAGCTTTAACCATTCACCTTAAGATGTTTTTACAATATAATTTCCTAAGTCTATTTAATATCTTCATTATCATAAAAACCAACCTATATCCATGTTAACTCCACATCTACCACTGTTAGGGGGATGAAATCTATTTATCCCTTTGAGCACTTGGTAGACTGAGAATTAAGATGGATGTAAGATGATAGAATTTCCCCTTTAAATAGTCTATGCGAAATCTATTTATCCCTTTGAGCACTTGGTAGACTGAGAATTAAGATGGATGTAAGATGATAGAATTTCCCCTTTAAATAGTCTATGCTTACATGAATACGATGGTATTACCATGGGTCAATACCATGGGTTATCATAAACCTGGAGCTTAAAAATTACTATTAGTAATTTATAAAAATTAATAAAAATTAATAATTGATTTTTTATTTTATTTTGTTTTAAACCAAGTTAAAAATGTTTTAACATACATTAAATTACAACATCCATTTTACTCTTGATCCACCAAGCCCAAGAGGGAGGGATCAAATATCTTTTCATTCTAATGCTAGTTTGCATATCATGATATTTGATACCTCTTGGGGCTTAGTAGATCCAGAGTGAAGATGGATCTATGCTGGTTTAATTCCCCCATTTAAATAGGCTACATTCTGACGAATACCATGGGTCAATACCATGTGCCATTTATATTTTTATTAATACTAATATTAAGTTAATAATTTTTTTGCATGGTATTAATAATAGTCTAGCCCATAGTATTTGGCCCATAGAATTTTACCCTTAAGTTTCAGCTAAATATAACACATTTTATGAGTGTTCTAAATAATAAGATGATTTATGGAGTAAATATTCTCATTTATTTATATTTTTATTAATTTACCACACCTATTTTACAAATATGGTATTGGGCCCATAGGATTCACATAAATAAAACATCTTTTTTGAGCCCATAAATAGGAGAGTTATGGAATAAATATAAAAAGAGGTTTTATTTATTTACCATACCATACATCTAGTTTATTTATATTTTTATTTATTTAAATACCATACCTTTTGAGTAAGTATAAAAAGAGGTTTTATTTATTTACCATACCTCCACTTTATTTCTATTTTTATTTGTTTACACCCTTGCATGTATATGAGGTGACTTATGGAGTAAATATAAAAAATGTTTTATTTATTTACCATACCTCTCATTTATTTATATTTTTATTAATTTACCCTACCTCTTTTATAAATATGGTATTGGGCCCATAGGATTCACTTAAATAAAACCTATTATTGAAAATTAGGGCAAATGGAAGGTCGTAACTCCTAATTTCAAGGGCTAAATTTACCTTTTTATCCTCTCCCTTAAAATAGGTGGGCTATTTGAGGCGATTTGTAAAAATTTACTATGATACAAAATATTCCCCCACTAAAAATTTAAAACCCCTTAATTTTGCCAAAAGGCAAACATTAGCCCCTAAAATTTTCCATGTCCAAAGGTTAGGATTTTCCCTCTTCCCTCTTCCTCTTAGCCACGATCCTTTATAGATGTTGTAAAGTTAGGGCTCTCATAATTGTCTCCCAAAAGATCTCTTAGGGCCGACTTTCATTGTAGAACAAGCTAAATATATTCCAAAACTAGACGTGGAATACCCTCGATCTAATATTTTCATCTTATCCTATGAGAAGATTTCTAAACTTCCATTTTAATGAGATCTAGCCATCAACATCCACACTTGAGGAATGGGTGCATCAAAATTGGTCCCCGAGAATATGGATCTATTTTTATCTTTGAAGGGCTTCTTTGTGATTTATTTAAAAATTTTAGAGATCGTCAAAGAGTTGTTGATCAAGACCTTGGTTTTTGAGCCACTGTTGACTCTCCTTTTAGCAATGATTTCCTTAATTCAACAAAGAGTTTTTGATCAAGGAACATGGTTTTCGGGCCACTATTGTCTCTCCTTTTAGCAATGGTTTCCTAAATTCAACCCTCTATCCATGAAAACACTATCCACTTCAGTTTGTGTAAGACTTCCTAATATGCTCATTAATTTATTAACTTTAGATGTCTTAGCTTATGTAGGAAACTCTCTAAGTCGCTTTATTAAGATAGATAAAGAAAAAAGAATGAGAGGAGTATTATGAATCTTGCACATATCTATGTCAAAATAGATCTTATAAAAGAGATGTCTGATAGGATCCTGATCAATTTAAATGGCATAACCTTTTCATAGTCGGTGGATTATGTAAACAAAATTTTACATCGTAGGTCTTGTCAATACCTACGTCATCTGCAGAATGATTTCCCTTCTTGTCAAGGAAATTCTCATCCTCTTCATGACAAGAAAAAGAACCAAGGATGACAAGACCTAAAAGGATATAAGAGTTCCTTAGCTCATAGGCAAGATAACATGCAACAACAAAAAATAACCATAGGAAAATATAGTAATTTAGCCTTAGATCAATCCTCGTAACACCAACTCATCCCATAGACTCTGTGATCCCCTCTCCTCTATCACTGTCTCCCCACTCTCATTTGGATACCTTGGATGGAGAAAAGAGAGATACAACCATGATGTTGGCTTTGCCAATGAGCAAACATAAATGTGTTCACAAATCATATCACTTGTGTAGTGATAAAGAAGCAGTTATTATTCGACAGACCCTCCAAAAAAGGAAATGCATCCATTGTGCCCATTTCATCTCTCCTCCGTCATTGTCTCCCCACTCTCATATGGATACCTTGGATGGAGAAAAGAGAGATACAACCATGATGTTGGCTTTGCCAATAAGCAAACATAAATGTGTTCACAAATCATATCACTTGTGTAGTGATAAAGAAGCAGTTATTATTCAACAGACCCTCCAAAAAAGGAAATGCATCCATTGTGCCCATTTCATCTACTCGTGACAATTTCTTGGGATGGGTTGGCATTCATAAGAAAAAAGGAAGAAAATACCTTTCAACAACTCAATAATCAAAGTTCGTCTTGTCGATGGTCTCCATTAAATGAGGAAGTAAATGATTTCGGTCTTTATTTTGCAAAAAATTTCCTCTAGTTTTATAAGTTCTTAACTCTGTAGTTTATTACTTCTAATCTGATTTCCAAAATAACAAACTAAAAATATTAATTTTATTAAATTAATATAAATATTTTTTTATTGACATTCAAAACCAACTTATATAAATTTAAATCAAATTAAAATAAAATTAGTTACATATTTTGGAAATATATATGATAGCTCTTTGTAGATTTCAAAACTAATTATCACAAAATAGTATTAAGAATATAATTATAATATTTGACGAACAAAATTGTCAAACAGTGATTCATATTTCCGCTCTTATCCATTTTTATTGAATTGAAATTAATCAACTTTTGAGTATAACGAACCTGAAAACTCTAGACCATTAATGCAATATTTCATGTTAATGCACACATTTGTTAGTTAATAATCTATTAAAGATTCCATAGTTATTAAAACAATATTTTTCATCATTAATATAAATAGGCCTACTTTAAAAGATCTAAATAGCATAATGGAGAGGCTCGTTTAAGAATGTAATTGAATTTAGATATGATGCTGGTGATAATCTCAATGTAATGGTATGTTATCAAATATAATTGTTTAGTGATAACAACGTGGAAATGGTGGGCAATCTATGTGACGGAAAAACGTGGACCCTGTGGGCAATTCATACGTCCACGTGATATGTCATGGAATTGGATATAACGATGATCATATTTTTGTTTGTTTGTTACGTGGTTTTAGATTATGATACATTATATTTAAGTTGTTAAAATTTTTATGAGATTATATTTGGTTTGGATTATAGCATTTTTTAATATGATTTATATAACTTGATTTTGAACTGATGATTTTTAAATCACATAATAACTTAACATTACACTACATTATCTTAAATCTAGTAAACCAAACGATTCAATAATTTAAATATGAAAAGTTCAATTTGGCATAATAATTATTATAAATAATATTTATTTAATTTATAACGAATTTTAATTATGATATATTTTTTTTAAATTTAATAATAATTTTAATATATTTTACAAATTTAACATTAAAAATTTATTACGTAATTAATTATTATAATGATATATTTTTTCTAACTGAAATTTGAAATTTAATACGTATGTTGGTTTAAGAAACTCAAATTAAATGTTTTATGTTTTTTCCATATATGATTTCATTTGACTAAAAAAAATTATATAATAAATCGAATTACAAAGATTTTTTAACGCCATATATATGTTTGTACACTTCAAGAAACAATACTAAGACTTATATTATCATTGAAAGGACAAAAACATAGAAAAATTTTAAAATCCCACATAATTTAAATTAAAACTCCACGTATATATTTTTATCTCGGATGAAAATCAGTGGGTTCCGATAAATCAGTAAGATTGTATATGATTCCAATGCATTGGCTGCTTTTGAAAAGTGGTTTCTCGTGTAATTTGGATGCAAATCAGTGGATTCGCGTATAAAGTGGATAAAAGTTTTGCCATACATTCTATCGTGTTTGTAGAATTTTAGAAGGCCAGACTAATAGATTCAAATCCCGAAACCAGTCAACTTAATCCGGATTCGGAATTCAATTTTTTATGTATCAAAATTTTACAAAAAGAAATTGAAAATAATAACGTTGTTCTAGTAGCGAGGTGGGTATTCTGCGCGGCCATTATGTTATCTGATACGCGGATATGCGCCACTGGTTTTGTAAAATTCTGCATGCGCAATTCTTCACTCTATGAAATTGCCCAAACACGCTTTTCTCACTGCAATATCATCACCCATAAAGAACAGGTTGACTCTTGTTTGAACGGAAATTTCTAATGCGTCTCTGGCTTCCCATCTTTTATATATATAGGGGAGAGATTCCTATTCTTGTGCAGGGACCAGTAGTTGATATAATACTGGTCCCACCAAACCACCAGTGATTAAGACTTTTGAAACCAAAATTTAAACAGAAATAAATAACATTATGTTTAAATAAGTTTTAAATTATGTCCAAAAATCATCCATATATTGACTCGGCCTACAACTGTCCATAAATAGTATTTAACTATTTAATATTGCAAAACATATTGACCCAAGTAGAAAACAGCTAGAGCCATAAAGGCTTCCAAACTGGTCTATTCCAAAAGTACAAAACAGCAATCACTTCAACCCCCACTCATCAGAACTGCAACTTTGCATCCCAAATAAATATGCCTACCTGCACATAACAAAAGGAATGTATGTCAGCCATAACTGCTGTGTTGTTCAACAACTAAACACCCTA
>APFE030224068.1:111963-136151 GCA_000404065.3 Pinus taeda | reverse complement strand
TAAATATATAATAAAAAATGAAATATTTTTGAATTTATTAAACAACCATAGCATAGTTCATCTACATATCCTCAATAAAGTATAACTAAAGATTTGTGGAAGCTTTAACTAATTCTGATTCTGAGTTGCCGATGCTCCTCCGACTCATACTATATTTCCAAAAATATCTAAGATTCTCTTTAGACTTCTAAAGTTCCAAACTAAGTGTATTTTGTCCATACATTTACGAGCAAGCCAGCAGTAAAAAGTCAACGGCCAAAAAATTTTAGTCGTTCAAATTTACATTAAACACTACAAATATTACAACGGTTGAAATTTACATAAGCGTTGTCGAATAAATAATTTATGATATTATTAAATATTTTTTTAAATAATTTTAAATAATTTCTTTTAAATTTAAATAATGGTAATTAATATAAACGTATAATATAGTTTAAATTTGTTATTTTTTTTAATATGATATTTAAAATATGTTTATAATAGTATAATTACATAATCAATGAACTATAAATTTTAAAGCATAAGTTTATAATATATTAAAACATTTACATTTATTTTAGTATAGGAAAATTAATTTGTAAATAGATTTTTTATATTATGGTAAACCAATATTATGCTTTACCAATACCACATGCCTAAAAAATTATAACTCTTCTATACCACTTATTTATAACAGATTTTTTCTCTATTTTCCTTAAACTATTATTGAAAATATGTCTCCACTTTATGACACGTTTTAAAATTATTTAAACTTATTGTATCCTCCATATATTCTTAATTTTACTTAATAAAATTAGCATTAATAGAAAAAGAGTGAAGAGAACTCTACTTGAATAGTTTATAAGGCACAACACTTGCTGACTTTTTCAAATGAGGTAGCAAGCTTGGACTTAATTATGAGGAAAATTCCACAATTAAACTTCTTTGATCGAAAATGGTCATAAATGAATAATATACTTAACACAATAATATCTAACAAAAAAAATATTTTATTTTTAAATAAATTTAGAAAAGAACTATATTTATCATAAATATTGTGTGTAGTCTAGGCGATATTATATTATTTGTAATCTGAAAGAGATGGTTAAGTGTGAGTTACATCTTACATTTATGGTGAGGCAAAGTTTGTTGTGTTGTCCGTTAACTATACTACCACCACTCATTTATAAGTACATAACCATGCATAAGATTTCATGTGAGTTTAAGGATATTCTATTATTGGTAATATTAAAGAGATGGTTAAGTGTGAGTTACATTTTACATTTATGTTGAGGCAAAGTTTGTTCTATTGTTGGTTAACTATACTACCACCACTCATTTATAAGTATATAACAATGAATAAGATTTCATGTGAGTTCAAGGTTAGTTTTAAATTTGATGTAATAAAATTTACATTAATGAAAAATAATTTAATTTTTAAATAAATTTAATAAATTTTGAAAATGAATATCTTTTTTTATAAGTGACGATGATTTTTATATTTTATTATTGGTTATTTTAAATAGTGTAGTTTATGGTTGAGTATACATTTTGCATTTATTTTGACTAAAAGTTTGTTGTTTTCTGGTTATAAAATTATCATAGTTATTTATTAATTTATTTAGTTTTAAAGTTAGGAAAATATTTATATTACTATATGACAAAAAGGAAAGATGATTTCTTTATGTAACTATTGAATTGTCACTAGGAAACTAGATTAGCAATACAAAGAAGTTGTTCTTGTTCATCTTATTGGAATATATGATATTTTCTCCTCTGAACTATCCAAAAGATTAATAGAGTGATCCAGCTGGATATTGGTGGCCACCTACCTATTCCACTTGGACCCCCACTATTGTTTCTTTTCAATTTCCTTAATTGTAGCACAACTTACTATTTTGGTAGTCTTTCAAGTCCTGAACTTTCAAAGCCCGTTGGAAATAATACTGAGGGGGTGGGGGGGGTGAATCAGTATCATCAAGTCAATTCTTTTTCATTTCATACATAGAATTGTATACGCTACTTGAGTTAGTGAAAACAACGTATATACGCAACTTTAGTTAATGAAACTAGTGTATAAGTTTCAGACTTATGATTTAATTTATTCTTCAAATGTGATCATAAATCTGTGTGTCAGAATAGTAACTAGGAGCAGAAAAATAGAGCAAACAATCACACACAAGAACACAAGATATAAGGTGGAAACCCAATGTGGGTGAAAACCACCTGCTACAATTTGTCTCTATTTTCTTTCAATTAGAAACTTCTTTTTACAATGTTTCTATACTGGTGTAGTCTTATGCCAATATGCAGGCTACAACCTATAGAAGGCTACAACCTTCTCTCGTTCTCCAGCTTCTCCTAGAAGTCAGCTACAACCCCCTTAGCTCTTATACTAGTTGAGGTACTAGTACGTAGGTGTTGACCTATAGAAGGCTACAACCTTCTTTTTTCATTAGGGACCACGTTTCATACATTTTCAGACTAGATCCATGAATAACATCAATCAAACATCAAGTATATCTGCATCAACCAATCTTCTTTGTACAACCCAATACTGAATCAAACAATCACTTCTCTGAATGATGTAACCAGAATAATCATAACAATAACCAGACACCAACCCTGAACCCAGAATACTGTAGCAATAAACCGAAGTAGCTAAAACATATTTTATGAGACGTACACTACTTCAAGATAAGGAACCTGCGTGCATACACCATATACGCTTCTTTGAATTACTGAACCTGCGTGTATGCGCTTCTTCGCTGCGCCAAACCTACGTACAGATCTATGAAAGACAGTTTGCCCATTTTTGAGTATTCAAGGATTAATTATACCCAGATTATCAGATTCATAGATCAATTCATGCATCAAATATAATAGATCAGAATCACACAAAGATACTACTATTTAAGTCTTCAGATTTGACCATTCAATAGAACTCATCTATCTTATAACGCTTAGGTTCCTCCTTGATTCAGATCCAGCTATGCACCATAAACCAATCAGTAGTATTCCAGATCTTGCTCCTCATAAGATATTCAACGCTTGAGTCAATTACGTTGCCAGATGATCTATTCCTTTTTATAGTCTTGGCGTTACTCAAACCATTGTACAAAACCATTGAGAACCAATACTAGGGACCCAAAACCTAGGTTCAACACTTTGGATGCAATACTAAGGACCAAAACGATAGGTTCAAATATGTCGAACTAAATACCTTCGACCAAACATAAGATTTCCCACATGTACGCGCCTTTCTTTGCATGAAAGTGTGTGCATGTGTATACGCGCCTTTTGATCGGTAAACCTGCGTGTATACACGACTTTGTTATGAGGAACCTGTGTTTCCATCATTTTCTTTCATTCTGAGAACTTGAACTATGATCTTCCCTTTGAGTGGGTTGCCATCAAGGACAACACCTGTGCCATAGTGCCAAACCTATGTCATAATGCCAATAATCTCCCCCTTTGGACTTGATGGCAACCCCAAGTCACTCAAAATCATTCTCCCCCTTTGACATCAAGGGCAACGGGTTATGCTCCCCCTGAATACATGCTGGATTCTCTACTCTGCTGTGTTGTCCAAGTTCCTCCTGACTATAGGCAAGGTCTGCAAAAATATGTTCTACAAAAGAAACATGACTTTATACATTATAAATGACCTTCCTACCACCAAAGACTCATACATACATCCATCTCCCAACCAAGTGGGGATTGACTCATTTACCCAACCAAGTGGGGATACACCAAGAATTTACACATGATAAAAACAAGAACATTACTTCATCCATCCCAGGCATAGTGGGGAAACCAAGATAAGCCATTACATGACCTTGATAAGAAAAGAAATACATGACATAGAGGAGAAATATGTACAACAATACTATGATAGTTATCAACAACTATCATCAGCAGCATCTGTCAATCATCATTCAGACCAACAACCATGTTCTCCCTCTGCACCTATTCCACCTTAAATTAAAACAATTGTGAATGTGAACCAAGATATTCTAAGATAATGCCAACAATGCATTATTAGAAGAATATATGCTCCCCCTGAACATGTGTCAGGTGGTCTCTGCCAAACCCATATCAGACTCTTTTCACGCTGAGCCTGGCCCATTGTTTGTCTTTAAACCAACATATAAGCAACTGTATCTTCATAAACCGACGTATGTATGCGGATCCTCCTCATGAAACTCACGTACAACCACTTTTTCTCTGAAACAGACAAGATTCAGCAACAATGATGCATCAACTACCCCCAGCTTCTGTCTGAGGTATTCAAATGTCTCCCTGGGCAATGGTTTGGTGAGTATATCAACAACTTGTTCCTTAGAGGGAACATCCTCCAATTTGACCTTTTGTTCAAGCACTTGTTCCCGGAGAAAATGATACTTGATAGGTATGTGCTTAGTCTTTGAATGCATGACATGATTCTTCGAAATACTGATTGCACTTGTATTATTACAAAAAAAGGAGATAGGTGGAGTACAAGTGATTTTAAAATCTTGCACAGTTTTCATCATCCAAAGGAGTTGTGTGCAGCAAGATGCAACAACTACATATTCTACTTCAGTTGTAGATAATGAAATTGAACTTTGTTTCTTGCTAAACCAAGATACTAATCTAGAACCCATAAAGAATGCACCACCACTAGTGCTTTTTCTATCATCCACGCTTCCTGCCCAATCTGTATCTGTATATGCATGAAGTGTGAGATCTGTATCTCTAGCATACCATAAGCCATAGTTTTGAATTCCTTGAAGATACTTGAAAATTCTCTTAACTACCTGAAGATGAGTTTCCTTTGGATTTGCCTAAAACCTTCCAACTATTCCCACTGCATGCATAATATCTGGTCGGGTACCTGTTAGGTAGAGAAGATTACCAATCATGGATCTATAGATTGGTTGATGTACTGTTGTTGATTCATCATTTGCGCTGAGGCTGCATCCTGTTACCATAGGGGTACAAACCGGTTTCGAATCTTCCATGCCATATTTCTTCAAGATATGCTTTAGGTACTTGGTTTGTGATAAAAAGATATCGTCTTTATTTTATTGGATTTGTAAACCAAGGAAATATGTTAGCTCACCAAGTAAGGACATTTCAAATTCTTTCTGCATCACCAAAGCAAATTTTTGACTCATGGCTTCTTCATTGCTGCCAAAGATGATATCATCAACATACACAACAAGTGCAATTTATCATTGTCAATTTTTATATATAGATTGCTATCTGTTGATCCTTTTGGAAAACCTTGTTGATGGAGGTATTTGTCCAAACAATAATACCAAGCCCTTGGAGCCTATTTAAGACCATAGAGTGCCTTCTTGAGTCTGCATACAAGTGTTGGATCATTTCCAAGAATGAATCCATCTGGTTGCTCAATATACACTTCTTCTTCTAGGTCCCCATTCAAAAAGGCAGATTTCACATCCATTTGAAATACTTTGAACTTCTGAAAGCTAGAGAGAGCAAGGGACATTATTATAGCCTCAAGTATAGCAACTGGAGCAAAATATTCTTCAAAGTCTATACCTTCTTGTTGATCATACCCTTTACAAACAAGTTTGGAATTATTTCTAATAACTTTTCCATTTTCATTCAGCTTGTTTTTGAATATCCATTTTGTCCCTACGACATTCTTATCTCTTGGTCTAGGAACCAACTCCCAAGTGTTATTCTTTTCAATCTACTCAAGTTCTTCATCCATGTCCTTGACCCAGCATTCATCTTTGCATGCCTCTCTTACATTTTGCGGTTCAGTGGAGGAGAGCAATGCTAGATAGCTTGAAGCTTTTGAAATGGTTCTTCTTGCTTGCACACCTGCCTCTTTCTGTCCCAAAATTTGAGCTTCTAGATGATTCTTCTGAATGTACCTGGATGGAGTCTATTCTTCTATCCTTATCTATTCTTCTGGTGCCTCATGGGTTTCTTCTTCATCATGAATCTGATTTGATGTTGAAGGATAGTCCTCATCATCTTCGAAATCTTCAGATTTTACTTTCCTAGGAGTGTTTCCTTCTTTATCAACCACTACATCAATACTTTCAACAATTTTTCCAAGCCTTTTATTGTAACACATATGCTTTTCTATGGGGACAGTAACCAAGGAGAATGCCTTCATCTGCTCTAGGTTCAAACTTGCCAAGGTTTTCATCAGTGTTTTTGATGTAGCATTTGCTTCCAAAAATTTTGAAGTATTTTACCGTGGGAGTATTACCATACCAAAGTTCATGAGGAGTCTTAGTGTCGTTTACCCGGATGTTTGTCTTGTTGAGAATAGTAACTACAGCAAATGTGGCTTCACCCCAGAAGGTTGTGGGAGTTCCAGACTCATCAAGCATAGCACAAGCCATTTGTTGAATTGTTCTGTGCATCTGTTCCACTACTCCATTTTGCTAATGAATCCTTGCAGTAGAGAATTCCCTTCTTATTCCATGTTCTTCACAAAAATCGAAAAATGCATCCGAGGTAAATTGCCCTCCTCGATCAGACCTGAGGCATTTGATTATGCAATTTGATTCGTTTTCAACCAAGGCTTTGAATGCTTTGAACTTTTTGAAAGCTTCATCTTTATACTTCATAAGTCCTATCGAACACATCCTTGAAAAGTCGTTAATGAACAATATGAGGTACTCTTCTCCTCGAGGTGACCTCTTCCTAGTTGGACCACATATATCAGTATGGACAAGTTGAAGTGGCCTACTAGCTGATCATTCCTTCTCAGGGAAATTAGTTCTGGTTTGCTTACCAAACTGACATGATTTGCATATTGTATTCTTTGGAATTCTAATGTCAGGGAGATCATGAGAGAGAAGCTTTTGTGCCATAGCCAGTGTTCATCATTCTTGCTTGGAGAGCATTGTTGTTGTCCACCCTTGAGTATGTATAGATTATTTGGAATTCTTATGCCTTTGATCACTGTTTCTCCTGTATCAAGCTCACGAACAATACATCCATTTGATCGAAATATTACCTCATTTCCTTGATCACACATTTGACTGAAACTCAGTAGATTATGCTTTTAAGCCATCAACATACATAACATTTCCAGCTTTGACCTTCTCTTTCAAATGAACAGAACCTTTACCTTTTATGATTGCAGGGTTTTCATTTCCAAATGAGACTTTCCTTTCCTTTTCTAAGGCACTATATGACTGAAGTATTTCATTATCACCTGTCATATGTTTTGAGCATCCACTATCGATGTACCACTAATTTTCCTCTCCTTTTGTATATAAGGCTATCCCACATCTTTTGGGTTGTGGTTCTTTCTTTCTCCATGTTTTGGGACTCAATGAAGCTTGCTCTTTCTGAGTTGTTTGTCAGAACCTACTCCTGCATTCAGAATCTTCATGTCCGAAGTTGTTACAAATAGAACATTCTATTTCATTTTCAAGAGCAGCAAAGTTATTGTATGTTCTTTTCATGATCCCAGTCATATTTCTTTGTTTTTGAGATTCTCTAGTCATGATGATCTTGTAGGAAACACATTGAGCAGCTTTGTGTCCAAAGTTATGACAAGAGAAACATTGGCCATTGAAGAAATTCTTGTGATTATCAAACCTACTGCCTAAATGATTGTAGTTTCCATTGACATCCATTCTTGAGGCAAATTGAGAATGATTTACCTGCGGTTGGTTGTAGCTTCTGTTCATCCTTGATGTATATTGCCCCTGATTTACTTGGTGATCTCTGTTTATCCTTGAAGTAAATTGTTTTACCTAGTGATCTACATTATGCCTTTGCTATCGATTGTCAACCTGTTCACTTTTCCATGCTGCATCAAGATAACTTTTGGAGGTGGATGGCTTCTGTGCTTGAGATGCTTCTTCAGAATATCCGAGACCTGTCTTGATTAGAGGAGAACTCTATACATTAATAATATCATTTAAATTTTTAGATCCTTTAGCAAATCTGAGATTAAGGGCTTTTGTTTTCTCAATTTGTTTTCTAAGTCCCACAATTTCACATTCTAACTTTTCATTGTGTTTTTCTCTTTCAGCAAGTTGGAATGTCAGAGTATCTATAGTCATATTCTTTTCTTCTAAACAAATTTTAAGTTTATAAATTTCTTCATAAAGACCTTCTTCATCTATAGCATCCAAGAAATCATCATCTTCAAAGGCCATCAAAAGTCTATCATCATTACATTGTTCATCTTCATCACTATTTGAAAATCCATCACTATCTTCATGTGTATAATAGCTCTTCTTACTTACATTTTGTTTTATGTTCCATCTAACTAGTTCCTTACCTGTATCTTTATGAGGACACTTGGCAGCGTAGTGACCGACTGTTCCACAAGCAAAGCATTTGAAAGGTAGCTTACCTATGAATCTTCCAGTTCCCCGTTGAAGGTTCTTGACAAAGTTTGGTTCTTCCTCTCCTTCAGACATATGTCCTGACTCATTGTAATCTCCTTTTCCTAAAGCTTTGAATGCAGCTTCTCTCCTGTCTGATGGTCCCCCTTTCCTCATTTCATAAGCAGTCAGGATTCCATGCAACAGTGACATGGTAATGCACTGTAGGTCCTGCTTTTCTTCTATGGCAGAAACTTTTGAATCAAACTTAGAAGACAAAGATCTTAGAAACTTTTCAACCAGAAAAACTTCTTTTATTTCTTCACCCAAGTTTTTCATACAGTTAACAATCTCATCAATGTGTAAGAAATAGTTAACCACACTTTCATCATTGTGCATTCTGATATTTTCATATTGAATTTTGAGAGTTTGTAGTTTTGCTCATTTTACCTGATCATCTCCTTCATAGCTCAGAATGATCTTGTCCCATATTTCTCTTGCAGTTTTGAGCTGCATAACCCTGAAGAATTCTAATTGAGATAGACTCCCTAATAAAGTATTGATAGCCTTTGCATTTGCTTCATACTGCTTTTTACGAGCCATATCTGTAGGAGTTCCTGATGGAAATGTGTATCCTGTTTCTATGATATCCCAGACTTCTGTACCAAGAGATTGAAGATAGGTTGTGATTGTTACCTTTCAATAGATGAATTTGATCCCATCAAAAATTGGTGGCCTGATCGATGCCTCCTTTTCGTAGTTGCTCATGATGATAGATCTTCCTTCAAGCGATCAAGATTCTTTTGAAGGACCTGCTGTGATACCAATTGTTGGAAATAATACTGAGAGGGGGGGTGAATCAGTATTATCAAGTCAATTATTTTTCATTTCATACACAGATTTGTATACGCTACTTGAGTTAGTGAAAACAGCGTACATACGCAACTTCAGTTAATGAAACTAGCATATAAGTTGCAGACTTATGATTTAATTTATTCTTCAGATGTGATCATAAATATGTGTGTCAGAAAAGTAACTAAGAGCAGAAAATTAGAGCAGACAGTCACACACAAGAACACAAGATATAAGGTGGAAACCCAATGTGGGTGAAAACCACCTGCTGCAATTTGTCTCTATCTTCTTTCAATTAGAAACTTCTTTTTACAATGTTTTTGTACTGGTGTAGTCTTATGCCAGTACGCAGGCTACAACCTGTAGAAAGCTACAACCTTCTCTCTTTCTCCAGCTTCTCCTGGAAGGGAGCTACAACCCCATTAGCTCTTATACTAGCTAAGGTACTAGTACGTAGGTGCTGACCTACAAAAGGCTACAACCTTCTCTTTTCTTCAGGGACAACGTTTCATAAATTTTTAGACTAGATCCATGAATAACATCAATCAAACATCAAGTATATCTGCATCAACCAATCTTCTTTGTACAACCAAATATTGAATCAAATAATCACTTCTCTGAATGTTATAACCAGAATAATCATAACAGTAACCAGACACCAATCCTGAACCCATAATACTGCAGCAATAAATCGAAATAGCTAAAACATATTTTATCATACATACGCTACTTCAAGATGAGGAACCTGCATGCATACACCGTATATGCTTCTTTGAACTACTGAACCTGCGTGTATACGCGTCTTTGTTGCGCCAAATGTGCGTATAGATCTATGAAAGACAGTTTCCCCTTTTTGAGTATTCAAGCATTAATTATACCCAAATTATCAGATTCATAGATCAATTCATGCATCAAATATAATAGATCAGAATCACACAAAGATACTACTATTCAAGTCTTGATATTTGACCCTTCAATAGAACTTATCCATCTTGTAACACTCGGGTTCCTCCTTCATTCAGATCCAGCTATGCACCATAAACCAATCACCAGTATTCCAGATATTGCTCCTCATAAGATATTCAACACTTGAGTCAATTCAGTTGCCAAATGATCTCTTCCTTTTTATAGTCTTGGCCTAACTCAAACCATGGTCCAAAACCATTGAGAACCAATACTATTGACCCAAACCTGGGTTCAATACTTTGGATGCAATACTCAGGACCAAAACCATAGGTTTAAATATGTCGAACTAAATACCATGGACCAAACATAATATTTCCCACATGTACGCGCTTTTCTTTGCATGAAAGTGTGTGCATAAATATATGCGCCTTTTGATCGATAAACATGCGTGTATACGCGACTCTGTTTTGAGGAACCTACGTATCCATCATTTTCTTTCATTCCGAGAGCCTGAACTATGATCTTCACTTTGAGTGAGTTGCCATCAAGGACAACACCTGTGCCATAGTGCCAAACCTATGTCATAATGCCAACAGAGCCAATTTGAGGGCCTAGAAGATGTTTTTGGGAAAACAGAGAGACTAAGAAAGTGCTAGACCATTTTTTGATTTGTTCTCAGCGTCCTCTTGGAGATCCTCGAAGCGAGGTATTATGGTAGTCAAACTGAGATCAAATTCCAAGTTACGACTCCTGGAAGTTGACATTCTAACTAACCCCAATGGGGCCCACAAGCTTTTGTCACTTCATCTCCTAGGGTTAGGTTTTTGGATGCTTAAGATTTCTCATTGATTCTTCATGATAAAAATGCCACCGACCCTAAGTAAAACACATTTCATAAGGCATGTAATCATCACATCTCTTGTCAAAGATAAGCTTCATTTTAAACTCTCTTGCAAGGTCCTCTTTTCAAGATCAGATCAACTACTCATCACCAGTTAAAATCAAGTCATCAACATATAAAACAATAATCAACAATTTAATTTCTACCAAAATATGATAGAGGTTTGCATCCACTTCACTTTTCGTGAAACCCAAACCAGTGCTATTGATCTTGGTGTACCAAGCACATCGTGTTTGCTTGAGGCCATACAATGCTCGCTTGAGTCTGCACACATGAGACTCTCGATCAAAAGTCTCGAAGCCTTCTAGTTGCTCAATATACACCTCCTCCTCAATAACTCCATTGAGGAATGTTGTTTTTAGGTCCATCTGGTGGATCTTGCACCCCATCTTTGTAGCCAGATCAAGGATTGATCTCATGGATGAGTACCCTACTATAGGAGCAAAGGTCTCTTCCTAGTCAATCCAATCAACCTGAGAGTAACCTTTGGACAAAAATCTTGCCTTGTACTTTTTTATGCTTTTGTCTCCTGCCTACTTCACCTTGAAGATCAATCTTGAACCCACAAACGATTTATCTTCTAGTCTTGGGACCACTTCCCAAATAGTGTTCTTTTCAATGGATTCATACTCCTCCACCGTTGCATAAACCGATACCAATTTCTCTACTTCTTTCTCGAAAGAGGATGGCTCAGTCTATGCTAGCTCAACCATTAGAGCCATATAGCCACTGTACTGATCTGGTGACCTTCTCTACCTACATTGATTTGAAGAAGCGCCCACATTCTCCCTCACATCCTTCACAAGTATCTCATCTTCCCTATTTCTCTTCCTTCCTTCTTTGGATAGTTTTACTTGAATGAATATCTCCACTCTCTCCTCCTCAACTTGTGGCTACTCCACAACATCCTTAGGTTCCTCCTTTGGAGGTAAAATCTCATCCTCTAGTGGGATCTGAATCTCCCTCTCAAGAGAGTATCACATGGGTTTGTCTTCATCAAATTTTACATCCCTTCACACAATTATCATTCTGAGGATGGAAAATACACACAGTAGTTGTGGGGAGTTTCTATGTAACCCACAAATAGGCCAAACTTTTTGGTTGGCTCTAGATTCTTCATTAATTCTTTAGAGACATGGAAATAAATAAAGGCTACAAAAATCATGAAGTGTGACACATTGAGCTTCCTCCTAGAGAAATCCTCCTTCGATGTAATCATGCCAAGAATTTGATGAGGACCCATGTTCTGCAAATAGACTATTTTGTTGCACACTTCAGTCCATAGGTGAAGATGTAGGCTTTGTTCACACAACATCAGTTGTGATACTCCCACAATGCTTTGTTTCTTCCTCTCATCCACCCAATTATATTGTGGGTTGCGGAGTGTTGTCAACTCTCATCGGATGCCTTCTTTCGCACATAATTTTTTAAACTAACTCGACACCTACTCACCTACATTATTGCTTTTGAGATCCTTCACCTTCATGCACATTTATTCCTCCACCAATTCTTTAAACTCTAGGAGCTTGGAGAAAGCCTTATCCTTCTGCATGAAGAAGATCCAACACATCCACGAGAAGTCATCAGTAAAGATGAAAAACTAGTTGTGCTTAGCAATGGAGGTTGTTGAGATAGGTCCACAAACATCAAAGTGGGTCCTTTCAAGGACTGTGTGCTCTGTTGTCCCAGTCATGGAAATTGGCTTTTTTGTACTTCCCATTGTGCACCCTTTGCATGTATCATGCTACTCTAGTGCTCCTTTAGGGAGCCATGTTGTTATCTGATGCATGATCTTAAAAGTGCCATGATACAAATGGTCAAGTCTTCTATGTAGCCAAAGTTCACTGACATTGCGACTCTGCACCTTCTCTGCCTTTGTGCTTGTTATAGACATATTTAAGCACTACAACCCCAATCTTATACGTCGATAAACTAGGGCTCTTTAATCCCTAAAAGTTTTGTTTCATACCCTAAAGGATCATGGTCAACTGATTACATCATCCCCCAAAAATTCCACCAAAAAATCCATCCAAAACTAGCCAAAACAGGACCATATTGACTACTCCACTGTCAAGGTGCAATGCATACTGACTCCTACACTAGCCAAGTGTGATGCATAATGATGAGGCCTTCTGTAGGGTGTGATGAGTGAGGATGGACAAATGTCTGAGACAGTTTTCTAAGTGGATGCTCATGGAATCTTCTGGAAACTTCTCTTATGACACTTGCCTCTCTGAATTCGCCTAGGGATGGGTAAGAGATCCAAGAAATCTCCAACTGGAACCAAAAACAACAAGTGGAATGACACTAATCAAAACCCCAGAGATGACTCACACCCTTGCACACATCTATAAATGGATCCCTCATCTGAGAGATTTAGAAGCTAGAATTTTGTAATTTCTAAGGAAGTGTTGATAGTTTGTGGTTGAGAAAGAGAATTGTATTGTTGATGTGATCTTGCTTTTAATGAGGTGAAGAGGGCTTTGATGCTGGGAGGATGGATCAGACAGCTAGGTTGTAATTCTCCCTTTTATTTAATAAAATTCTTTGAGTTTTCTTCCATACAACTGTGCAATTGTAAATGTTATTATTTTTGAATGCCATTGTATGTTCATTGTATTTCTGACTCTGTAATGCTTATGATATAATAGATCAAGATGCTTTGACTGTGTTTTGTTACTGTTTTTCTATAGGTACTTTCTAAGTGGGATAAGTAGGAAAGGATTTGCAAGCTCTGTCAAGGGGGAGAGAAATCAAGCAAGGAGCTAAGCAGAAGATCCATGTTGGTTCCTTTGCTTCTCCCTTATCTATCATAGATAGAGTAAAGCCCAAATTGCTTTGATTGTTTGTTTCTAGGATAGCTACCAATCCTAGAGTGCTAGTCGATCGAAAAGACACTAGTTTTCCGGGAAACAAAATGGAGACTCCACTGGGGATCGAATAGATGTTTGTTTGTTATTGTTGTTTGCTTTATAAGCTATAGATGGAGCCTGAAGTTAGCCAGATAGCCTTCAAACTTCTCTTTCTCTACAATTACAGAGTAGATGAATGTTGCTTCAGTCAATCTCCGGTTTAGTTTATGAATTTAAAATTTGAATTATAATCATTCTAGATGCCCTTTTGGTAGCTCAGTAACCTCCCAAGATCATTCCTTTGTACTTTTCTCTTTACTGTCTATCATAGCTCAGCTTAAATCACTGAAATCAGCTGCAAATTTGAGCCAAAACCCACCTCAGTTGCACTCCCTGGCCCATCCCACTGTCTATCACTATTAACCAGTATCCATCACACCTCTCGATCCTAAAAAGTGTGATTCATCACTGTTTCTGTGAAGCCCATGTGCAATGACTGATTGAGCCTATTTCCCTTCTTGAAATTTCAGGTTTTTGTCCTTGTTTTTAGTTCTGTTTAAATGCTTTGCTACTTATCAACAGTGCCTCATTACTGAAGCCTTCTTGCATTACATAGGTCAGCCTCCATTGATTAGGATTATTAAATTTTTTTATGTATTTGTCCATGATTTACAATCCTTTGTCGAAAAGTTGATTAAATTGATATGTCGTTTTGGTACAAAAAGTGTCATAACTGTCGTTTTATGTCAAAAAAGAGATGTGTCATGAAGTCTTCCTTCTCTAGATAGTCAATTGAACTTTTTGTCATGTATTTGATTTGATTTGTTATTATTCGAAGTGTTTGAATCATTTTCTATTCGAAATTGAAAAGTGTCATTTAGACTTCCTTTCTATTTTGAAAAAGAAATTGTCGAAATGTTGCTTTGAATGAAATATTTCAGATCTTTGCTATAATTAGTTTTCCATTTTGGCATTTCTCACATTAACGGAATGAAAAACAAATACATGCATTTGCATTTGCATTTAGCTTGTGTGTGAAAAATGATTTAGGAATGTGCATTTAGAGTGTGCTCTTTGCTTTTTATTTGAAAGAATCATAATTTTCTTTCCTTAGTAGCTAGAATTTTCATTGATCAAAATAAACAACGATTGTTTATCATTGTAGATTGCATTTTAGGAATTTCAAATCAACATCACGCGGTGAACCATTGAAAGGCAAAATTTTAAACAAGATCAACTCTAAAATAAATCTCAATGAACCTAACAACGCTTTGGAACTTAATGAAACGCATCTAGAGGTCTAGGCTTGAGACGTGTTCCAATGTCGTAAATCTAGTAACTATTGTTTTCATCGAAGGTTGGGTGATTCCTCCTCTTTCATACAAAAAGTGCTAGCATGGACTTGTGCTCCCTATGAAGTCGAGTATATATTGGAAGACCACAATAGGCTTACATCCTTTATCCATAGGAAGTCTTGTTTGCTTCCCTATCGATCACAATGCACTGAACACAACATTTAGGAAGATTGACTGTCATACATAAGTCCTTGGTAATTTCTCCTTAATTTATCACCAAGGTGTATATTGTAGTTTTCCGATTGGTTTGTTAATCCCTCTTTCTAGATTTCCAGAGTAGTCACTTTCATTCCCTTTTGACTCTTTAAAAGAAAAGGTCCATTTGAGCACTTGTCACTTCAGGCTCACTAAAAATTGAAGGGGACTAGAGTCATCTTTAGCTTTTTCGCGACTCTTAAAAATTGAAAAATCAAAGTTGTGTCAAAGCGTCATTAAAATTTATTAAATTCAGAATAACATCATTTTCCCCTTAATTTTGAGTTGATCAAGTAATTCGCCATTGTGGAAGAAAGTCAATCAAAACCCCGTCATTCGCGGAGAATAGTGAGTAAGCCTTCTTTGACTCTGGAAATGAAACCATTCCGAGAAAAACGATCTCATTTAATTGAGTCCAATTCATCTGGTTTATTTGAAAATTTCATTTCAACATCAGTAGGAACTACAGTTACTCCGATCATTTCATGTACATCTGCCTCTAGAGAAGAAGTTATGTAGTTGCAAGAGGACATTAGAACTAATCCTAGTATGATGGTAGACACTTCTATACCTGAAACAACTCTGTCTAGAGTTGATCCAGAGACTGAAGTTCACTTGCCTGAACATATTGAAGTTCAGTTCCAGAATTCAGAAGGTGTCACACCTCCGGTATCTGTCATTGTAGAAGCTATACCTTCTTCGGCTCCAGAAATATTTTCGGACCTGATGGTCTACCTCTTCCACCTGGACTAATTACTATAGAAGAGATAGTAGAGGATCCTCCATCCACTACCCCGTTACATTTTGGGACTGGGATTCATTTGTATCCTTCTACTCCCGAGGTTAGTTATTTTAATAATTCTTCATCGCAAGTTCCTGTTGAATTGCTAGGAAATCTTTTTGATAGACTAAACATGTCTGAGCAACCATCAACATCTAGGACTGTGTCATTTGATACAGCTACAACATAACTTCCTGCAGCCATTCCTACAATGTTTGCTAGTATACCATCTATCCCATCTAGTTATCAGTCACTCGCTGGAGTCCACTCAGGGGTTGTTTTGATAACATGGTCTGTTGCTATTTATTAATCCATAATCCTGTCTAGTATTTCTTATGTTAAAACTCAACAAATTGATCCTGCAGGCCAGTATCAATTTGGGCAAACCAGTCTTCAAAGATCGATATATCCTTTGAGCATTGGACTGCCACCATATGGAGGGAAGTATGCTTTTTCATTGTTCCCTCCTGGAGAACAACCATATGAGAGTTTACAACAAAATTCAAGTCAAACTAGAATTACATCCAATGGTTGGGTACCAATACTGCCTCAACAACCAAGGGCTATATATTAAATGCAACCGACCCAACTTGTGTTGAATATTCCCATTACCCCTATTATTGTGATTGTGTCGCAAGTACAAGAACTACCTGTTGTGTTTCAACCTCAAGTCTCTCAGGTTGTAATACAATAGCCTCTTGTCTCTACAGCTCAATCACAAGCTCAGGTTAGTGCTTCCTTACCTGGAATGACTCAGGCTCAAACAGGTATTATCACTCCACATCTTGGTCAATCTTCCAGCATTGGACAACAACAAATGGTCCAACAACCATGGCTAGTACAATACCAACAAACCTATCGAGGACCTGAACAACAAGGCTGTGTGGGTAATGGACAACCACATTTTCAAAATGGTTATCAACAACCACTCTATACTGGTTATGTCCAACAACCTTATCAAAGTTACCAACATCAGATACATTATGCTGGTATGCAAAGACCTACTGCTCAGGCGATTCCATCTTATCCTGGGTATGCTTCACCTAACCTAAATCAGCAGTTTCCTTTTGTAGCAACTCTAGAACTACTAGATTTAAACCAACCGACGAATGATCCAATTTCATACACCCCTTAGTGGCCATCGATTCCTCATAAACATCCCTCCGATATTACTAAATTCAATGGAAATCCAAATGAAGATCCATCGAATTATGTAATTACTTTTCATTTGTGGTGCTCATCTAACACCCTAAATGATGATTCGATTAGACTTCACCATTTTGAGAGAATGCTCACTAGTCCGACAGCGAAATGGTATATTGAATTGCCTAAAGTTTCATTTGATAACTTCAGTTCCCTTGCCACTAATTTTCTAACCCACTTTTAGTTACCCATAAGGTATGAAATAGCAACAGAACTCCTTACCAACTTTAAACAGACCACGGCTACTCACATATCTGATCATATTCATGAGTGGCGACGTTGTTGTTGAATGGTAAAGATGTTTGTTCCTCATCAGCTTTTGGTTGGGTGGTTTATTATGTCCTTATTACCATCTATAACTGAGGACGTGGCAAAAGGAGTTGTCACTGAAGAGCAAGTCATTTCTCATGCTTAATATTTAGAAATAATCTATACCCAATATGGCACACTTACGACAGAATTCCTAACGCTCCCAGACCAGAATTCTCCATTCCTCCCCCTCCTAAAACAAACAAGGACTCTCACTCCGGTAATGCCGTGATCGATACCTCAAGCACGCAAACTGAAAAGGCTCCATCTAGCAAAGCCCTTGCAGTTTCTAGTCAAAAAGAAAATGAAAAACCTCTTGCCTCGGAGATTAATGTTGTGTCATCTGACAAGGGCAAAAATCCAAAGCAACCAGGGGGCAAGAAGAAAGGGAAAATAATAATAAAAAACATGAGAATTCAACTCCTTAAAAACCTTTTGAGAACCTTATTGGGAAAAATAAACCTCGTGATCCATGTTACATATGTAAGGAGGACCATGGGACGAGAGATTGTCCACATCGAGCTGAGGTTACGAAATTGTTAAACACTTCAAGTACCTCAGCGGTGTTGACAGATCCGTTTACAAACCTAGAAACTAATTTGGTTGTTATCGATCATGCTTCCACATCCCAAGTGCTTATGTTATCCGTCTCAAAACAGAAAAATGATGCTTTGATATCAACAAGGAACAAATATTATGGGAATCCACCATCATCAAACAATAAGGCTACAAATCAACCTAGTAGTTCGACAATGACTTTGCCAGAAGTTGTTACACCCATTATTCTTGAATTAACTATAAAGCCGCCAAAGGGAGTCGTACATAAATCAACATTTAATCCTCATGCTCGAGCTACACAGAATTATAATATAGTGGAGGATCTACCTCAATTGCCATTCACCATGTTGACGCTAGAGTTGCTGCAGAATTTCCCCTCCCAAAAGCGGGCTTTCTTAGCAGCAATAGGTGGGATTGATCTAGTGGATTCCAATGTTGTGTCCTTTAACCATAAAGGATATGCACCTCAGTTACCGGCCCAACTCACTTTCCTTATATAGGTAAAATCTCTCAATAAAATTTTCATCGAATGATCTTTGATGTGGGGGCATCCAGCTGCATTATGTCAATGAGTTACTAGAAAAATTTAGGTTCACAACCCTTGTCGCGATCATTAACAATATTAAAAGCATTCGATGGAAGAACATACATAGCCTATGGGATTTTAAGTAACTTGCAAGTTGAACTAGGGGGTAAGATAGTAGAGGTTGAAGTCGAGGTTATTGATGGAAACCTTGACTACAATATCTTACTGGGAAGGCTCTGGATTTATGCTATGGCCACCTTGTGTCTACGTATTTTAGAAAGATTGCATTTCCCTTCCAAGGTGGAATTACAATCGTTGACCAACTAGCCTTCTTTCCTAACAGTTCACAAGCTGCTGGAAGCATTCCATTGATCCATGGAAGTCCCCAATCACTTCAAAATGTTGGAGTAGGTCTCCTGAAAGACCCATCCTTAATGGGTTCTTTTACCCTCCAACCTCCAACTAGTCTTGCGGAAGTGGCCACGGTAGAAACTTGTCATCTGATCTCTTCTACATCATCTAAGATTAAGAAGAAGTCCGAACATTTTGATAGTGTGGATCACCGCGAGATGTTGCCCCCAAGCCCCATAGAATCTTTGTAGAAATCAATTTTATCGGCTTGGGTGGGAAACCCAAATCAGCACTCAACAAGTGTTTGGATAGATAGGTCTCTAGAGTATAGTACCTCTTCCGATCCTTGGTTCCATATACATTCTATATATGAAGGAATCATTCAGTCGACGATGATAAGAGAGATGTCTTGGGAAGATCACCACCATTGTTCCCACCTTCAAGATAATAATGAAGATTATTCAAGCGACCTTAATCATCCTTCAGTTTTTTATTTTCTATCAAATATTGTAAATACAGTGGATTCCAAGTGAAATCTGTCCAATATTGAAGAAACTATCGCCATTAATATTTCAACCAAAGCTAACGTCATAGAGAATATTCATGTTGGCAAATCTTGTTCTCCATCAGAACTAGATATTTACTGCGCTCTCTTTCGTGAATTCAGAGATGTCTTTGCATGGTCATATGAAGAAATGCAAGGCATTGACTTGAGAATTGTTGAACATGAAATCAAGATGTATCCAGATGTCAAATCAATATGACAATGGCTTTGACTGGTCCATCTGAAGAAAGCTGCTGCCATTAAGGAAAAATTTGAAAAACTTTTGCATGTTGGTTTCATTTACCCTATTCCCCTCACTAATTGGGTATCAAATATTGTTCTTGTGATAAAAAAGCAAGGAACAATTAGAGTGTGCATCGATTATAGGGATGTAAATCAAGCGTGTCCAAAGGACAACTATCCTACACCCTTCATCAACCAGATAATTGATGAATGTGTCGGATGTGAAATATTTTCATTTATGGATGGATTTTCCGAATACAATCAAATTAATATCCGCCCAAAGGACCAATTAAAGACTGCATTTATATGTCCGAGGGGCACATTCGCATATCCTAAATCACCTTTCAGTTTGAAGAATGTAGGGGCAACTTTTCAGAGGGCAACGAACCATGCCTTCCATGACATCAAACACATTATTCAACCGTATCTTGACGATATACAGGCTCATTCATGAAAGCGGACTGATCATCCAGAGCATTTGAGAGCTATATTTCTACGTTGCCGACACTACAATATAAAACTCAATCCACACAAGTGTTTGTTTTGTGTTAGTTGTTGTCGATTACTTGGTTTTGTAGTTTCTAAAGACGGAATTCAACTCAACCCATTTAAGGTTCAGGCAATCCTTGACATGCCTCCACCTTCAAATTTGCTTCAGATTCAAAAACTCCAAGGAAAATCTAACTTTCTGAGGAGGTTCATTCCACATTATGCCGAACTTGTTAGAGGTTATATGCATTTGTTGAAAAAAGGAGTACCCTTCCACTGGGATCAGGTTGCGCAAGCTTCCTTTGATGCTTTAAAAGGTTCCCTGATAAAAGCATCATTAATTTATGCTCCTGACTATCAAAAAGACTTTAACCTGTATCTCGTCGCTATAGATAGAACCATCACCATGGTTTTAGTGCAAGAAGATAATGGAATAGAACATCCTATATATTATTTAAGTCACAACCTTAATGATACAGAAAGAAAATCCTCTTATGTTGAAAAGCTGACTTTAGCAGTTGTCCATGCAGTACAAAGATTTCGACACTATGTTCTCTTTCGCAAGACTATCGTTGTGTCAGATTTCAACCCTATGACCTACATTCTGTCGCATCAATTACTAGGGGGAAAATACTCCAAATGGATAGCCATTTTGCAAGATTTTGATCTAGAATTCACCAAATCCAAATCAGAGAAGTCTCTTGTCTCCACAAAGTTACTTTGTGACCTTCCATCGTCATCCAACGATTTAACATCTAAAGCATCAATCGTGGATGAGACTCTGTTTCTGATATCGTCAAGCGATCCGTGGTAAGGACATATACTGGCCTATCTCCAAACCCAAACTTTTAGGCCTAACACCTCTTGCTCTGAACAACAACGTACTCAATACCAAGCCCAAGATTACCTGATCATTAGCAATACGCTTTACCATCGTGGTATCGATATAGTTCTACGAAGGTGCCTCACACATGAGGAGGCCGAAAAAGTTTTAAATGACTTTCATTCGGATGCTTATGGGGGCATCTATCTGGTTATTCTACTGCACAAAATATCTTACGAGCAGGTTACTTCTGGCCCACCATATTCAAAGATTGCATAACTGTAGTCAAAAGTTTCCATGCTTGTCATATTTTTTATCGCAAAACTAGATTACCTCCTACACCTCTACATCCAGTGGTTATTATTGGGCCATTCGCTAAATGGGGCATTGATTTCATGGCATGTAACCCCACCTCGGCCGGGGGGCATGGGTACATTATAGTCGCCATGAGCTATTTTAAAAAATGGGATTAGGTGCTACCTACATTAAACAACAACGACGAAACAGTTTCTCTTTTATTTTTTAATCATGTAGTTTCTAGATTTGGTGTTCCATAGGCCATAGTCACAGATCATGGATCACATTTGCGCAATCACGTGCTGGTTGAATTGACTACCAAATTATGACTGTCCCACGATAGTTCTACTCCATATTATCCGCAAGCTAATGGACAGGTTGAGGCATTAAGCACATGCTGCAGAGAATGATTCGAGTCCACAAACGAAATTTCAATTTAATCCTGCACTCCCTTTCAACTAGTGTATGGTCTGGAAGTTGTCTTACCAATTCAGTGCAAAATCTCGTCCCTCAGGCTCGCAATCGATCTGCTCCCCAAAACTTCTGAAGAAGAGGCTTGTTTCTTGGAACTAATCCACGTGGATGAAACCCGCCGTGATGTCATGCTGGCTAATGAAGCAGATAAGAAACGTGTGAAGGTGCAATATGACAAAAATGTGAAGCCTCGCATCTTCTCGGAAGGTGACCTGGTATTACTTTATGATCAAGACTCCGACAAATTTGGAGCAGGTAAGTTCAAACCATTATGGATGGGCCCCTACATTGTTAAACGAGTATTGAAAAAAGGAGCCTACGAGCTAGTCGATTATGATGGGATTCCAGTATTGCAGCCTCGAAACGGGTTGTATCTTAAACGTTACTATGCTTGATTAAGTTTAGTGCACTTATTGTATATATGCTTTTGTTGCATTTTTGTTTTCTTTTAGAGTTGTCATTTTGGTTAGGCAATCTACTTCGCATTTGTCGCAAATGTCAAGCTTTTTGGAACCATTTGTTGGGTATGCCGATGGAGCTAGTCGTAGTATGCAGAACCTGTCCTCTATGGCTTGTGCAATTGTTGCTCCAAGAATTGAGTTAGTGAGTTTCAGGGGGATATGTATTAGTCGATCAACGAACAACATCGCTGAGTATAGCGCATTGATTGAACTTCTCTCTGATGCCATTTCACATGGCATACGCCGACTCATTGTCAGGCTAGATTCACAACTTGTCATTCTATAGGGTACTGACATTTATTCCATTCAGAACACAACCATGTATCGCATGTTCCTAAGAGTTAGGATTTTGGAAAGATAGTTTGATTCCATTCAATATCAACACATTTCCAGGAACTTAAACACATTGATTGATTCATTAGCAAACTATATGTTAGATAGACATTTGCAGCATTTGTAAAGAAAGCATTTTACATTAACATTTGCATCAGGATTGCATAACTTAACAAAAATAAAGCTCTGAAAATAAAAAATATATAATTGTTTATAGTTTTTACAAAATGTTTTCTATCCAAGACAAAATTGGTCATATGACCAAGAAACCCAAAAATGAATTCAGGGAAGCATCCTAGACTAATGATGCTGGTGAAAACAAGTCACCGCCTATGCAATCATGCGCAGGAGCCTAGTCCATCGATTCGGCATGCCACTAGTATGGCATTGTAACCTCAAAGGTAACTCATAGGTCCTAACATCCTGAATACCAAGAGTGAGGTCCTCAATTTGATCCTGCAGCACTACCAGGGTCTCCGATATGTCCAGATCTTAAAGGACAGTCCTCCCTACAGCCTCTCCTATTGGAGCGTCATCTGCCACTCGCGGGTGCACCACTATTTGCACTAGTCCAATGTATGCACATGCATATAAGTTTGATTAGTCTTTGATAACATTTAAAAGCACAAAAACATTCTAAAGTTGATAAACAAAGATGTGGTCGAATCATTTTACCCATAGTACTCCACTGCTCACCAGTTGGTAGTGCCAAATCCGGGTTGTCTTGGAAATCCATCCTGACGTATGGATACTCTGTAAATACCATCTCTTGATTTTCTAACCACTCAAAAAAGGCATCAGAGAAGGAAATATGTGATTGACCGGCATGTCTAGCCATAAGATCAACCCATCTCTGCATCTGTGGTTCCCTCAGTGTTGGCAATCCTAATGAAATGTACTGAGGCTGCATCAATGGAATCCTCTCCAAGAGCAGTGAATATGGAACCATAGCAAAAATTCTTGGTTCTTCCATTCTTTACTTTGGAGATTTTTTCTTTTATGACAGGAAGTCCCACCTCGCATCAGTTGAACACCTTCGGTTCCAGGCATTCTAGGGCATACTGCCTGTAAGAGTTGTTTGCCAAATGCAAAGTTGTGCTACCATCCAATCTAGCAAAGGTAAATAAAATGGTCCTCAGGGGCCGATCAGTGACATCCCAGATATTGATCTTGCCAACTCGGCTAGGTTGAGATCCATCTCTGCAGAACTGATGAATGTAATCTTTCATAGATTCACCCCCATGAGTGAATCCTGAAAGTGAAAGAGGGGTGCCATGCCTCGACAACCCCATCAGAAATTAAATGTCCTCGACTGTCAATGGAATGGATTTACCTCTAATCTAGAATACCTAGTCAATTGGATCCCAAGCATCAAGAAAATACTGCAACAAACTGATTTGTTGCCTCATGCTAGATATGCAGAAGAACTTCAGCAAGC
>APFE030224068.1:86128-108775 GCA_000404065.3 Pinus taeda | reverse complement strand
TCATTTTCTCATCCTTGTACTAAGCGATTGAACTCAACCATTTTCTTCAAAATAGAATTAGTTACATTAAACTTGGGCCGAATTTCTGAAAATAGGTGTTAAAGATGAACTCGTATCTCCAAAACCATAGCAGCTGTTACAAAATTGAAAGAGGTTTTGGTATATAAGGTCATGATGGAGAAAGACCTCTCTGAAATTTTGGAAATAAGTTTCCAGTAGCTCGCAATTTGTTCCACAAAATCATCTCTAAAACAGAAAATCATTAAAAATTTAAATCTGCGAAAATGAGTTGTAAAGATCTAGTCACATATCCCAATCCATGACACTTGTGAATAAACTGAAAGAGGATTTTTTTATATGGATCGTGCTTAACAAAACCCAACTTGGGTTTTTCAAAATTACTTTCCCTCTGTTGTAAAATTGCCCCGCACTAAAATGACTAAAACAGTGAAAAATATGAAAATTTTGCTTTGTTTTAATGTAGGCTCCAAATATCACTGTATATCTCCCACATAGTAGCACCTGTGCATAAAACAAAGGAGGTTTTTGTTATTTAGTATGTGATGAACAAAAATATCTTTCATGTTTGAAAAATTCCTTTCCATTCTTTTAGCAACTGATTTTGTACTAAACTTGTCATTGTGTGCAGCAACTGACCTCAAAACATGCATAACCAAGAACCACTCATTCATTTTGATCATATCTTCTGATCCAAAAACCAGTTATGGGAGTGTGATATACTGTTGGAAATATTTTTCCAAGCTTCTTATGATGGACACACTTGTGACATATTTTGTGCTAAACATCATGTGCAAAACATCTAACAAAACCAAACATAGTAAGAGCTCATGTTGATCCCTGGTGACAGGCTGCGAAGACTAGATCTAACACATGAAATGAATTTATAAAGTCGAGCATGGGAATGCTTCCTCAACTAGATCATGAAAATTATATTATGATGATGTATTGTATTGTATCTTATACAGGTCACCTTCCAGTTTTTAAAACTTTGGATCCTCATGGCAAAGCATTTCACCCGACATCAAAGATTTACGACTTCATGCTTTAGGGGGAAACTGTTATAGACATATTTGGGCACTGCAACCCAAATATTATATCTCGATAAACTAGGGATATTTAATCCCTCAAAGTGTTGTTTCATACCCTAAAGGATCATGGTCAACTGATTACATCATTCTCCAAAAGTTCCACCTGAAAAACCATCCAGAACTGGCCAAAACAGGACCATACTGACTACTCCACTGTCAAGGTGTGATGCATACTGACTCCTACACTAGCCAAGTGCGCATACTAATGAGGTCTTCTGTAGGGTGTGATGAGAAAAGATGGACAAATGTCTAAGACAATTTTCTAAGTGGATGCTCATGGAATCTTCCAGAAACTTCTCTTATGACACTTGCCTCTCTGAATTCACCCAGAGATGACTCACCCCCTTGCACACATCCATAAATGGATCCATCATCTGAGAGATCTAGAGGCTAGAATTTTGTAATCTGCAAGGAAGTGCTGATAGTTTGTGGTTGAGAAAGAGCATTGTATTATTGGTGTGATCTTGCTTTTCATGAGGTGAAGAGGGCTTTGATGCTGGGAGGATGATGTTGGATTAGAGATCTGGGTTGTAATTCTCCCTTTTATTTAATAAAGTTTTTTGAGTTTTCTTCCATAAAAATGTGCAATTGTGAATGTTATTATTTGTGAATTCCATTGTATGTTCATTATATTTCTGATTCTACAATGCTTATGATATAATAGATCAAGATGCTTTGATTGTGTTTTGTTACTGTGTTTCTACAAGTGCTCTCTAAGCGAGATAAGTAGGAAAGGAGTTGCAAGCTCTGTCAAGGGGGAGAGAAATCAAGCAAGGAGCTAAGCAGAAGATCTAGGTTGGTTCCTTTTCTTCTCTCTTATCTATAATACATAGAAGAAATCCCAAATTGCTTTAATTGTTTGTTTCTAGGATAGCTGCCAATCCTAGAGGGCTAGTCGATCGAAAAGACACTAGTTTTCCCAGAAACAGTGCTCAATGAAGCACAATAATCCACATAGATATTGTATAGGTTCTTCACACAAACCCTGATCTTCCTCTCCTATCTCGTGGCTATGTGTCTTAGGAATTCCTTTCCTTTACTAAATATCACATCATAACCACGGTTTTCCAAAACTGCAACAGAGACAAGATTCTTCTTTAGACCTAGAACAAACATCACATCCTTGAGTCTGAGAGGGGAGTCTGAATCCCTCTAAAAGGTCATTATACCAACATCGGTCGCATTGTACTTCCATCATATCCCATCTCAATGTCAATCTAGATATATTTCTCCTCTAAATCACCGAAAAAATCTCTATTCCTCGTCATATTTAACGAGACACTGTTGTCTAGGTACCACAAGCTTCCCATGACTGTGCTGGCCATGCATGCAATGAGATTAAAATCAAGCTTAAGTTTTAAATCCAAATCTTCACCTATTGCTCCTCTTAAGGACTTCTTTCTTGTCTTATTTTGTGGACACTTCATGTCATAGTGCTCGAATTCATGACAGTGAAAGCACTTGATTATGGACAAGTATTTTTTCTTTCCGCCTTGACTAGATTCTTCTTTCGATTGGGATTTTTTACGTTCCCCTCTCTTTTCCTTTCCATCCAAGTCAAGGTTCTCCTCATCCTTTCCCTTGAATGAAGTCTCATCTCTGGTATTCTGCCTTATTTCTTCTTGTACTAGGTCATACCATAAGATCTCCCAACTTGGTTGTTTCTCCCTACCATTTACCAAATCTTGATAGCTATTCCAGCTCTTGGGAAGTACCAAAAGGGTTAGAGATACAAAGTCTTCTTCATGGAAATTAACACAAAACCCGCCAATTTCATCACCACATTGTGTAAACTTGCTCAAACATTGTGGAATTGTGTCATTCTTCTGCATATTGATACTTTGAAGTTTGTCCTTCAGTGCCAACTTCATGTGGTCATTTTTATTCTCAAACAATTTTGTTAGTACTTTCCACATTGCGAAAAAAATCTCTTTTCCATGGATATTTGAGACAATATGATCTCGTAGTCCCTCTAATATGATTCTCCTCACCTTGCGCACATCTTTCTTTCACTGAGCAAGATTATGGGCATGAAATTATTGGGGTTTTTCTACATCTATCTTGATTAGTCTTGATGTATTCCAACATCCCATTATCATCCAATATTGCCTCCATACAGTCCTTCCATGCAACAAAGTTTGAGGTGCCTTTCAAGGCATACTCTAGCCTGAGTCCATTGAAAGACATCTTCTTATTCCTAAAGAAAACTTGCAACATTGTTCTTCCAATTTTAACCTCTTGCAATGAAAACTTTGAAATCTCTACACTACAGTGACTCCAATTCTAATACCATGTAGAAATTAATGTGTATATTCGAAATGGCTCATGAAATTTACTAAATCACAAGACTCAAAGCTAATTTGTTGATCTTCCGAAGGTAATCCATCATATGGAACACAAATCATAAACATGCAAAAGGAAACAACATACATCCATGGAGATTTATCTAGGGGAAAATAACTGCTCAAAATCTCTTACTATCTATATTGCAATAATCAAATAATAGAGATGAAATACATATGCTTTCTCAAGCTTGAGCACACTCTGCAAGTGTATAGTCTATCCCTTTTCCTGACCGACTGACTCTGGCCAACACTTAGCCAATTTTCAAGCCCTCCAAGATCCTATTTCCTTATGTTGTTCCCCCAATAAATTGGCCCCTATTATTTAGGAATTTGCCACTATTGAATTGTGTAATTCCTCTAGGTCCCTCCTCTAACTTCATGCTGATGAGCCTCATCATTGAGTAATTATATGGGTCTTAATTGGCCTTAATTCACCTCCTAGGTTAGTCAAACCATCTATTCTCACAAATTATTGCATACTTTTGATTATATTTTGTTTATGAAATGAGTTAGAGTTGGATATTTGGCTTTGTGGTCTAATGTGAATGTAATACATAAATAAGGGATAAAATCAAGGAAAAATGCAAGTATAAAGGATAAAATCAAAGAACTATGGCAAATACCTTGGTAAGGACTCGAATGGGACAAGGGAGAGTAATTATAGGAGGTCAATCCTCCTCATTTACTACGCCTCCATTCGAATATTCCTCCATTAGCTCGAAGTGCAAACAACCATCACTTTGAGGACTAGAAGATAGCCAAGCAAAGGAAAAGGACAGAAAACCAGTTTTTCTTTAGTTGGAGACCAAGCCTCCCTAGTGGGAAGGAAGTTGTTAAAGACTTCAAATGTATAAATAGAGAGGCTTAGGACCTTAATAGGATTCAGACTTCATTTGTAAAACTCTATTCTATTTCTCAACTGCAAAGACTTCTAAGAGTTTGCTTTGCAATCCAAGGTTTTTATAATAAGAATGAGTTTTGTTTAAGCCATCTCTAAGTTAACTTCAAGGGCTAAAGCTCTTGGGTTAGGGCCTGGCCTAAGTAGCCTCAACTTCTGTTTACTGTACATGTATGCTAGCATAGAGTTCTATTATGTTTATTTGGTTAAGTAGTTTGATGGTTTTTTGTTCATTTGCTTAAGTAGCCTTTTGGTTTTCACTGTTTATTTGCTTAAGTAGTTGCACTTTCATTACAACAATATAGCATAGATCATGCATGGTTTTCCTATTCATCTGCTTCAGTAGCTCCATTTGTTGTAGTTTACATTCATTTATGCCTTCTTTCAATTCATAGGTTAGTTAGAGGAAAAAGATCACTATCAGGTTGTGCGTAGGTGTCTCGGCCTCATTTCCTCCCTCTGGGACCATGACTTGAGGAAGGGACCCTACAGCTACCCCAAAAACACAGGTCTATGGTTCTCGCATGGGCTATACAGTTCGTTATTTAATGCAATTATTTGTTCACCCACATTTTCTCTGTCATTTTAATTTCAATCTGCCTCCAACACTCTCCTCATGCATCACTTTCTCACCAGTTGATCACCAACAAACCTTCACAATCACCATCCGATTCACTATTTTCTCCAACTACTACCTCATGTGGAGTCTTCCACTCAATTTATGATCATTAATCTCCACCGTCAATCTATCCCTTGATCTGACAGCTATCACGTCACTTGGTCACTTTATGCACTTTAAGTCCCCACCGTCGACCTGCCTTGCCTAATCTGACAGCAGTCGCTTCACCCGATTACTAACTAGCTTAACCGATATCTACTGTTGATTAGCCCTGCCTGATCCAATGGCCATCGTGCAGTCTTGTGAAATTAGTGCACGAACATTATCAGCCCAAGAGCATGCGAGAAAAGTGGTTTTCTCATGCTACGTGTCGCATAGTAAGGCTAATCATGTGAAATTTTAAAATACTGCTTACAGCCTGAAGGGTGCGTGAAAATCTACTTACCACCTTAGAAACTCACTCCCTCATTTCTCCACATTTCTTTTCCCTGTGATATGATCTCCGACGTCCATCTCTTGACTTCACCCGCATGATCAGATCTCAGCTGTTCATCACTCTTGGTAGCCTCGTCTGTCCATCTCTTGACTTCACTCACACGATTAGATCTCAGCCATTCATCTCCTATTAACCTCATTCATCCATCCAATCACCTAATCCCTCGCGACACAATCTCTGTCATTCATCTTCTTTGTTCCCTTGTTCGTCCATCCATTCACTTAAACCTTCACGATAAGATCTCCAATATTCATCTTATTAGTTAACCCTACTCGCCCATCTATCTATGTAACCTCTTGCAATCCAATCTTCATCATTCATTTGCCTTTCACCCAACTGATCCAATAGTTCTTATGTACTGTTGCTCCCTCGTGTCCTCATTTCAATAATTTTATCCTTCGACTGCTCTTCCACTTGAAAACTGAGTTAGCTTAGTTCTCTGCTTACAACTTAGTCTAGTTTTGATGCCCGCTACTTCTACAACTTAGATAATTAGCATTAGATTAGTGTTAATTTAGAAATTCTGCTTAGCATATCTATTTGATTGGTTAGTTAGGTTATGGCATGGTTTAAGCATTTCATGATGTTTTCTTCATTACTATAGTAGAGTAGCTCTCTCTTAGAATAGGTTTTCTCCACTTCTAACAAAGAATTAATCTTCTTCTGACCCTATAGAAGTTTGGCTTAGAACCCTTGGGGTCTCTTTCTAGATGAGCAGTTACTACAAGTAATATCCTCACTTTTACTTGTGCAGATATCACTATCACCTCCAAGTTTGTACGAACCCCGAGTTGATAAGTAAAGCTGGTAGCCCTGGGAGTTGCAACATTATTGTTTCAAAACCTAGGCTCATCAATTTTTGGTGCCGTTGTCGGGGAGCTGTCTATGTAGAAGTAATTACTGCTTTCTTCTATTTCTATTCTCCAACTTTCTTTTCTTCTACTTCTAGTCTTCAACTTTCTTCCATTAGTTTATTTCTACAAAAGTAATCTAGTCTCTTTCTTTCTTTTAGTTGTCATTATCTGGTTTCCTTTCTATTCTGCAAGTACTTTCTAGCTTTAACAAAATCTTACAAAAACCAACCCACAAACATTTCCTTCCATGCCTCATAGGAATAGGGACAATTCAAGTAAATTCTTGACAAATACCCCCACTACATACAACAATCAACCTTCTCTCTTCTTCGGTGACTGTGAAGTTGAAGAACCTTTAGGTAAACAGCCTTACATATTTGAAGAAACTAAAAGGGAAGAAGAAGAGGAAGAAACCATTCCTACTGAACCAATGGTTGAAAACCAAAATTACAAGGGATATGGAGAGAGAATTGAGAGTGACTTCCCCATCAGAAAAACCAATGGGGACACTAAGATGAAGAATATAAGCCCCTCTGCTCTACCTCATTTCCATGGCCTGACCACAGAAGACCCTGACATTTTCTTATTTGAGTTTGTTGTTATATGCCGAACCTATGACTATAAAGATGATGAGAAAAAGTTAAAATTGTTTCCATATACCCTCAAGGATGCAACATTGTGTTGGTTCATGGGTTTACCTGGAGATAGCATCACAACTTGGGCTCAGATGCAGTAGAATTTTAACAACAAATATAAGGACTACTGTAGTTCAAAGGACACTAAAGAAGAGTTTTTCAGGATGACCATAGGCCAGGATGAATCCTTAGAAGACCATGAAGAAAGATTCTAGCTCAATTACAAAAGGGCCAGGTGCACACTTGACCCTAAGTCACTAAAGTTGGTCATGCTTAGAGGAGTAAGGGAGGATGTTTTGGATACCTTACATATGATAGCAGGAGGAGATGTCTACCAATTACCCTATGAGGATATTAAGACTATCTTTAGAAACCATTCTAGGTCAAAAGCCAGGAAAAAGGGTAGGGGTAGTTAACCTATGGCTAGTACATCATCCTCTAACTTATCCATCAAGGGTGAAATTGGAAATATGCTAGAAGATTTCAAAAGTGATATACTGTAAACCCTTGCCTTGTAATTGGACACCATGAACATCAAAAGGAAGTAGGAGGAAGTAGAGAAAGCCTTGGCCATCTTTTGTCTTCGATGCACTAGGAGGCATCCTAGGAACAAATGTCCATTGAAATGTATTAAGATTTCCTCAGTCTATGAAGAAAAGCACTCCACAAGCAAGTGCCCTTCTTTACCTAGACTCAAAGTTGTATATCAAGGAGCTGAAGGGGCCACTGAGTAGCTTTGCTACAGCAACCAAAGGAGACCTCCTAAGCCTAGACCATACCAGCAGGGTATGCAAGGGCCATCCCATGCATATTACAACCCAACCAAACCACAACTATACCTTCTTAGGGAACCCCTGTTCATCCTTCCTGGCCTACAGCCCTTCCTTGGTCGTATTCATCTTAGTACAAATTCCACCTAGTCATTTCAACCTTATGTTTAGCCACAACATCAGTGGAATACCCCACCCTAGGGGTGAGAGCCCCAATTCAACAATGTTCCAACCCTATTGCCTCCACCACCTACCCAACCACAACTCTTGCACTCTGCTCCACATAAGCAACCCCAGATGCCTACCCCACTAAATCTGAACCCAAACAATAGGCAAACTCAACAAGCATACAATGGGGAGACATCATACCTAGCTTATGCAGTAGAAATCTAGGAGATCAACCCAAGATCTGGGAGAATTCTCCCATACAACCGACCTTCCTCTCCACATAGGAGGTTGAGGAAGAAAGAGAGGAAAACAACCTTAAAGTAAATCCACCTTTCCTGAAAGACTAGCCCAACCACTCCAGCCTACCCCAGAAGAAACTGAACTTCTGGGAGAATTAAAAAATCTATGTGTAAAGATCCCCCTTCTCCAGGCAATCAAAGATGTTCGCAATTACAACAAGTTGATTAAGGAGAAGGGCTTCAAGCATGGAGGAAGAAGACAAAGGGATGCCCCTACCATTAATGTCATTGGGCAGTTGTCTAACTTAATGCTGGGGCAGGTAATATCTCCATAATATTTGGACCCTGGAAGCCCTATAGTAGATGTGCACATCAATGGCATCATTGTCCAACACACTTTGATTGACATTGGGACTGCCATTAATGTGATTATTAAGGACACCATGATCAAGCTCAAGGGTCATTGAGGAATACCCCAATAGTTCTACAACTTGCACACTGTTCCACAGCCACCCCTGAGGGAATTGTGGATGATGGATGGTCTCCATTGACTCTTGGGAGTACCCTACAGATTTCCTAGTTCTCCAGCCTAATGCTAAGCTTATTGGTTACCCTCTCATCCTTGGGAGGCCATGGTTGGCCACAACTGATGCTTACATTAGCTGCAGAGCTAGGAATATGACCATCAAGAATGGGCATATGTCCAAATAGTTAGTCATATACCCTCCTACTCAAAGTACCCTAGAGCATGATTTACCTTTATGCTTAGAGGAGGAGGAAGAGGTTGAGGTTTATTCTACCCAACTTTGTACTTTTGAAACAACCATAGGAGGAGGACATCAAGATGAGGATGATTTAATTGAACACTTGCTCCAAAGTCCAACTCCTAATTCATTGCCATTAGAAGAAGAAGTAAGGAAAACCTAGAACAATCATCCAATTGACTTATTCTTGGCGAATTCCAACCCACTTCATGTCAAAACCATAGGATTTGGCCCAGAGAAATCTATGAACATTAATCCATCTCTTTCTACTTTAGAATAGGAAAAGCTATGCAACATGTTGAGAGAGAACCTAGAAGCCTTCGCTTGGAGTTATAAGGAAATGAAGGGAGTACACCCCTTAGTGTGTACTCACCACATATACATCAAAGAAGGTTGCAAGCCAGTCACATAACCACAAAGGAGGATGAATCCAGCTCTTAAAGACATAGCCAAACAAGAACTGCAAAAACTGCTAGATGCAAGATTCATTTACCCTATCTTAGACAATGAGTGGGTCTCTCCTTTAGTGTTAGTTCCCAAGAAAAATGGTAAGTGAAGGATTTGTGTTGATTATAGGGAGTTGAACAAAGCCACAAAGAAGGATCATTTTCCCCTACCCTTCATTGACCAAGTGCTAAATTGCCTGGAAAGGAAGAAGTTTTTTCATTCCTAGACAGAAGTAGTGGGTACAACCAAATCCAAATCTACCCAGAAAATCAAGATAATACCACATTCACCTATCCTTAGGGTACTTTTTCCTATAGGGTCATTCATTTTGGACTATGCAATGCTCCTTCCACTTTCCAGAGAGAAGTCTTGAGTATTTTTGTTGAATTAGTACGTGATACTATGGAAATATATATGGATAATTTTACACCTTATGGTTGTGATTTCAAAGAAGCCCTAACTAACCTAGGTAGAGTATTACACAAGTACATTGAAATGAATCTATCTCTTAGTTTAGAAAAGTATGGATTCTTAATGACTGAAGGGATTGTGCTAGGTCATTCAATATCTCAGCAAGGACTGTAGGGAACCCAAACAAAATAGAAATCATCCAAAGGGTCCAACCTCCACAAAAGCGGAGAGATGTCAGGAGTTTCTTAGGGTTAGCTGGATACTACCGAAGGTTCATAAAGGACTTCATCAAGTTGGCCTCTCCTTTGTTTGGGTTGTTGGCCAAAAATTCTGAGTTTATATGGTCAAAGAGCTGTCAAGAGGCCTTAAACATCCTAAAGGGTAAGTTAACTATTGCACGAATCCTTAGAGGCCCAAATTGGGCCCTCCCTTTTCATATTCATGTTGATGCCTCACATAAATCCATAGGAGCAGCCTTAGGTTAGGAAGAGGAGAAATTGCCCTATGCCATCTATCTTATCAGTAAGAACCTTTCAAAGGCTGAGCTAAACTATACTGTGACCAAAAAGGAACTCCTGGATGTTGTGCATTCATTGAATAAATTTAGGCATTACATTACATGCTATCAAACATTTGTGCATACTGATCATGCTGCAATCAAATATTTAATGAACATGTAGGTTTTAACCTCGTACAGAAATTACCTGCATACAAATTCTAAAATACATAAAATAAACAATGCGAGATCATAACACAAAAAACACATATACACAGAGATTTTTCCCTAGATCACAAAACCAGGACTACTAGCTTGATTTTTCATTATGTTCCTTTCAATGTTACAATACATATTTATACATGCCAAAGCATCCAATACCATGGACCAAAAACCATCGCGTCCAATCCCATGGACCGAAAACCGTTGTGTCCAATGCCATGGACCAAAAATCATCACGTCCAAAAAACATGTGTGAAAATCATGCACAAAACCATAGGTGGGTCTACCCAACCTAACAGTGGGGTTACGGGTGCCCTTCAAACCCCCTGTTAACTACATGGAAAGAATATAACACAACCCAACATTCTCCCACTTGTTGTTTTCTTTCCACAAGGGGCCACAAGAGAGATTAGTCATTTTCCAAGCCCTGAAATGCCCATTGTCTATCTACACAAAGAGAACTTCTCAAAGCTCACAGATTTTGTTAATGCATCTGCAGTATTCTTTAAAGTGTCCACCTTTACCAGCAACACCTTTTTGTCTTCTATCATATCCCTCACAAAGTGATACTGAACATCAATGTGATTTTTCTTTGAATTATATGCAGGGTTCTTTACCAAGAAAATTGCACTTTGGCTATCACAGTCTATCCTTATAACTTCCTGTACTAACCCCATAATTGAATGCATTCTCTGTACCAAACTACTTCCTTGCTTGCATGAGTGGCTGCCATGTATTCTGTCTTTGTAGTTGATAGTGCCACTACAGATTGTTTCTTACGCATCCAACTAACTGCACCTCCAAATAGGTTAAACACATACCCACTTGTAGATCTTCTCTGATCCAGATCTCCAGCCTAGTCTACATCAACAAAGCCATGAATATCTAACACTCTGTCCAATCATGGTCTTCCTTGGTAGCACAGAACATAATCACCAGTGCCACGCAAATACCTGAAAAACCCGCTTCACTGTTGTCCAATGCTCCTTTCCTAGCTTTGACATAAACCTGCTCAATACTCCCACTGCATGTGCAATGTCTGGTCTAGTACAGACCATTGCATACATTAGGCTACTGAATGCACTTGCATATGGAACACGGGACATATCCTCTTCCTATTCTTGTGTCTTGGGACACTGTTCAACAAATAACTTTACACCTACAGGAATAGGAACCTTCACCGGTTTACTATCCTGCATATTAAACCTTTGCAGTATTGTCTCAACATACTTCCTCTGGTTTAACCAAAGCTTCCTCTTTGCCCGATCTCTTTTAATTTCCATGCCAAAAATATAGTTTGCAACACCAAGATCTTTCAATTCGAATTTGGAGGACAATTGGGTCTTTTAATCCTAGATAATTTCTTTGTCATTTTCAACCAACAACATATCATCCACATACAAGACCAGATAAATAACACGGTCACCAATTAATTTAAAATACACACAGTGATCTGCTTTGCTTCTGGTGAAGCCAAGTCCCTGTATAAATGTATCAAATTTCTGATACCACATCCTTGGTGACTATTTTAACCCATACAAAGACTTATTTAACTTGCATACCAGTTCTTTCTTACCATTCGCTGCAAAGCCTTTAGGTTTCTTCATGTAGATTTCCTCTTCCAAATCCCCATGAAGAAATGTTGTCTTCACATCCATCTATTCTACCTCAAAATCAAAAGTAGCAACAACAAATAAATGTAGTCTAATAGAAGTTACCTTAGAAACAGGAGAAAAAATATCACCAAAATCAATTCTCGACACTTGGGAATAACCTTTTGCCACCAACCGAGCTTTGTATTTCTTCACTTTTCCTTTGCATTTGTCTTCTTTTTGAACACCCATTTGCTACCAATGGGTGTCCTTCCAGCCAACATCTCCACCAGATTCCAAGCCTCATTTTTGTGCAAAGATGCCATTTCATCAACCATGGCCTCTTTCCAGAGTTTTCCATCCTCTGAATTTACTGCTTCCTTCACAATTCTGGGATCATCATTAGTAATAGATAAAGAAAACTTTTAACAGAAATTAGATGGACTATAGCTTTCAGGCTGCCTTCTTTCTCGAATTGATCTTCTCGCAGCCAGATTTTGTGGCTCTTCATCTTTTGATTCCTCCTCTGTTGTAGAGTCTGATTCTTCCTCTTTTAGCTCAAACTCTATCTTCTCAAGTTCCTTTCATTGGACTTCATGTTTAATAACATCTTTCACCTCTCTGAACACCACATCTCAGCTATACACAACCTTCTGTGTGACTGGGTTCCAAAGCTTATAACCCTTTAAATCATCTTTATACCTAATAAAGATGCACTTCTCAAATTTACTACCCAACTTGGTTCATTTCTCCTTTGGAACATGTACATATGCATCACATCCAAATACCCTCAAATGTGAAAGAGAGGGTTTGTTACTAGTCCATACCTCTTATGGAGTCTAATCCTCCAATGCTGATGAAGGTGACCTGTTAACTAGGTAACATGCAGTATCCACCGCCTCTGCCTAGAATTCCTGTCCTAACTCGACACCACTCAGCATGCTTCTTGCCCTTTCCATTAACGTCTTATTCATTCTTGCTACAACTCCATTTTGTTTAGGCGTATATGGAGTAGTCTTCTGCCATGCTATACCATACTTCTTACAAAATTCTTCAAATTCCTTACTGCAAAACTCTCCATCGTTATCTGTCCTCAACACCTTTATCTTCTTCTCTGTCTGGTTTTCCACCAAAGCCTTAAATTATTTAAACCTATCAAAGACATCATATTTCTTCTTAATGAAATATATCCATGTATTCCTTGAAAATTCATCTATAAATGATACATAGTACATAGACTTATCCAGTGATGGAACCTTCACAGGTCTAAACACATCACTGTGCACAAGTTCTAGTATCTGCTTTCCCCTCTTACTACCAGAGGGGAAACTCACCCGATTCTGCTTCCCATATACACAATTTTCATAGAAATCAAAATCCAGAGAGCTATTACTCATACCTTCTACCATACCTTTACCATGAAGTATCCGAATGCCCTTTTCTCCAATATGTCCAAAGCTTTGATGCCACAGTGTGGTCTTCTCTCAGAGACCACTAGATTTTCTACTCCACTTTCAGGAACCACAGAACTATTGCACCCATCAACAATAGTGCTACCTTGCAACTTGTACAAAGTTCTAGTCCTAACTCCCCGCACCGATACCAGTACTCCCTGAACCATCTTGCAGGTATCATTCTCGAACACTGTGTTTACACCTGCATCATCCAACTTTCTTACAGAAATCAGATTTTTGGCCAATGCAGGAATATGTAGAACACCTTGAAGTGTTCTAACCCTTCCACCTTGCAACTTCAACTTTACTTTTTTGCGACCAATGATTCTAGCCTTGTTGTCATGCCCCAATAAGATATCACCACCATCATATTTCTCATACTCGTAGAACCACTCTTGATGGAGAGTGAAATGAAAAGATGCACTTGAGTCAATCAACCATGCCTCATGATCTACATGTGTACTTGAAGAAGCCAAATACACATCCACACCTTCATCTGAGGTGGTTTTTACTTCTGTAGAAGGAGCATCATTAGATCCCTTTCCATTATCAGGAGCTTTAGATTTACAGTCCCTTTTAAAGTGTCCTTCCTTTCCACATTTCCAGCACATCACCTTTGCAGGTTTTCTTGGAGATTTAGATCTCCCTCTAGATTTAGATCTCCCACTTGATGACTTATTTTTGTTTCTATTCTGGGACTGTCCTCGTACAGACAAGGCATCACCATTATAGCTCTCCATATTTTTCTGTCTCATCTCCTCTGTTGTCAAGGATGAGACTATTTCATCAAAATCCAAGGCAGTTGCATTGATACCTATTGCAATAACCAGACTATCCCACGAATCTGGTAGAGAACACAACAAACTGATGCACTTATCTTCATCTGAAATTTTAATATCAATAGATGCTAACTAACTTACCACAGTATTAAACACATTTAGATGCTCTTTCACCGAGTCTCCATCTTTCATCCTCAGGTTATACAACATTTTACGCAAGAACAGTTTATTTACTAGAGACTTATATTGGTACAAAGTCCCTAACTTTTCCCACAAAGCCTTTGCCATAGCTTCCCCTGATACATTCAACAATACTGAATCTAAGACACACAAATATATTGTGCTCTTTGCCTTCTGATCCAACTTCTTCCATTCTTCATCGATCACTCCTGTTGGTTTTGTACCTAGATCTACCACGATCCACTAATATTTATCCACCAATAGGTCCTCGATCTTGAGTTTCCACAACTCAAAATTCTGACCATTAAATTTCTCGATCTCTATCTTTCCACTGCTCGCCATCTTCTTTCAGCACAAGAATCGATCTCGCAGATCTCCCACTAAATAGGGTCTACCACAAGCCTGAGTGAAACCCCTTAGCAACAAAGGCATCCCCTTAAAGCCAAAAACTATTCTGATACCAAATGTAGGTTTTAACCCCGTACAAAAATTACCTGCATATGAATTTTAAAACACAAAAAATAAGTAATGCGAGATCATAACACATAAAACACATATACACAGAGATTTTCCCCTGGATCCCAAAACCGAGACTACCAGCTTGATTTTTCGTTATGTTCTTTTCAATGTTATAATACATCACGCTGAAGCATCCAATACCATGGACCGCAAACCATCGCGTCCAAAAAACATGTGCGAAAATCATGCACAAAACCATCGGTGGGTCTGCCCAACCCAACATAGTGTCCAACTAAAGTGGGGTTACGGGTGCCCTTCAAACCCCCTATTAACTACATGGAAAGAATATAACACAACCCAACAAAACAAACCAGATGTGAATGCTAGAATCATAATATGGTTGCTTCTATTACAACAGTTTGATTTAACTATTGTTGATAAGCCTGGTAAGGAAAATGTTGTTGCTCACTTTCTATCTAGAATGAATCTACCCACAGATGAAGAAGGAATGGTGGATAACTAGTTACCAGATGAGAATTTGTTTGCTATTTTAGTTCTCCCCCCATGGTTTAATGATATAGCAAACTATCTGGTATCATCACATTTTCCACCAAACTTTCCCTCCAAAGAAAAGAGCAAGATAGTCAGAAAGAGTGCCCCCTTCACCTGGATTGGGGGCAGTATGTTCAAATTTGGCCCAAATCAAATCTTAAGAAGGTGTGTAAGGGAAGAGGAAGTCTTTGGCATCCTTCTGACCTGTCATGACGGGCCTTGTGGAGGTCACTTTGCAACAAAGAGGACAACATTCAAAGTGTTGCAAGTAGGCTATTAGTGGCCTACTCTTCATCAGGATGTGAAAAAGTATATTAGTCATTATGATCGATGGTAGAGGATGGGAAATCCTACTCTAAGAGATGAAATGCCCCTACCACCTCAAGTGACTTTTGAGTAATTTGACAAGTGGGGCATGGACTTCATTGGGCCTATCAAACCTCCTTCAAAGAAAAAACAACACATCATTGTGTGCTATGATTACTTGACTAAGTGGGCTGAAACCAAAGCAATTAAGGCAACAACAGAAGAGAAGGTGGCTAAGTTCCTAAGGGAGAATATATTCTACAAATTTGGGTACCCTAGATAGCTAGTCATAGACCAATGCAGCCAGTTTACCTCCAGCATGATTGAATACCTGCTCATCCATCACAAAATCAAGCTTAGGACCTCCACTCCTTATCATTCACAAGCTAATGGGTAAGTGGAAGTGACCAACAAGGCACTGGAGAAAATATTAACCAAGGTTATGAGCAACAACGAGAAAGATTGGGAAGAGAGACTAGTTGAGGCCACCTGGGCCTATAATACAACATGGAAGACCACCACTAAATTTACACCCTATGAGCTGGTTTATGGGAAAAAGGCTTTGTTGTCAATTGAGTTTGAATATAAGACATTGAAGATGGTAGCCCAACTAGATTTGGATCTCATTCATGCACAGAAAGAAAGATTGTTCCATTTGAATTTCTTGGATGAATTCAGAATGCTAGCCCTCCTACATACAAAGATAGTTCAACTTCAGAGAAAGATATATCACGAAAAACATATTAAGGAGAAGAAATTTCAAGAATGAGACTCGACATTATTATATGATTCTAGGTATAAAGACTTCAAGGGCAAGCTAAGGACAAGATGGCTCGAACCTTATGTGGTGGAAAGATGCCATGACAATGGCTCAATGCAAATCAGAACTATTGATAAAGAAGCAATTCCATTGCTATTTAATGGACACAAATTGAAAATGTAGAAGAAGCCTTTATGAAAACAACAGTTCATTGACAATATCAATAAGACAGTGATGATGGTAGAGCAAGTTCTAGCTCCTCTCTCATTAGGTCACTAAAAAAGGAAAAAACAAAAGAACAAGGATTTAGGTGAAAAGGTCCATGAGGTGCTTGAGTCCTATATTTGGGTTGAAAACCTCATCAGGCGGCCTAAGGATGAGAAAAATGAAAAAGAGTAAGAAGATCCCAGGGTGAAAACCTTCCTTGAGGCACCTAGCACAGATATCTAGGGTGAAAACCTCTTTGAGGCAGTGTAGGTGTTTAAAAAAAATATATAATAACAAAAGAAAAAAACATAATGGTTATTTGTAGGTGGGTGAGAAAGACAAGAAAGAAGCAAACAGAAGATCCAAAGGGAACCTTGCCTCACATATATTCATCTCCTCCACTCCTTACCATACAACCCTCCATCAATTCCATTGTTTTTCACTTCATTACTTCAATTCAAGTAAATATTTTGTTTTCTACACGATCCCATGAATGGTAGATTGGTTAGGTCCCCAAAATTCATACTGGACATGATCTAACCAATCACCTCATCCATTACCATCATCTGTACATCCACATACACTCCTACTCCCCCTGTCCATTCATTACAAGATCCTCACAGCACCAACCAGCAACATGATCAAGAAATTCTAAAGGGGACACCAAACGTTGCCAAGTAGTAATCCAGGAGCTCCACAGCAGCAACAACATCAAATTCAAGAGCTCCACAACATCAAATCCAAGAGCTCCACAACAGCAACAACATTAGATCCAAGAGCTCCACAATAGCAGCAACAACATCAAATCCTTAGTCACAAACACTTGCAAAAGCTAATAAACCATCAATAAGCAACATAGGAGGAAGAAGAATGACCATCAGCAACAACTCTGATCTTTGACAACTGCAACATAGCATCAAGACCATAGGTAAGTATCCCACTCACTCATATGCATCATTTGATCAAAATTTGTAAAGGTTAAGAGGCAGTTGGTTTATAAGTGGAAAGGTGGCAAAAAGGAAATTCTTTAATAAGTCAAAAGAGAATGCAAGATTCCATAGATACAATATTTTTATGGAAACCATTTGAGAATGCTTGAAGAATTAAGATTTGGGGTAGAAACACTAGTTCAAAAAAGACTCAACATGCCCTATTTCTTGATGCAATCACTCATAGACTCTAGCAACAAAGTAAAGGAAGGGAAGTCCCAATAGTTGGCTCACCATGGTTTGATCAAGATCCTCATTGAGGATGCCCTCCAAAACCTCACGATCCCTATAAAATGGTAAGTCTTTACAGACTTACCAGTAGAGGATGACATAAAAACCCTCATCTATGATGTTAGTCCTTCTATTAGTGGGGAGGAGGCAAAACAAGAAGAAGATACAGAGCTAGATGGGGATGAGATGGATGAAGAAGGAACTAATATAGAAGATCATGATGAAAGAGAACACAAGGAGGATGATGCTAAAATAGAAGAGGAAGAAGGCATTGAAAAGGCATTGAAATAGAGGAGAAAGAACAGCAAGATTCCAACTAGTGTAGGATGCCAACTAAATCCTATGTTCTTTACCTCAGAGAACAATGGCTACAATTTTAGATTAAAACATTATCACAAAGGAGCACCATGCCATTTCAGGACTACAGAAAGTTTATTGATCTTTGTGATCAAAGTGCACTAGAAGATAGGGCCAAAATGGTTGAGTTTTACTTACAAAACATGGCCCTCACGGACATGAATATTTGGGATCCTAATGTAGAGATAGGAGATCTACAATTAATGGCTTTGGCATCATGGATGAACCATGAGGAGTCAAGGGCTGCAGAGATGAAAAGAGTATTGGCCAGAGAGCAAAATGAACCTCTTTTCATTAGATTTGAACAATCAAATCCCATGGCCCTAATCAACGCCCATAATCTAATTAAAAATAACCCTTGGCGAGCACTTAGATAGCTTGCTGCCCAAGGGCAAGAAATTTCACATTTTGAGGATATGTTTAGGCTACTAAGAGATTATAATATACATACCTGCTAAAGGAAATGGAACACACTGCCACATAGCTTGAAGATCAGAGAATATCACTCCCTTCAAAGGTTTTGAAAAGCACTCAACAAGACACCTCTGTATGAGCAATCAATGCAAAGGTTGAAGGTTAATTGGATAGGCCTAAAACTCTGTCCACCACTACTCTTAGTGATGCTAGAAGGGAGAAAAGATGAAGAGGAAACAAGGTAGTGGGAGGAAGTAGAAAGGAAAGAAGGATTCTATGTACAAAAAGAATAGACCATACTAGAAGCATGGGATGTCAAAGAGGCTACCAAAGCTATGAAGGACATGGAAATTGATTAAGTTGCTCAAAGGATGAGCAGCACTTTCAATAGGGGGGTGATGATGAGCCTAATCATTGAGTAATTATATGGGTCTTAATTGGCCTTAATTCACCTCCTAGCTTAGTCAAACCAACTATTCTCACAACTTATTGCATACTTTTGATTATATTATGTTTGTGAAATGAGTTAGAATTGGATATTTGGCTTTGTGGTCTAATGTGCATGTAATACAAGAATAAAGGATAAAAGCAAGGAAAAATGCAGGTATGAAGCATAAAACCAAAGAACTATGGCAAAGACCTTGGTAAAGACTCGAATGGGACAAGGGAAAGTAATTATAGGAGGTCAATCCTCCTCATTTACTACCCTCCAATCGAATATTCCTCCATTAGCTTGGAGTGAAAACAACCATCACTTTGAGGACTAGAAGATAGCTAAGCAAAGGAAAAGGATAGAGAACCAGTTTTTCTTGAGTTGGAGGCCAAGCCTCCCTAGTGGGAATGAAGTTGTTAGAGACTTTAGATGTATAAACAGAGAGGCTTAGGACCTCAGTAGGATTAAGACTTCATTTGTGAAACTCTATTTTATTTCTAAGCTATAAAGACTTGTGACAATTTGCTCTGTAATCCATGGTTTTTATAATAAGAATGAGTTATGTTTAAGCTAGCTCTGAGTTAACTCCAAGGGCTAAATATCTTGGGTTAGGGCCTGAACCAAGTAGTCACAAATCCTCTTTACTATACATGTATGCTAGCATAGAGTTCTATTATGTTTATTTTCTTAAGTAGTTTCATGGTTTTCTACTCATTTGCTTGAGTAGCCTTCTGGTTTTCATTGTTTATTTGCTTAAGTAGTTGCACTTTCATTATAGCAATATAGCATAGATCATGCATGGTTTTCCTATTCATTTGCTTCAGTAGATGCATCCATTGTAGTTTACTTTCATTTATGCCTTCTTTTAGTTCACATGTTAGTTAGAGGAAAAAGATCATTATCAGGTTGTGCACAAGTGTCTCGGCCTCATCTCCTCCCTTTAGGACCATGACTTGAGGAAGGGACCCTTCAGCAGGCCCAAAAACATAGGTTCTTGGTTCTCGCATGGGATATGGAGTTCGCCATTTAATGCAGTTATTTGTTCACCCGCACTGGTTTTCTCTCTCATTTTCATTTGAAACCACCTCCAGCACTTTCCTCATGCATCGCTTCCTCGTCGTCCGATCACCAACAGAACTTCACAATCACCATCTGATTCACTATTTTCTCCAACTATTGCATCGCATGGAGTCTTCCACTCACTTTAAGTGCTTCAATCTTCACTGTCGATCTATCCCTTGATCCAATGGCTATCGCATCACCCGATCACTTTATGCAGTTTCAGTCTCCACCATCGACTTGCCTTGCCTGATCTGATGGCTGTCACTTCACCTGATTGCCAGCTAGCTTGGTTGATCTCCACGGTTGATCAACCCCACCTGATCTAATGACCATCGCGCAATCCCCCATGGATTAGTGCACGAAAATTATCCGCTTGAGAGCACGCAAGAAAAGTGGTTTTCTCGTGCTACATGTCGCGCAGTAAGGCTAATCGCACGAAATTTTGAAATATTGTTTACAGCCTAAAGGGCATGCGAGAAACTACTTACCGCCTTAGAAACCCTCTCCCTCATTTCCACACTTTTCTTTTCCATGTGATATGATCTTCGTCGTCCATCTCTTGACTTCACCCACGAGATAAGATCTCAGCCATTCATCGCTCCTGTTAGCCTCGTCTGTCCATCTCTTTACTTCACCTGCACGGTTAAATCTTGGCCATTCATATCCCGTTAACCTCGTTCATCCATGAACTCACCTAATCCCTCGTGACACAATCTCCGTCATTCATATGCTTTGTTCCCTTATTCGTCCATCCATTCACTTAAACCTTCGGGATAAGATCTCCACCATTCATCCTGCTATTTAACCATGTTCGCCCGTCTATCTACATAACCTCATGTGATCCAATCTCTACTATTCATTTTCCTTTCACCCAACTAATCCAATTATTCTTATGCACTATTTCTCCCTCACGTCCTCCTTTCACTAATTTCTTCCTCTGACTGCTCTTCAGCTTGAAATCCTAGTTAGTTTAGTTCTCTACTTATGCCTTAGTCTAGTTTTGATACTCTTTACTTCTGCAACTTAGATAATTAGCATTAGATTAGTGTTAGTTTAGCAATTCTACTTAGCATAGTTGTTTGATTGGTTAGTGAGGTTATGGTATGGTTTAAGCATTTTATGTTGTTTTCTTCATTACTGCAGTTGAGTAGCTCTCTGTTAGAATAGGTTTTCTCTCCTTCCATCAAAGAATTAAGCTTATTCTAACAATATAGAAGTTTGGCTTGGAACCCCTCAGGTCTCTTGCCATATGAGCAGTGATAACAAGTAGTATCTTCACTTTTACTTGTGCATATAGCACTATCACCTCCAAGTTTGTACGAATCCGGGGTTGATAAGTAAAGTTGGTAGCCCTCAGAGTTGCAGCATTATTGTTGCAATACGTAGGCTCATCACATGCACCACCTGTACACATGGGAATATGCTACAATTGATAGTAGACTACCTTGGAATCTGCATGAAAAATTTATTTTGGGTTGATTGATAAATTAACTAGTTGATCACTAAGTGTGGTTGAAGTTGCACTTCCATAACTTGACCTCCACTAGTTCTTCTTATAGTTAGACCTAATTTAACCGTCGATAACTCAAATTAATAGAAATAGATTGCTACAAATTAGCAACCAAACATACTAAATTGAATTCAAGCGTCCCCAACTTGAGTTAACTTAGTGACAAGTGTCATGTCACCTTAGTTAACTACCACCAAGAATTCCGTTGAAATAGAAATTTGATTTTTTTCCAGTTTGACCAAGGAGAAGTCAAACTCAGATTTTTCTTACTGCATTTTCAACATAGATTTTCCCTTTTTGCATCCCGAATGGGGCCATGCCATCTATTGCAGTTAGGGAAGAGGGATTTGTGGGTATAAGGGTAGTCTCCTTTGTTGTTTCATTTTTTGGAATTTCTTCTTCTTTTGAAAATTTATTTAAGACAAAAATATTATTGGGATTATGGGATTTCTTATTAATGTTATCTAAGGATCCTTCTCCACTTTTTGACCTAGTATTTTTTCAGATGTGGGGCCTTTCACCTTTTCTCGCGCATTTTATTGTAAGGGAGCTTGTTATTTTTCTTGTTGGACTTTTCCTCCTTTTATGATGTTGTCATTCCTCTCCTTAGTTTTCTTTTGTTGTTCCTCTAACTTCTTAGAGTTACATGGAAAATGGCCATATTTATGGCACAATTTTCACTTAAATGTAATTTGATCATAGTCAACCTCCTGAATGTGAGACAAATTTTAAAGATTAAGGTTTATTGCTACCGAAATCCCTAAATCTAGGTCCACCTCTACATAGATATGATCTGATAAACACCCTATGAGTGACCTCAGTTGAAGATTTGTTAAACAAAAGGTATTACAGACTCATGTGCTAGTGTGTGTATGTTATGTGTTATTGA
>APFE030224068.1:0-82235 GCA_000404065.3 Pinus taeda | reverse complement strand
TGGAGAGTTTAACATAAAGTTTTTCTCTTCTCAAAACATCTAATTTCTGCTTAACATGCTTTAAATGTTCTTCCCACATTTTACTAAAAATCAGAATGTCATCGAGATACACAATAACAAAATCATCAAGAAAAGGTCTGAGTACATCATTCATTAATCTCATGAAAGTAGCAGGAGCATTAGTTAGGCCAAAAGGCATAACTCGCCATTCATACAATCCTTGCTTTGTTTTGAAAGCAGTCTTCCATGCATCTTGCTCTGCAACTCTGACCTGATGGTATCCACTATGCAAATCTAGCTTGGTGAAATAAACAACTATTTTTGATTTTTATCTTATTCAGTGCTCGGTAATCAATGCACATTCTCCACAAGCCATCTTTCTTTCTCACCAAAACGATTGGTGACCCACATGGTGATGTGCTAGGCCTGATGAACCCTTACTCGAGCAACTCCTGCACCTGATTCTTGATTTCAGCATTCTCTAAAGCAGACGACCTGTACATCCTAATGTTAGGCAAAGGAACATCTTGTTGCAAAATAATATCATGTACTATTCCCTTTTTGGGTGGTAGACCCTTAGGTTCTTGAAATAAGATATCATACTCTAAAACAATCTTTTCTATATCAGCTTGCTGGTCAACATTACAACCCTCAAATATATTGGTCTTATCAGGTGTCTTTTCCTTTACAACCATCAGTAAGAATTGTTTGCATCAATTTATCATTCTTTTCATCTGTCTAGAGTTTATGAGAGTATAATTATTCTTGAGCTTATGAGCTCTTACAAAGTATTCGATTCCATCTTTAACAAGTAGATACTTTTTCTCAGCTCTATAGAAAATAGCCTTTCTATCATACAAGTAAGGAATTCCTAAAACAATTCCACATATATCCAAATGAATTACATCTAACTCAACCTCATCTACAAATGCTCATCCAAAAGAAAACTTGAGTTTGCACTGTCTAGTCACTTGTAGTTGTGCTTTATCATTCAACCAACCTAATGGGTATGGTTTCTTATGAGGTGTAGTTTCTAATCCAATTTTCTTTACAATTTCTTTAGAAATTAGATTTACTTGTGAGCAACTATCAAACAAAGTATCAATCTTTTGATTTTTGGAAACAACTCGAATATGGAAAAGCTCATGTATTTTTCGCTCATGTTCTTCATCAATGACAGATTGAGCAGAATTACTAGTAGATGCTTCAGAATTCTTACCTTTCATACCTGTGGCTGCAATGATTGTTTCATCTCACGAGTCTGACCCTAAATCTTTCTGAATAGTTGCAACAACCTTCTTCTTCTTGCCCTCGAACTTCTTAGGTCTTACCTCTGGATGCAGAATCCAATAGTGCTCATCATCATGCCCCTCCCTTTTACAGTGAGTGCATGAAGCTTTGCCTTGCTGTGCAGTGTTAACCTTCCTTGCTTTCCACTTCTGCTTTCATTTCTCCTTGATCTTGCTTACAGTGGGTTGGGATGGTTCCCCAACTTTTGGATTTCCATTCTTTCCTCTAGTTTCTAGATGAGTAGCTTGTACAGATACCTCATCTATACTAGTGGGATTAAACATGAGGATGGTATGCCTCCTGTAGCTCTATAGACCACCGATGTACTTCAAAAGAGTTTCTGGTGAGGCTAACGAAATACCCAACATCAATCCTCTCTTTCTGAATTCTTGAGTATACCCTTGTACACTTTGCCCTTTCAACTGCCGAAGAGTTTGCCAACTCATCATGGCTTGCTGCATGTAGGCCAATGGACAGAACTGTTTTTTTATTGCAGCAACAAATTCACTCCAGACAAAGATGGTCTTACCATGTCTTTTCATATTAGCTTGGGTTCTACCTTCCCACCAAACCAAGGCAGTGCCTCCTAGGCATAGGCTTGCCAGCTGAATCTTACTCTTGTCTGAGTCTATGTTTTGTACCTTGCAATACACATAAATTTGTCTAATCCAATTGTCTAACTTTTCAATATTTAGCTCTCCATCATATATAGGCAAATCAAATTTAACATCCAGTTTAATAAAAGATGCTTTCTTATTATGCACATGGCTATTAGGAGGTGTAGGGAATCTTTCTTCTTTCCCCTTTTCTTTGGAGTGGTCATGGGAATGAGATTCATCTTCTTCTTTATCTCGTTTAGAGCCTGATGAATATTCATCCTTATGCTTTCTAAAGTCCATATACATTTCTTCTACCATAGACTTTATAGCTAGAAAACTTTCTACGAATTGAAGGTTTGGCCCTATAGAACCTTCTTCTAACGTTGTCTTCTGAAAATAGACTCTCCCAATTTTAGGATTAGTTTCCACCAACTCTCCTTCTCCTAATTTGAGCTTTGATCTAGTGAGCATTCACATCTAAACCAACACAAGCTTGTCTAACCTTACAACGTAAAGCTCTGATACCACTTGATCTGATAATCACCCTATGAGTGACCTTAGTTGAAGATTTCTTAAACAAAAGGTATTACAAACTTATTTGTTGTTGTGTGTATGTTCTGTGTTATTGAAAAAACGGATCAATCAGATTGCCAATACACAGACATTTAAATGGAAAGACAACAGAGAAATACAGTCAGCAACATAAAGACACAAACAATTTTTAATAAGGAGTTCACCCTATTATCCAGGGCTACGTCTCTGGTCCAGCTCTCAGTGATGGCCTTGTTTTATTGTGTTTTTAAGTAGAGAATTACAAATACAGGGACTCAATGCGAGTTCTCCTGAAGCAAGTTTGCTTGGCAGGGTGGTTCTTGGATTCCCCAAGCCACTCGGAGTACACAGACTCTTGTTCTTCCTACCAACTCTGTGACCCTTGGTCTACAGTGGAAAGAGCCAAATGTGATGCTCAGTCCAGACAAATCCCTCTACAGGAAGGCTTGAATCTTCAAGCTCTCTGGTGCTCGACGCTGCCTGTGGTCAACTCGACCCTCTGTCTCCTCTGCTTGGCTTTAATGTTCTCTTTGTTCAGTCCTCCTCTCAGGGTTCACTGTTCACTGTCTCTCTTGGTCGTTTGGACTTCTCTCAAAATCTCTTCATTTTTCGACTATCTCTGTTCATGGCTTTAACCATTCGATCCCTATGCCTGTTCGGTTCCTTTCCTGCCTGCGTTGATTCACCTTCTACAGCTGCGCTTGGAGTTCCCTATTTGACGTCAGCATGAACGCTCGGGAATTGCCACATGTCTCCATCTAATGGGTGCCAGCATGCTTCATCGGTTCGTTTCTTCTGTTATGTCATGGATACGTTCTTTCTCCACCATGGTAGTCAAACGGATTCCAAATCCCTTTAAATTGCGGTTTAATTCCTTTTCAATTACGCTTCTTTCTATCCGGAACAATCTCAGCCATCCGATCTGGACTCCTCTAGATCCAACGTCATATGCACGTCAAGCGCAGTTGACTTGCTCGACTGATAGCGCGCTATCACGGCAGTTTTTCTCTCACCTCAACTGCCACGTGTCGGTCGCTGAGTGGGATCGCTCCGTTCTCCTCCAAAACCTCTTACCGTTCAAGGGCGCCCCAATTGATACCGCCGGTTTTCCAGAGCGTGGGTCTCGCCTTTGTCCTTTAGCGCTTTTTGTTTCTCCGCCCGTGGTTCTTCAGCTCCCAACGTGACCAAGTGCTTAAGGCTCCACCATTTCGACCTTGTTTGCCCAATTGCACATCAAAATCGCCTCTTTTTCCCTATCCGGGGCTCCCAGGCGCTGTTTTGACCTCATGCACAGTCTCCATGGGCCTCGGTCAGCGCACTTTGACCGAGGTCCTCATCATTCCACGTCGTCTGCCATGACCACTGGTTCGAGACATTTTTTATCGTTGTTTTGGAATTTTCAAGGATTTGTTCAACTCGATACAGTCAAGCTTCTTGACAATCTTTTGTGGATCTGATTTGAATCAAGATCCTAGCACAAGTTTGAAGTCCTTATTAAGGTTCTACCCTCTCAATGTATTTTCCAAGGGCATTCCTAACCTGAAACTGTGGATGGGACATCACATTCTAAGTTGAAATATGAACTCCAGTGATCCATATATAACCCTTTGGATCCCATAAAATAGGGACCACTTCTAAATAAGAGGTTACATTCTTCTTTATCTTCAAACAAAAAATTATATAACCCTCATCCCCAAAATGACACTAAGATTTTGTTTATGATCATGGGCCTTCGTTTTATGTCGATCTAGACATATGAATCCTCGACGATGGCTAAAAAACTATAAATTATCCTACTAGTCCTCGATTGGCTAGATTTAAGGCCATAAACTTAGATTGAACCACACTAACCTCCACCTCATAATATCATCGATACTCTTTACAAATTTGGAAGTCGTATACTTTTGGAAGCATGATCCTTCATCTACTAGGACGATGAAATAAATTATATGTAAATGGGCTAGCGAAGGGGGGCCCTAACCAACCCGATTCCATCAACAACAAGGCACACGTTAAAGACGTAGACTAAGCAAGTGCACGAGGGCGTGTAGGTTGGAGCTCCCACCAATGAAAATTTCTAAGAAAGTACATAACTATTATAACTTTAAGTGATATAATTTAAAATTATTTCAAAATTCAAATTACAGATTTTTTAAATTTATTACCAAAAGTCATTTCTAATATTTCTATTTCAATTACACTTTACGTATCTAATAATAGCTACGTGTCTTAACACAAAAATCCATAATCATGTTAACTTCCAAGTTTACAGTTCGAGTATATATCACAAATAAGGTTAAATTTAACCTAAATTTTAACATATAATTTTATTTACTTCTTTACTGATGTACAAATTTTTAACACAACATGAATGAAACATTTCTTCATATCAATAGAGGGACTAACTCCCTACTAAAAAAAATTAGGAGTGTATTATGCTGGGTTAGAAAAAATTATAAATGATACATGGTTAATTCATTAGGTAATACCTAATTTATTATATTGAGTGATATTTTCTAGTTTAAAAAGATGTTTTAATGTCTTGTTATGTTAGGTTATTTATTTTTTTTTTCAAAAAATTAAAAATTAAAATCAAAATGTAAAATAATAATAAAAATGATAATTTTAATTAAACTAGCATAGATCCATCTGAACTTCAGATCTATGTACCTAGAGGGATCAAATATCTTGAGGTACAAACATCTTCTAAAGTTTTGCACTCAAAAGGGAGGTTTGCAAGTTGAGAGATTTGATCTGTCTCGATGCCTCATAGATCCAAAACTAAGATGGATTTAAGATGGTTATTAAATTTGATTTTGTAAATATGAATCATCATTATTAATAGTTAAATAATATCTTTCAATTCGTTAATATAGGTCGAATGATAAATATTTTATTATAATGATCAATCTCTAACCTCTCCCTTAAAAACCTTCTCAGCATAAATTATATACTAGATCAACATGTTAAATTTAATTTAATTTTTAAGTAAATAATATTTCATATATATAATTTTCCCCAACAAAACTGTCACAAACTAGTGTTACGTATTCATATGTTTCCTCATATCCATTTTTTTTAAATTAAAATTAATCATGAAGGGTTGTTTAATTTCCATATTATTTTTCATCATATGAACCTTGAGGAGGATTGCAATGGAAACCCTAAAGTCTTTGACCACAACCCTATCTCCATAGAATCTTCAACTTTAGGAGTCTTCCCAAGGCTATTCTCTCCTTCAACGTGATGTCATCGTTTCAAATCACTTGACTCTTTTAGTATTTATGAGGCTTCTCTTAAGGGTTACCCTCTATTTGTAGGTGGGAGCTAGTTACTTTGTCTCTATACTCATAATTAGAACCCAAGATAGAACAAGAATCCCTTTTGCCTCAATGGGGCTCCTACATAGGTGTAGGTAGCCTCAACAAGGGACTTTGCATAAAGATTATGGTATAATCGATGATGCTTTAATCCTCGTAATCTTAGGACTGAATGGAGGAGCCAAAGGTTGGGATTTTCCCTCTTCATCTTAGCCACGATCCTTTATACATGCTCTAAAGCTAGGGCTCTCATAATTGTCTCCCAAAGATATCTTAGGCGTGACTTTCATTGTAGAACAGGCAAAAGATATTCCAAAACTAGAGGTGGAATACCCTTGATCTAATATTTTCATCTTATCCTATGAGAAAATTTATAATCTCTCATTTTAATGGGATCTAGCCATCAACATCCACGTTCGAGGAATGGGTGCAACAAAACTCATCCCCGAATATGGATCTATTTTTTTTTATCTTTGAAGGGATTATTTGTGATTTATTTATAGAGGATCGTCAAAGAGTTCTTGATCAAGGCCGACCTTGGTTTTCATGCCACTATCAGCTCTCCTTTTAGCAATGATTTAGTGAATTCAACAAAGAGTTTTTTTATCAAGGAACATGGTTTTCGGGCCACTATTGTCTCTCCTTTTAGCAATGGTTTCCTAAATTCAACCTGTTATCCATGAAAATGCTAGCCACTTCAGTTTGGGTAAGACTTCCTAATATTCCAATTCATTTCTTAACTTTAGATGTCTTAGCTTATGTAGGAAACTCTCTAAGTCGCTTTATTAAGATAGATAAAAAAAAAGAATGAGAGGGGTATTATAACTCCTGCACATATCTATGTCGAAATAGATCTTGTCAAATAGATGTCTGATAGGATCTTCATCAATTTAAATGCCATAACCTTTTCATATCTGATTGATTATGAAAACACAAGTTTCCATTGTAGGCCTTGTCAATAGCTATGTCATATCCATAATGATTTCCCTTCTTTTCAAGGGAATTCTCATCCTCTTCATGCCAAGAAAAAGAATCAAGGATGACAAGACCTAAAATGATATAAGAGTTCCTTAGTTCATAGGCAAGATAACATGCAGCAACAAAAAATAATCGTAGTAAAATCTAGTCCTTTAGACGTAGATCAATCCTCGTAACACCAACTCATCCCATAAACTCTGTGATCCCCTCTCCTCCTTCATTGTTTCCCCACTCTCATATGGATACCTTAAGAGAGATACAACCATGATATTGGCTTCGTCAATGAACAAACATAAACGTCTTCACAAATCATATCACTTGTGCAATGATAAAGAAGTAGTCACTATTCAACAGATCCTCCAAGAAATGTAGTCATTGTGCCCATTTCATCTGCTCGTGACAATTTCTTGGAATGGGTTAGCCTACATAAGAAAAAAGGAAGAAAATACCTTTAAACAACTCAATAATCAATGTTTATCTTGTTGATGGTCTCCCCCTAAATGAGAAAGCAAATGATTCCTGTCTCTATTTTGCAAAGACTCTCTTCTAATTTTGTAAGTTCCTGACTCTCTCTTTTACTATCTCTAATCTGATTTCCAAAATAGCAAGCAAATTTTTTTTTTTACTAAACTAATATAAATATTTTTTATTACCATTAAAAACAACTCATATCAAATAAAATAAAATAAAATTAGTTACATATTTCAAATGGAAATATATATTTCAAATGGAAATATATATGATAATTGTTTGTAGATTTCAAAACTAGTTATCACAAAATAGTATTAAGAATATAATTATAATATTTGACCAACAAAATTGTCAAATAGTGATTCATATTTCCTCTCTAATCCATTTTCTATTGAATTAAAATTAATCAACTCTTGAGTGTAACGAACCTCTAGACCATTAATGAAATATTTCATGTTGCACATGTTTGTTAGTTAATAATTTATTAAGGATTCCATCATTATTAAAATAATATTTGCGTTCATTAATATAAATAGGCCTATTTTAAAAGATGTCAATAGCATAGTGGAGAGGCTTGTTTAAGAATATAATTGAATTTCATATCTGGTGATAATCTCAATGTAATGGTATGTTATCAAATATCATTGTTTAGTGATAACAACGTGGAAATGGTGGGCAATATACGTGACAGGAAAACGTGGAACCTGTGGGCAATTCCGACGTTCACGTGATATGTCACGGAACTGGATAGAACGATGATCATATTTTTTTTGTTTGTTACGTGGTTTTAGATTATGAGAGATTATATTATGTTTAATGTGTGGTTTGAGAAATCGCTAGGTATTTAAGTTTTTAAAATTTTTATGAGTGCTCCGCTGGTTTTGTAAATTCCGGCATGCGCAGTTATTGACTCGATGAAACTGCCCAACCACGAACAAACCATGGGCACAGTGTATGCTTATCTAACTTTACAGGTCAACTCAGCAGGCTAACAAACACGCTTTTCTCACGCCAATATCGTCAGCCATAGACAACAGGTTGACTCCTGTTTTCAAAGGAAGCAGCCACGAAATTTCTGATGCGCCTTTTACTTTCAATAGTATGAAGTACATCTTTTATATATACCACCTTCATTGCATTTCCCACACATTGATCTTCTGAAACTAGTTGGTCGGATCATCCATAATTTAATTCTCACAGTACGAGAAAAGTAGGGTTTCAGCCATTCAGAGCAATTTCAGTTCGTTAAGTTTGCTCGAAGTTTTAGTTGTTATACTTATAGTGGCCACTTTTCTTATAGTGATAGTTGAATTAGTATAGATTTATTTTAAGTACAGATTTTCAGTATTTTTGGTTTAAATTTTTTTCCATGAATTAGCATAGATCCATTTTAAGCACAAATTTAATATGAGCTAAAAAGAATTAATTTTTTTAATACAAACTTATTTTGGAATGAAAAAAGAATATATAATTTTTCATTATTTAAATTGTATTTTTGATACAACTAAACTAGAGTCTATTATATCCTGACATTTACAAACAAGCAAGCATTAAAAAGTTAAAGGCCAATAAATTTTAGTTGTTCACATTTACATTAAACACTACAAATATTCACAACGGTTGAATTTAAATAAGCGATGATGATATAAATATTTATATATTATTTGAATAATTATTTTAAAAATAATTTTAAATAATTTTTTAAAAATTTAAATAATGGTAATTTAATTATAAAGGGCTAAATAAGTTTAAATTTTAGATATCATTTTTGGATTCAACTGCGCTAAGGTTTTGCAAATGGGGTAGCAAGCTAAGTGGGCTTGATTGTTGGGAAAACTCCACAATTAAGCACGCTTGAGCCAGAGACGATCTGGGATGGGTGATGTAAGCCCCCTAGGTCATCATCGCACGTTGGCGAGTCCGATGCGCATGATGGGCACGTTTAACCAACGAGTTGTTAAGGCACGCAGTCGGTGAGATGAGACAGTCGCATAAAATCGATGAGTTGGCGACTAGTGCGTCCAACCGATGAGCCAGGTCAACTGAACGAGCCAAGGGGCCCACCCACATAGTGAGTCAAAATTTGGCCAAGTATGGCTGACTACGAGTTGGTGTGTTTAGAGGGGGAGCGAGTTAACAAGGGGTGCCCCCACACTTGGGCCGATGGTGAAATATGGCTAAGTGTTAAAATCTGATGGGTCAACTTAGTGGTAACATGCCCACCCATTGTTGATATAACCATATTTATAACCAGGTGGTGAAGTGGAGGAGATGCAAGCATCAAGCCTCAATGCAAAAGGCAAAGTCCAAAGGTGTTTTGGGTGGATAGCCGAGTTGAGGGCGAACGAGCCCGCAATGACGGGTGAACTCAGAAAATAGAGTTAGCAAAGGGCCGAGCGAGGGTAGCCAGACTGGAGGTCGGACATTTGTGTCGTAGCAAGACAGGGCACCCATAGCTCTGCAAGCGGGTTACACGATGGAGGTGGGTGGACTGTAGGTGCAACAGATGGGTGCAGGCCACGAGTTGGGCGAGCCAAAACGCTTGCGACCCAGGTGTGTTGAATGGTGCGACTGGTGGGCGGTGCGACTAGGCAACGGTGGAAGACTATTCGACTGTGAAAGAAGGGCGAGAGGTGGTAGCAATTCGGGTAACTGTGGCGCGGCTGAGTCGGGTAGACCAGCTAAGCTGCACGACACCACAGTTTTTTATTGTTTCAAAGTATAAATTGGTTGATTAAACTCCCAAGGAATCGTAAAACAAAAATATAATATATTATTAATGTAATACATGTTTTGATGTGTCTCTCGCATATGTTGAAGATTTATGTTTATTCCGCAAACTAATAATAAAAATGATGAAAGATGAATGTATTAGGCATAGTCCGGAAAATGATTTAGAAAATAAAATGTTTAGGAATTTAGCCAGTGCTGCACATGGACTAACTTGTGAGAAAAGAGTTGGGGGCGTGAAATATGGTATCAGAGGAAAATGCAGAGACTAGGAATGCATGTAGTCTGAAGTTTTGGAAAGGAAATCTTGGATTCATAGTTTGGGGTTTCTAGACCCAGTCCATGGAAAGACTATCCAAGCATTGATGGACATGGTTGCCACACATAACTTCATGTCTACACGTTTAGCAAACGAAGTTGGGCTGCATATTATCCCTTCAGATGTGGAGGTCAAGGTAGTGAACTCGAAGGCTAAAGTGGCAAGATTGGCAAGCGAAGTGCCAATTCAAATTGAAGACTGGCAGGGTTGGTTGGACTTCACTATAATGAAGATGAACAACTTTGACATGATATTGGGGTAGGATTTCTTGAAGGGCAATAAGGAAATTATTGTCTCATTTTGCAATGAGATTATGTTGATTGGAGTTTCACAAACATGGACTTTTCCTACTCATAAGAAAAGGAAGGAAGTCAAGGTGCAATGTGTTTCTGAACTAAGTTTGGAGAAGGCTATGCGAGACACAGATGTAGATACATATGTGATAGTCATTAGGTAGGTTGATAGTGATGATGGAGTGGGGACGCCTGTTCTAAATGGAATTTCCAATGTATTGGCCATGTATGAAGATTTGATGCCCGATGAGCTACCAAAGACACTTCCACCAAGGCGTGCAGTGGACCATAACACTAAGCTAGAGCTAGGGAAGCAACTTTTGACAAAAGCTCCTTATCAGTTGTCAAGACTGGAGTTGGAGGAATTGAAACAATAGCTCAGACAGTTGACTGATGTAGATTTCATAAGACCTTCAACGTCCTCATATGGAGCTCTAGTATTATTCCAATGCAAGAAAGACAAACGAGTTATGGATTTGTTTTGATTATCATGCTATTAACAAGCAAATGATGAAGAATAGGTATACTTTGCCATTAGCTGTAGATTTCTTTGATAAGCTTGTGAAAGCCCGAGTGTTTTCCAAGCTAGACTTGAGGCATGGGTACTATCAGGCACGTATAGCAGAAGGAGACGAGAGGAAGACCGTGATTGTGACAAGGTATGGAAGTTTTGAATTCCTTGTTATGCCATTCGAGTTGTGCACTACTCCTACCACATTTTTCACTTTGATGAATGATGTACTACGTCCATATTTGGATTCGTTCGTAGTAGTATACTTGGACGGTATTGTAATATACAGTGATAACATGGAGGATCATAAGAAACACTTGGCTTTGGTGTTTGAGGTGCTGAAGAAGAATGAGTTGTACTTGAAGAAGTCGAAGTGTATGTTTCCTAGACTGAGATTCCATTCCTTGGGCACATTGTGGGCCAAGGGCACATATGGATGGATCCGAGCAGAGTGAAGGCGATAGAGGATTGGGCCAAACTGAAGAATGTCTATGATTTGAGGTTGCTTTTGGGGATGACCAACTACCAACGGAAGTTTGTAGAGGCGTACTCCAAAGTGACCTCATCACTGACAGACATTTTTAAGAGGGAAACGGGATGGAATTGGATGGAGAAATGTCGTATGACATTTGAAGACTTGAAAAAGAGGATGGTTTTAGCACCAATACTGAAGTTACCTAACTTCAAGATACCATTTGAAGTACGCATAGATGCTTTGGATTTTGCGATAGGAGTTCTTATGTAGGATGGGAATTCGGTGCCATATGAAAGTCGGAAGTTGCAGGACAGGGAATGAAGGTATCCAGTTCATGAGAAAGACATGACTGTCATCATCCATTGTTTACAGTTATAGAGGCATTACTTGATTGGGAAGCCTTTTGTTGTAAAGACTGACAATGTTGCAGCAAGTTATTTTGCATCACAACCAAATCTGTCAGCGAAGCAAGCTCGTTGGCAAAAATTCTTGGCAGATTTCGACATGACTATTGAGTACATGCTAGGTAGACTCAATGCAATTGCAGATTCCCTCAGCAGGAAGGGACAACTAGCCGCATTTGAGGAGGAAGAAGACCAGGAAGTACGAAGTAGGAGTCGGATATAGATGACCGAGGAGATGCAAAAAAAAGCTTAGAGAAAGCATTGAGACTAATACTCAAGCGCAGAATATTGTGAAGCAAGTGAAGGAGAGGAAGACACGAAAGTTCTTTCTACGAGATGGACTCTTATTCTTTGGGAACCGACTTTACATTTTGAAGACATTTGGACTTAGGAGACACCTTTTGAAGGAGTGTTATGATTCTCCATGGGTTGGTCACCCAGAGGAACGCCATTCTTTGGCATTATTGGAGAGAGGGTTCTTTTGGGAGAAGATGAGGGAGGGTATAGAGGAGTATGTGCACACATGCATTATTTGTTAGTGGGACAAATCAGATGCTCGGAGGTAGGGAGGATTGTTGCAGCCTTTACCAATTCCGGAGAGACCATGGATGAGTGTTTTGATGGACTTCATTACTCAGTTATCAGAGGTACAGGGGTATTATGGGATTATGGTCATGGTTGATCATTTTTCCAAGTATGTTGTCTTCATCTCGACAAAGATACCTTGTGGAGCCAAGAAAAATTCAGAGTTTTTCTTCAAGCACATTGTGAAGTATTGGGGAATTCCATTAAGCATTGTGTCGGATCGAGATCCATGGTTTACAGGAAGATTTTGGACCACTTTGTTCAAGTTCATCGGGACAGAGTTGTTGATGAGTTCGAGTTACCATCCACAGATAGATGGGAAGACTGAGTGAATTAATGCACTGCTGGAGGACTACTTGAGACATTATGTGATGACTCATTAGAAGAATTGGCTTGAGCTCTTGGATGTAGCTCAACTTAGCTACAACATGTATAAGAGTTCTGCAACCGGGTATAGTCCATTAGAGTTGATGAATGGACAATTTCCAGTTGTTTCTCACACCATATTATCGAGAGGTTTCTTGAGGAGTCCACATCCGAAGAGATTTATGACAGAATGGGAGGAGACCTTGAAGTTAGGACGGTTATGCTTGCACGGGGTAGTAAGGAGGATGAAGAAATGGGCAGATACGGACAATGGGATGCACACTTCAGTGTGGGAGATATGGTTTTTCTTAGGATTATCGGGCATCAGTTTCAACCATCAAAAGGGACTACGATATCTTTGACGAGGAAGTATGAGAGGCCATTCCGAGTGAAGAAGTGAGTGGGAGAAGTTGCATATGAGTTAGAGATTCGGAACCACATGTGTTCAAAACATCGTGTTTCCCATATGAGTCAGTTGAAGAAGTGTCGAATTGATTCAAACCATCTAGATATGATAGAGCAACCAAGAGGGCCAACCATGATTTTTGACAAACCGAACCTTGTTTTGTAGAAGATCATGGATCTTCGAACGATAGGTCTTGGGAGTAACATGCAACGAGAATTCTTCATTAAATGGAAGGATGCACTGGAGGAGAGTAGTTGGGAGATGGAGGATTCACTGTGGAGATGGAAGAAAAAGATTGTGAAGTATGATGAGAAGCTACAGAGGATAGTTGGATTGTCGAGGACGACAATGACTTCTGGTGGGGGAGGATGTAAGGCCCCCGAGTCATCATCGCACGTTGGCGAGTTGGACGCCCATGAAGAGCGCATTTAACTGATGAGTTGAGGATGAGTCGTTAGGGTGTGCGGTGGGAAAGGCAAGGCAGTCACATAAAATTGATGAGTTCGTGGTGAGCGCACCTAATCGACGAGCTGGGTCAACCGAAAGAGCCAAGGGGCACGCCCACACAGTGATCCAAAATTTGGTTAAGTATTGGTGAGTGTGAGTTGGCGCATTTATAGGGGGAGTGACTTAACAAGTGGTGCCCCCACACTTGGGACAATGGTGAAATATGGCTAGGTGTTAAAATATGGTGGGTTGGCTTGATGGTAGCACGCCCACCCATTTTTGACATAACTGTATATATAATAGGGTGGTGAAGTGGAGGAGAGGAAACCATCAAGCCTCAACGCAAAAGGCAAAGTCCCAAGGTGTTTTGGGTGGACAACCGAGCTGAGGGGCGGATGAGCTTGTGGTGATGGGCGAACACAGAAAACAGAGTTAGTGAAGGGTCGAGTGAGGGTAGCCAGGCCGCAGGTCGAACATTCGTGTTGTAGCAGGGAAGGGTGCCCGCGGGTGGCTTACATGACAGAGGTAGGTGGATTGTGGGTGTGGAGGTCAGAGCGACAAATGGGCATGGGATGCGAGTTGGGTGAACCAACATGGCCATGACCCGAGTGTGTTGAACAATGCAACTTGTGGACGATGCGACCGGGTAGCGGTGGAAGGCTATGCGATGGTGAAAAAAGGGTGACAGGTGGTAACAATTTGGGTAACCAGGTGGATCTGTACAGTGCAGCGGCTGAGTTGGGTAGATCGACCGAGCTGCGCAGCAGCACAATTTTTCATTGTTTCAAGTTATAACTCGGTTGATTAAACTCCCGAGGAATTGTAAAATAGAAATATAATATATTATTACTATTATACATGTTTTTATGTGTCTCTTGCATATGGTGAAGATTTATGTTTATTCCACAAACTAATAATAAAAATGATGAAAGATAAATGTGTTAGGCGTAGTCTAGAAAATTACTTGAAAAATAAAATGTTTAGGCATTTAGATGGTGCCGCACGTGAACTAACTCCTGAGAAAAGTGTTGGGGGTGTGACAGGTGACCTCCTAGGAAGTCTTGGTTACCGAGTGAAAGCCCCAGAAGTGATGATTGACATTATGTGATTCATTTCATGAGTTTCAATGCCACTACTTCACCCACGTGAGCATCACCCGATGCAATGAGTGCTAAGTGAACTATTGGAATATATGATATTCTCTCTTCTAAACTATCCAAAAGATTGATAGAGTGATCTAGGTGGATATTGGTGGCCACCAACCTATTCCGCTTGGACCTCCACCATTGTTTCTTTTCAGTTTCCTTAATTGTAGCACAACTTACTATTTTGGTAGTTTTTCAAGTCTTAAACTTTTAGAGCCATTTTGAGGGCTTAGAAGATGTTTTTGGGAAAACAGAAAGACTAAGAAAGTGCCAGAACATTTTTTGACTTTTTCTTGACCTCCTCTTGGAGATTTTCAAAATGAGGTATTATTGTAGTCAAATGGAGATCGAATGCCAAGTTACAACCCCTAGAAGTTAACATTCCAACCAGCCCCAATGGGGCCCACAAGCTTTTGGCACCTCATCTCCTAGGGTTAGGTTTTTGGACGTTTAGGATTTACCATTAATTCTGCATGATAAAAATTCCACCGAGCCTATGTAAAACACATTTAAGAAGGCATGTAATCGCCACATCTCTTGTTGGAGATAAGCTACCATTGCCTGAGCCAGTTTATTTCCAATATGCTTGTAACATTTTTCAGTACTTTGTTATTAATGAATTGAGGTTCTATTTTCACTATATCTTTGTGTTTTTGTTCATATATGTATTTCATTTCTCTCTTTCATAAATATAGATCATTGGTATCAGAGCAATCTGCACTTCATTTGTTTTTTTGTGCATGTCCCCAACGAGGTTGAGATATAAGGAGTTAGGGTTCAAACTAGTTGAACATCTACAAGACCATCCTCGCCAACCCCGAAGGCCTCCCATTGAGGATGAAAAGAAAGATGAGGTAGTAGGAGATCCTTTCAAAATATTGCTTAAAGAATCCCTCGAGTGGCAAAGGAATGTGATGATGGCAACTTTCCCCAGATCCTTCATCTTCATTCAGCAACCACTCTTGAGGTGCCACTCCCTTTAATGTACAAGTAAACTTTGACATACATGTATTTGAAGGTAAGATAGATACATATGTCATAGATAAATGGTTAAATATTTTGGAGGGATATTTTTCGTTTCATGATTTTTCCAATAGGGAAAATATTACTTTTTCACTCCTCAAAGCCACCCCCCATGTCAAGGATTGGTGGGAAACCTACTGTGATCAAAGGGACGAGAGGGAACCCACACTATTCTTGGTTGCACCCACTTCAAATTATTTTCTAGATGCCATCAAGGAACATTATTACTATGTCGAGAGCTATGAAGATAAGACATGCCGAAGTTCACAAATATTTCATACCCTTTGCATGAAGTTGGATATCAAGGATTTTGTGTGATATCTGGTACTCAAGCACCATGACTATATACATAAATACATCCCAGATGACATGAAGATCCTAGACATCTCCTTGCGTGGCACTTCCTATTGATACGTTGTCAAGATCGAGCAGAAATTTAAACAAAAGAAGAGAGACTTTGGATTTCTGAATCCAAAGCAAGGGAAAGGAACCCAAAAACCACAAAACAAAGGAAAATCCCAAGGTGAGGTGACCCAAGATAACTCATCAAAGCCACAAGCAAAGAAAAGCACCATGAAGACAGAGAAGACACATGAAAGTGGTGTGAGTTCCATAATAGCCCCACTCACAACATAAGTGAGTGTCGAGCCAAGCAGTCACTAGTGGCTAAGCTGAAGGCTTCAGATTCAGATATATTATATGAAAAAGGGAAGTATATTATTGATTCGGAGCCCAAGGCCATTATTTCCGCCACCAAGGTCCAAAATACTGAGCACGAATATCAAAAGGAGGAGGAGTGTCTCTTCCACTCACAAATGTGGGTGAAGGGTTCTCCACTAGAGTTCATTATCGATAGTGGGAGCCAAAAGAACCTCATTTCATGAGAGTTCAGGAAGCGGTTGGGCTTACCAACCACATCACATCTGCAGCCATAGACCATCAGGTGACTTCAACAAGGACAAGATCTCCACATCAACCAACAATATCTCCTTTCATACAACATCAAGCCCTTCAAGTATGACGTGATGTGGGATGTTTCTCCTCTTTAAGGTTGTGATGTATAATTAGGCTAATGATACTTGTGGAAGCATCATGTTGTGTAAGATTCTAGTCTTCACACTGTTATTATTACTTGGGTAATAACTTATACATGATATCTGAGGTAGCCCCGCTCACTGCCATCTCTTTGAGCTCTACTAAGAAATTTAGTAAAATCATATCCTAGACTGAGAAATTTGTTTTCTTTCAAAATCGATCTCAAAGTAAGGGGAATATTGTGGCTACATCCATGGCCCCCAGGGAAAGGTTCCTCCACACTACACAAGCAGGTGGATAAGGTAGTGGAAGAATACATGGACATCTTCTCCTCACCCACACAGATACCCTTGCATTTTCAAGTCAAACATTCAATCGCTCTAACTCCTAGAGCACCCCTACCTAATGGGTCGATATATCATCACTCCATTCTAGAAAATGAAGAGATCAAGCAATAGATCTAGGAGTTGTTGCAAAAAGGGCACTTCTGACCAAGTTCCTTGCCATATGGGAGCCTATTTAAACTTGTATAAAAGAAGAATGGGGCCTGGATGCTATGTATTGATTATTGGGAACTAAAAAAAATCATTGTCAGGAATAGGTACCCAATCCCATGAATTGACGACCTTCTAGACCAACTAAAAGTGGGCCAAGTATTTAAGCAAAATTGATCTAAAGTCTGGATATCACAAGGTTCCAATAGATCCCACAGACGTATGGAAGACAAATTTCAAATCCAAAGAGGGCCTTTTTGAATGGTTGGTCATGGCCTTCGTGTTGACAAATGCCTCTGCTAATTTTATGAGGTTGATGGATGAAATCTTGTGGCCCTTGACCAACTCGTTTGTGGTTGTTTATCTGGACGACATTCTCATCTTCAAAAAGTGTTGGGAAGAGCAGTTGTAACACATTCAACAGGTCCCTCCAACCTTACAGAAATATAAACTGTGTGCCAACTTGAAGAAATCCACCTTTGGCCTTATCAAAGCCTATCAGAAGCTCAAACCACTTTTATATGAGCCTTACACTATCACCAAGGCTATGGGAGAAAATGATTTTGAGCTCAACATTCCCCCATTCATTGGCCTACACTTAATGTTTAATGTGGACCACCTTTGGCCATACTTTCCACCAATACTAGACACGTCAGAAGCTGCAAAACATCTCACACCAATTGAGCTAAACTCAAACTCCATGGGACAACCCATAACTAATTAGATCTTGGACACACATTTCAAGAGCACTCACCAACAGAATATCCAACTGTATCAAATTGTCAAAGACGGCCATCTTTTGCATCAAGGCAAGTGGCTCACAAGGGACCAAGTTTAGCAGAAATTTCCTCATCTCATGGAAGCACTCAATGCAATGGGTATCATTGCTTCCTAAGGGGCGAAGAATGATCTAGATGGATAATAGTGGCAACCTACCTATTCCACTTGGACCCCCACTATTCTTTCTTTTTAGTTTCCTTAATTCTAGCACAACTTAATATTTTTTCTGGGTTTTCAAGTCCTGAACTTATGGAGCCGTTTTAAGGGCCTAAAAGACATTTTTAGGGAAAATAGAGATATCAAGAAAGTGTTAGACCAATTTATTGTTATGTTCTCAACCTCCTCTTGGAGATATTCAAAATGAAGTATTATGATAGTCAAACAAATATCATATGCCAAAGTTATGACCCTGAGAAGTTGATGTTCAAACTAACCCCAACGGGGCCCACAAGAATTTGGAACTTCATCTCCAAGGGTTAGGCTTTTGGATTTTCAGGGTTTCCCATTTTTTCTTCATGATAAAAAGGCCACTTAGGCTAATTGTAACATAGTTCAAAGGGCATGTAGCCACCACACCTGTTCTCAAAGATAAGATACCATCGACTGAGCTAGTTGATTGGGGGATTCACTCACACAATAATTGAAAAACTAGTTGGAATTTTCTAAAAAATTAACTTTTTTGATCCATAAAGGGGAAAATAAAAGGAAGTGGCCCATAATCCATTGTTTGGGACATTTCGAGTGAAATTTGGTGATGGTTTGAACTAGTCTATGCAAAAATCTTCGATATAACTTGGCAATGCTTGAATAGAAAGAAGGCAGCAACCAAAACTATATCTAGGTGAGAGGAAATATCCCTAGGTTATAATCTGCGATTGTTACAAGTAAATTTATTGGCATTGGGCTTAATATCCATAATATCTTGTGATGATATGAGGTCCTAGAGACTCTCTTGTAAATGGTCTCTCAAAAAAGAGCCTCATGGTTTCTCCCAAGAGAGGAGGGTTGTATTGAAATCCCCTTCAATGAAAATCCTGTTGGAAATGGGTATCTTTAAGATTGAGAAGGGAAGCCCAACACTAACCTTTTCCATGTAAAGATCATGCACATACACATTTACAATGTTACATACCTTGTTCGATAGAAGGTGAAGCAATTTGACCACTAACCAGTGAGGTACAAAAATGGAATCTACTAGCTTGAAACTAGAAGAGACCATATCAAGAAAATACCCCCCAAAGAATTATGTGGTCCTATCACCTTGAGATCTAGATTTTTTCTATACCTTGGGAAATTTTTGGAAGGAATCTCATTCCACAATTTCATCTCCTAAAGCATAAGAATGGACGAAATTTCCATTTTTTATTAAATATCTAACCTCAGACATCCTTTTATCAATGAGAAAATCCATACAATTATAGGAGAGAAATTTTAATATTTACTTTGGGAATTATTTCCCCTGATTGAGGGAAAAGTCCACACTTCTTTGCATAAATATTGTAACCATTTTAGAAGGATAAATTATCAATTGTGTCCCCCATCCCCTTGTCCTTCTCTCTCTTCTCATTTTAAATCTGTCGATTTGTTCTCATGTCGTTACGATTTATCTATTTCATTATCCCTATCAACATTTTATTGTTCAGTCACCAAGCTTACCAAATTCCTACTGTTGTGATCCTTAAGGGCCCTAAGAGAAATGATTTATTCATTTTTTATTCATATCATTCTCCTAGACTTTCCCTTAGTGCATTCGCAAGGGGGGGCATGCCATCTTTTGCAGTCATAGAGGGCTTTGTGGGGCTAATGGTGGTTTCCTTTGTTGTTTCACTTATTGGAATTTCCCCTTCTTCTGACAATTGATTTAGGAAATCTAAACTATTATTTGGATCAGGGGAGTGCTTATTGATGCTAGTTGAGGTGACTTCTCTAGTTGTTGGCCCTTTTTTTTTGTGGACATGGGGCATTTCCCCTTTGCTCCTACATTTTCTTGTAAGGGAGATTGATTATTGTTCCATGTTGGACTCTCCTACTTTTATGTTGTTTTCATTGATTTCCTTAGTTTAATTTTGTTGTTCTTATGTCTTATTCTTAGAGTTACATGCAAAATGGCCATATTCATGGCATAATTTTCACTTAAATGGGAGTTTATCACAGTCAACCTCCTGAATGTGAGACCAATTTTCAACATTAAGGTTTATTGCTACCGAAAGCCCTTTGTCCATATCTACCTCTACGTAGATCCCAACACAAAATTGATGTCCTTCTTGGGGTTCTACCATGTGAATGGATTTTCCAAGGGAATTTTTTATGTTGGAAAAAGTTTCCTCATTCCAATAGTGCAGAGGGAGAAACAAAAGCTTGAACCAAATTGGAACCATAGACGAGACATCACATTATGGGTTAAAATCCAGACTACGACAATCCAGATATAAACCTTGGGAGTCCATAAAATAGGGGCCACTTCTAAATTAAGAGGTCTCGATCTACTTTATATTTAAACAAAAATGTATATAATGCTCATCCACAAAAGGAAACTGAAACTTTGTTTTTCATCATGGGCCTCCAATCGTTTTCGATTCAGGCTCATAAAGCCTAGATTGATCCATGTTAACCTCCACCTGTAGAATATCATCGATCTTCTTTACAAATTTGGAATTATTTTACTTTTGGAAGCATGATCCTCTAGCCAATGACCCATAAATTGTCCTCTTAATCCTTGGTTTGCTAGCTTCAAGGCCATAAGCCTAGATTGATCCATGTTAACCTCCACCTGTAGAATATCATCGATCTTCTTTACAAATTTGGAATTATTTTACTTTCGGAAGCATGATCCTCTAGCCACCAAGGTGCTAGAAACATTTATATATAGAGGGGCTAGAATGGGGGAGGAGGCCCCTCAGGAACCCAATTCCATCAATACCAAGGAACAAATCAAAGACATAGATTGAGCATGTACACCAAGACATGTAAGTCAGAACTCCCACCAATATTTTTTTTAAAAGGTACATAACTATTGTAAATTTAAATGATATAATTTATAATTATTTTCAAATACAAATAACATATTTTTTAAATTTATTACCTAAAAATATTTCTAATATTTTTATTTTAAGTACACTTTGTGTATCTAATAATGTCTATGTCACTTAACATGAAACTGCATAATCATGTTAACTTCCAAGTTTGCAATTCAAATATATATTACAAACAAGGCTAAATTTACCCTATACATTAACATATAATTTTATTTACTTCTTTATTAATGCACAAATTTTTAACACATCACGAACGATAAATTTCCTTACATCGACGAGGACATACTAACACAACACTAAACAAAAATAGGAGAGTATTATATTTTGTTTGAAAAAGTTATAAATGAGATTACTATATTTGGTTAGAAAAAGCTATAAATGAGATTGTTAGTTTATAGTTGTAATTTTGGATAATTTATTGTATCTATAGGTACTTTTCATCTTACTATAGAAAAGATGTTGTAATGTCTTGTTATTTTATGTTATTTTATCTAAACATTTTGATTTTGTCAAAAAATAAAATTAATTAATTAATAAATTAAATAATTTTAATTAAACCAACCTAGATCTATCTTAACTTCAGATATAACAAGTGTTGAGAGGGATAAAAACTCTTGACGTACAAAATTTTTGTCAATTTTTGTACTCAAAAAGATGTTTTCACTTTGAGAGATTTTATCCCTCTCAATCACTGGTAGATCTAGAGCTAATATGGATTTAAGTTGGTTATTAAATTTGATTTTAGTAAATATCAATCATCATTACTAAAAGATAAATAATATCTTCCAAGTCATCAACATTTTAAGTGGAATGATAAATATTTTATTATAATTATCAATCTCTAACCACTCCCTTAAAAAAAACTATAAGCATAAATTCTATGCTAAATCAACATGCTCAATTAAATCTATTTTTTAGGTAAATACTATTTTCATTCCCCTCTCTCTCTCTCTCTCTCTCTCTCTCGATATATATAATATATATTATATATTATATATATATATATATATATATATATTATATATATATATATATATATATAATATATATTATATAAATATATAATATATATATATAATATAAATATATATACTAGATAGATAGATAGATATATCTAGTTCCCCAACAAGATTGTCACAAACTAGTGTTACATACTCATATGTTTATTCATATGCAATTTTTTTAAATTAAAAATAACAATGAAGGCCATTTTGAATTTCCATATGATTTTCCACCATATGAAATTTGAGGAGGATTTTGATGGAAACCCCAAAGCCCTTCACCACAGCCCTATATGTGTAGGATTTTAGACTTTAGGGTTCTTCCCCTCATCCAAAGCTTCCTCATTGTGTCATAATTGTGCAGATACGTTAACCCATGAAGAACCTTTTTGCACCAAGGTTCTTCCTTCCTTCAAGGTGATGTTATCACTTCAAATTACTTAAACTTTCCAGTCTTCATGAGTCCGATATCAGGGTCTACCCTTTATTTGTAGGTGGGAGCTGTTGATTTAGTCTCTACACTTGTAGCCAGATACCCAAGATCGAACATGAATCCCTTTTGTCTCAATCTTGCTCCACTCGTAGGGATTTTGCTCAAATATTATGGTATAGCACAGGATGCCTTAGTCCTTTTAATCTCAAGACTGAATGGAGGAGCCAAAGGTTAGGGTGTGTCCTCTTCCTCTTAGCCACAATCCTTTAAGGATGCTCTAATTCTAGGGCTCTCACAGCTAACTCCCAAAGATCTCTCAAGGGCGATTGTTATTGTAGAACAAGTGAAATATATTCCAAAACTAGAGGTGGAAGACCCTTGATCCAATATTTTCATCTTATCCTATGAGAGAAATGTTATAATTTGTCACTTTAATGGGATCTAGCCATCAACATCCATGATCAAGGAATGGGTGCATTAGACATGGTCCCTGAATATGGATTTGTATCTATGTTCAAAGACCTTCTTTGTGGTTTATTAAAAATCCAAAGGACTATCATAGAGTTTTTGGTCAAGGAACCTAGTTTTTAGGCCACTCTCGATTCTCCTTTTAGCAATGGTTTCCTAAATTCAACCCTTTATCCATGACAACTCTAGCCACTTGAGTTTGAGTAAAACTTCCTAATATTCCCATTTATTTGTTAACTATGGATGTCTTAGCTTCTATAGAAAACTCTCTATGCTATTTTATTAAGATATATATGAGAAAGAATGAGAGGGGTATTATAACTCTTGGACACATATGTGTTAAAATAGATCTTATCAAAGGGATGCGTAATAGGATTCTCATCAATTTGAATGACATTACGTTTTCATAGCTGATGGATTATGAAAACACAAATTTCCATTGTAGGTCTTGTCAATAGCTGTGTTATCTCCAAAATGTTTTCCCTTTTTCTTAAGGGAATTCTCATCCTCTTCACGCCAAGAAAAACAATCAAGGATGTTAAGACCCAAAAGGAAATAATAATTCCTTAGCTCAAAAGCAAGTTCACATGCAACATTACAAAAAGCAATTGTGGCCAAATCTAATCCTTTAGCCTCAACTCAACCCTTGCAACACCAACTCATCCCATAGACTCTGTAATGCCCCCTCCTCCTTCACCATCTCCCCACTCCCATCTAGATACCTTGGATGGAGAAGAGAGAGATACAAACGTGATCCAAGCTTTTGCATGAGCAGACATAAATGCCTTCACTAATCAGATCACTTGGGCAATGATAAAGAAACAATCACTATTGCATATCCTCCAAAAATGGAAATGCCTCCAGGAAATGCAACCATTGCGCCGATTTCATTTGCTCTCGACAACTTGTTGGGATGGATTGACATTCAGAAGAAGAAGGGAAGAAAATACCTCCGAACCACTCAATGATCAATGCTTGTCTTGTCGTTGGTCTCCCTCAAAGTGGAGAAGTAGATTATTTTGGCCTCTATGTTTCATGGACTCTACTCTAATTTCATAAGCTCTTGATTCTCTACTTTACTACCTCTAATCTGGTTTCGAAGATGGCAAGCCAGAGAGTAATTTTGCTATACTAATGTAAATCATTTTTATTGCAATACAAAAATAACTTATATAACATAAAATAAAAATAAGAAAATAAAATTAGTTATATATTTTGAATAGAAATATAAACCATTATAATTGTTTGTAAATTTCAAAAATAATTTTAGACTTTCGTGATCCATATGGATAATAAGATTATCTTTCGAATTAATCACATCATTGAGATTTCACCAAAATTTCAAGCCATCTAATATAGTTCATCCTAATAACAAAATTACATTATCACAAAATTATAATTCATATTTTCTATCCTACCTATTTTCTATTAAATTAAAATTAATCAAACCCCTGAAAATATGAACCTTAAAACTCTAAGCCACTAATGAAATATTTCATATTAATATTAATGCACATTTTTTAGTTAATAATTTATTAAAGATTCCATAATTATTAAAATAATATTCGGAGTTGCAATCATCAATATAAATCTGCTTCCTTTAAAAGATCTCAATAGCATAGTGGAGAGCGTTATTTAAGAATATACCTGAATTTAGGTATGATGTTCGTGATAATCTCATTGTAGCGGTATGTTATCAAACATAATTGTTTAGGGATAACAACGTGGAAATGGTGGGCGACCTGAAAAACGTGGAATCTCAGGCCAATTCGTACGTTCAAACGATTAAGTAATGTGAATTTGATGTGCCGTCACAAACGATTAAGTAATTTAAATATAAGGGTTCAATTTGATAAAACACTTATTATAAACTGTTTTATTTAATTGATACAATTATAATTATGATATTTTATTTTTAAAATTTAAATAATTAATTTAATATATTTCACAATTTAACATCAAAAAATTATTGCATAACTAATTATTATTAAATGATATATTTTTTTCTAAGCGAATTTTTAATTTAATCATTTTTTTCAGCACGGAAAAAAAAGCTATATAGATATATATTAAAATTTAATACATATGTTAGCTCAAAAAAACTCAATTTAACGTTTAGGATTTTTCCATATATTTGTTGGGTTTAGTTTAAAGTTGGATTTAAAAAATTATATAAAAATTATATTTAAGAAACAAAATTAATAATTTAATAATTATATATATTTTTTTGTAAGTTTAGTAGGATTATTTTCATTTTGTTTAATTTCTCATTTTGATAGGGGGATAGTACAAGATTTGAACCCAAACTTCAATGGGTTTGAGGAATTTTATTTCCACGACCATTGCCAATAGAGCTACGCCAAGCATTAGCCATTATGCATAGCATTACCCATTATGCATTCAGTTTTAGTTTTCATTGTCTATTAATTTGTTTTTGATCAAAAAAAATTATGTGGTTGTCCATAATTTAAGATTAAAATTCATTTTGTTATTTTATTATTATTATTTAATTGATATTTAAAATATTATAATTATTATTTAATTGATATTTTTATTTTTATTTTTTTTAATTGATATTTAAATATTTTTATAATGTTATAATTATATAGATTAAATGATTAATAAATATTCGTTGTATTAATTTATAATTAATATTAAAACATTTACACTTATTTTAACAAAAGAAATTGTAAATAGGCTTTTTACATTATCATAAATCAATATCATGTTTTACTAATACCACATGTCCAAAAAACCATAGCTTACCTTTGTACAACTCATTTATTTTATTTTTTTCTATTTTGTTTAAACTATTATTGAAAATATGTCTCAATTTATGACACATATCAAAATTATTTAAACTTATTATATCATTCATATATTTTTAATTTTACTTAATAAATTTAGCATTAATAGAAAAGAGTGAATGGAACTCTATTTGAATGGTTTATGAGGCACATTTTGCAAATGAGGTAGCAAGGTAAGTGGGCTTGATTGAGAGGAAAATTCAGCAATGAAGTGCACTTGAGCCAAAGGCTATCGGAGATGAATGCTAAATGAGTGCTAAATAAACTATTCAAAAATCATGAAAAATTAATCAATCATATATAATAGAAAATTTTTATTTTTAAATAAATTTAGAAAATAAATATATATACTATATAAATATCATGTACTCAGACCAGATATTGTGATATTCTGTTATTGATAATTAATTGAGAGTTACATTTTATATTTATGTTGAGACAAAATTTGTTGTGTTGTTTGGTTAACTATAGTACCGCCACTGCTTTATAGATATATAGCCATGCATGAAATTTCATGTGAGTTTAAGATTAGTTTTAAGTTTGACGTAATAAAATTTACATCAATGAAAAATAATTTAATTTTTAAATGAATCTACAAGTGTGTATATCCTTGCAATGGATTGGCTCCTTTTGAAAAGTGGTTTCCCGTGTAATTTGGATGAAAATCAGTGGATTCGCGTATAAAGTGGATAAAAGTTTTGCCATAAATTCATTTAACAGCTCATATTTCTATCGTGTTTCTAGAATTTTAGAAGGCCCCACTAATAGATTCAAATCCCGAAACCAGTCAACTTAATCCGGATTCGGAATTCAATTTTTTATGTATCAAATTTCACAAAAAGAAATTGAAAATACTAACGTTGTTCTAGTAGCGAGGTGCGTATTCTGCGCGGCCATTGTTTTATCTGATGCGCGGATATGCGCCGCTGGTTTTGTAAAATTCTGCATGCGCACTGATTCACTCCATGAAATTGCCCAAACACCCTTTTCTGACGGCAATAGCATTACCCATAAAGAACAGATTGACTCTTGTTTTCAACGGAACCACCTACGAAATTTCTAATACGCCTCTGGATTTCACTAGTATCAAGTCCATCTTATATATATATAAGATCTTCATTGCATTTCACACACATTGATCTTCTGAAATTAGTTGGTCAAACCATCCATAATTTAATTCTCAGAGTCTGCTGCAAGGATTAGGTGTTATAGTTATAGCCGCTATTGTTATAGTGACAGTTGATAACAACACATTATGGTATTGGAAGAGCTTCCGAGTTTCTTGCGAACGGTAAAGCCACTATTCCCACGTTATTTGGATTCTGTGAAAAGCAAGTTTGAAGGATTTGCAGGGTATATGGTGAATTGGTTTAGCAAGTTTTCCAAATTAAATCCAGTATTGGTGTCTATTGCAATCTATGCGCTTTGCACGGGTGCAGGATTTCTGCTGTGGATTGCTGTGGGTTTCTTTGATTTGGCAGCGGGAACTCATGTCTTGGAGGCCCTCCTCGTTGTGCTGGATGGATTAAATGAGTATGTTCTCCCTTCATTGCAGCTTATCAATGGATTGCTGGCCCTGTGTGTGGGATTCTCCATACCCTTTGGCCCGATCAATATTAATAGCAACCGCTCCAGATCTGATCCCAAAACCGTGAGTAGTATTCTATCTCGCCGCTCCAAGATGATCAGATCTCTGCCCAAAGTCAAGTATGGATGTTTAAGAAAATCAGATGATTTTTCTTCATGTGCAATCTGTTTGGGGTGTATTGGCGAGGAGGATGAAGTCCGCATTCTTCCTAACTGCAGACATTATTTTCATATTACTTGCGTTGATCGGTGGCTTCTTCCATTTACTGTAAATAACTCTTCATGCCCTCTGTGCAGAGCCATTGTAATTGACATCCACTTATCGCAATGACAATAAAGCAAATAGTGATTCATATCAATTGAATTTAATAGATTTTGAAAATATTTTGAAAATTAATTAACAAAAGTGAAATGAATTGTGTTTCTTTAATCTCACTGTCTTTCTAATTTTGAAAATTTTGCGAAATGAAGAGTGCCGATGAAATCTCCAGCCTACGCAAATGCTGGAAATGGAGATGTTTACCTATGGTTTTTTCCAGCTATCCGCCCCAGGAATTTTTTAAAAGAACTTTTCACGTTGAAGTGAAAACGATCGGTGTTAATTACCGTTGAAATTGGATTGGTGTTACGGCTGAAAATTTTCGTGTACGGTCAAGAAAATATTGTTTAAATGTATATATTGTCAATGCACACATTCTGGAAACCTCTTGCTTTAAATGTTTTTTTTTACAATGGTGGAAAACGGCGCTTTACCAATTTTCATTTTTTTTTAAATTTATTAAACCGCCATAGTATAGGTCACCTACCTATTCTCAATAAAATATAACTAAAGATATATAGAAGCTTTAACTAATTCTGAGAAGACAAATCTCCTCCGACCCATACTATATTTAAAAAATGTCTAAGATTCTTTTTAGACTTGTGAAGTCCCAAACTATAGTGTATTGTGTCCATACAATTACGAGCAAGCAGTAAAAGTGAAAGTCCAATAAATTTTAGTCGTTCAAATTTACATTAATAAGTATAAATATTACAACGGTTCAAATTTACATAAGCGATGTTAATAAATTTAATATTAATAAATAATACTTTCAAAAAAAATTTATTTGAATTTTTAATAATTATAGATTTATATTAATTTTTTAATTTATTTATTTTTTTTTTTTTTAATGCTATTTAAAATATTTTAAATAATATAATTAAATAAAATAATTGGGTAGACATTATTTATAATAAATATTAAATACTTTTTATTTTATAAAAAAATCAAATTGAAATAGGCTTTTTACAACTTCATGTTTGATCATTATTAAATCTCTAAAAAAAATCATAATTACTTATATACCCTCATTATATTAAGTTTTTCCTTTTTTAAACCTCATTAAAATATTCCTAATTTATGACAATATTACATATTTAAACTTGTTTATCTCCATAATTTTTAATTTACTTAAATAGATTAGTAATAATAACATGTTTATTTTAAATAATAAAAAATAAATATATTTACCCTAAATATTGTGTAGCCGACACGAATATTCTATTAGTGTGTAGTTTTAAATCTGACGTAATAAAATTTACATAAATGAAAATTAATTTAATTTTTAAATAAATTTAACAAAATTTGAAAATGAATATCTTTGCTATAAGTAGAGATTTTTATTTTTATGTGGTAATCAAATAGTGTAGTCAGGTCTGATACAGATTTTGTATTATTTTAGGCAATGTTTCCTGTTGTTGTTGACTATATCACTGTTATTTAGATGTATAAAATAATGTATAAGATTTTGTGTTAGAATATAGTTAAGTTTTTTTTTTTTATTTTTAAATATTAAATTAAAATTATAAGTATTATTTATTTTTAAAGTTAGGAAAATATTTGTATTATTGTGTAGAACAAAAAGGAAAGATGATTTCTTTATGTAACCATTAACTTGTCATTAGGAGATAAGATTAGTCATATAAAAAAATTGTTTTTGTTTATATTGTTGGAATATATGATATTCTTTCTTCTAAACTATTTAAAAGATTGATAGAGTGACTCAGGTGGATATTGGTGGCTACCCGCCTATTCCAGCTAGACCCCAGCATTGTTTCTTTTCAGTTTCCTTAATTGTAGCACAACTTACTATTTTTGGCAGTTTTTCGAGTCCTAAACTTTCAGAGCCATTTTGAGTGCCTAGAAGATGTTTCTGGGAAAATAGAATGATCGGGAAAGTGCCAAGCCATTTTTTGGTTTGTTCTCGACCTCCTCTTAGAAATATTCGAAATGACGTATTATTGTAGTCAAAAGGAGATCAAATGTCGAAGTTACAATCCCTAGAATTAGATATTCCAACTAAACCCAATGGGGCCCACATGTTTTTGGTGCCTCATCTCCTAGGGTTAGGTTTTTGGATGTTTAGGATTTATCATTGATTCTTCATGATAAAAATGCCACCAAGCCTAATTAAAATACATTTAAGAAGGCATGTAATTGCCACATCTCTTTTCAGAGATAAGCTACCATCGTTTGAGCTAGTTTATTTCCATTCTGCATGTAACATTTTTTAGTACTTTGTAATTAATGAATTGAAGTTCTATTTTCACTATGTCTTTGTGTTTTTGTTCATATCTATATTTCGTTTCTCTCTTTCATAAATCTGGATCAGTGGTATCAGAGGAGTCTGCTCTTCCTTTGTTTCCTTGTGCATGTCCCCAACAAGGTTGAGCTATAAGGAGTTAGGGCTCAAACTAGTTGAACATTTTAAAGACCATCCTCGCTGACTTCGAAGGCCTCCCATGGTGGAAGAAAAGAAAGATGAAGGAGCAGGAGGTGATTTTGAAAATAATGCTCAAAGAATCCCTCGAGCGACAAAGGAATGTGATAATGAATAGTTTTTCATAGATCCTTCATCTTCATCTAGCATCCACTCTTGACGCACAACTCCCTTTAAGGTACGATTCAACTTTGACATCCCCATATTTGAAGGCTAGATAGATGCATATGTCATAGATAAATGGTCAAATATGTTGGAGGCATATTTCTCGATTCATGATTTTTCCAATATAGAAAAGGTTACTTTTTCCCTCCTCAAAGTCGCTCTAGACATTAAGGACTAGTGAGAAACCTACAGTGATCAGAGGCACGAGAAGGAAACCTCACTATTTTCAGTTGCAACCACTTGGAATTCTTTCTTAGATATCATCAATGAACATTATTACCCTATCAAGAGCTATGAAGATAAGTATTAGTGTTCCCTTTGCAAAGATGTCATCAAGGAACATTATTACCCTATTGAGAGCTAACTGTGGTTGCTTATGAATACATCCTTCCAAATATTTGTTCACTGTCTTAGTTTGCCCATCAGATTGAGGATGATAAGATGAGATATGAGCTAACTGAGTACAGAGATAAGAAAATAATTTTGTTCAAAAATTTCCAGTGAAAATAGGATCTCTGTCACTTGCAATAATCTTTGGGTTTCCATGTATCTTTTGAATTGTTTCCATAAATGCAATAACAATTGTACTGGCTTTAAATGGATGAGATAATTCAAAAAAGTGTGCATACTCGGTAAGTCTATTAACTACCACCATGATGACACTCTTTCCTTCGAACTTGGTTAAACCTATGATATCCATTAAAACCTCCTCCCAACGTTTACTTGGAATGGGTAAATGTTGTAATAGGCATGGGGTCTTTGTTGTCTCAACTTTATTTTGTTGGCAAATCAAACATTCTTCCATAAACTTTTTAATATCATATTTAAGGCCATCCCAAAAAAATTCCTTCTTAACCTTGTGGTAAGTTTTTAAAATTTCTGAGTGCCCTACTAAGGGAGATGTGTGCAATTCTAGAAGAATTTGTTTGAGTTGGGAATTCTTACAGAGGTATAAGCAATCTTTGTACCATAATGAATCATTTTCCAGCTAAATGTATCAAATATACTGAGATCTTGCTACAAAGTTTGAATGAGTGTTCACACTTCTTCGTCATTCTTCCATTCATCCCTTTCTCTATTTATCCAATCTGGTTGAATAATAGAAATGGCACAAAACAATGCTTCCACATCCTCATCCTTTCTTGAGAGTGTATTTGCAGCAACATTTTGCTTCCCTTTTTTGTAGATGGTTTCAAAGTTATAACCCAACATCTTTGTGATCCATTTTTTCTACTCTTCTGAAGATAATCTCCGTTCTAAAAAGTATTTAAGACTGTCATGATCTTTTTCTACCTTGAATTGTCTTCCCATTACATAAGGCCGTAATTTCTTAAGTGCATGTAGTATTGCCAACATTTCCTTCTCATAAATAGGTTTGTGTAAATATTTTCCTTTGATTAACGACTTTCAAAAGCAATGGGTCTTTCTTCTTGCATTAAAACAACACCAATTCCATTTCCTGAGGCATCACATTCCACAATAAAGGTTTTTATGAAGTTTGGCATAGCTAAGCCCGATGCTTGGAACATTTCCTATTTAAGATGTTCAAAGACCTTCGTTGCTTCTCGACTCCAAGAAAATGCATCTTTCTTCAGTAATTTTGTTAGAGGTTTCATTATTCTCCCATAATTCTTAACAAACTTGCGATAATACCTTGTCAACTTGAGAAATCCTCACAGATGTTTTATGGATGTGGGTATTTTCGATTCCTTAATGGTTTTAATTTTGCTAGGGTCTACCTTAACACCTTCATGAGATACAATATGACCCAAATATTCCACCTCTTGTACTCCAAAGAAATATTTGGAGCTTTTTGCATATAATTGTTTCTCCTCCAATAGTTTGAGCACTATGTCAACATGTTGAACATGATCCTTCCAAGGCTTGTTGTAGATTACTATATCATCAAAAAATACAAAAAAATAAAAATAAAAAAAAATGTAAGGAAGGGTTTGAAAATGGAATCCATCAAATCTTGAAATGTAGAAAGTGCATAGGTAATGCCAAAAGGCATGACCAAAAATTCATAATGACCCTCATGAGCTGTAAATGTTGTTTTTGGAATGTCTTCTACTTGCAAAAACCCTAAATTGCTCAATTCATATCTCCAAAAATATAGTGAGACAATATTTGAAATTCAGACACGAGGTTCATCAATATTTCATCTCAAATGGATTTTAATTTCATCTTTTGAAGCTTCATGGAAAAAAACGTTATAGTGAAAATTCCATGATGACATGTTTGAGGCAATGAAACCCAAGAATTCAAAGCTCTAATACCAATTATTATGCAACCAGCTCACTAAATAGAAGAGAGAGATAGATCAACAACTTCAAAGGTAGCCTCTTCGAGGGGAAACCTCCTTGACATTCCATAAAATTAATAATTCTTAGATGATACAAATGACAAGACCTCCTTTCTATATATAGGAGTCTAAGGAGGCATCACAACATAATCAGAGCTAACATAACAATAAAATGTAAGGGCACAATAATAACAATAGTGAGCTTCTACAGGGAACAATAATAACAATATGGGGACAACATGGGCACAACAATAACAATAAGGGGTACAATAAAAAAAATAATAAGGGAATAGACCAGTATTATAGGGATCTAACATTTTCTCTGATGCGGGTCAACCACTTACAATTATTAATGTGGCTTTATTTACTCTCTAACTAACTATGACTATGACTTGGCCCATTGGGATTATTACATAAATAAAGGGGTTAGGGTTGGACCCTAACATGCCCTCCCCCATCAAAAGCGACCTTGTCCTCAAGGCTGAGGTTGCAGAAGCTGCTGAAGAATAGTGGTTGGATCTCGAGTCGCATCTTCTAGAGAGGTGTCTTTCCACTTGATAGGGACTTCCTTGATTGTGCGACCACGGAGATGTCCTTCTCAGATATTAAGGGACTATTCTAATTGGAGCCAGAGTGAGACTTTCTCATCCAATTCGAGTAGACTGGTTTGAATTTTGCAATTGTTCCCCACCACTTTCTTGAGGCATGATACATGGAAGACTAGATTTATTTTGGAAGTTAGTGGCAAGGTCAATTTGTAGGTGACCGCTTGAATATGTTGACGTATCCGATAATGTCCATAGAATTTTGGTGCTAGTTTCTGGAAGCCCTTTTCTTTGAGAAATATTTTCTTATATGGTTGCAATTATAGGAATACCTGATGCCCTTCTTCAAATGTGTGCTCGGGATGATGTTAGTCTTCTTGTTTCTTCATTCAAACATGAGCTTGATGTATTTTATCTTTGAGATGAGTTATCGTGGTGGCACTATTCTGTAGGAGTTGATCAACTACATGCACCTAAGGACATCCAGGGATATAAGAAATAGATGAAGATGTAATTTTGCCATACACTACCTCATATGGAGTCATCTTGTTGGCTTTATGATAGTTAATATTATACCATCATTTAGCTAAAGGTAGCCACTGTACCTATTGATGCTTCTTTTCTAAAGTGAATCACCTTAGATATGTCTCCAAACATTTGTTGACTGCTTCTGTTTGACCATTTGTTTGTGGATGATAGGCAACACTTAGTTTGGGTTGCATACCTTGTAGCTTGAAAAGTTCTTGCCAAAATTTGTTGGTGAAAGTGGGGTCATGATCGGACACAAAGGAAGTCAGCATGCCATGTAATTTCAAGATCTAGTCCATGAGAGCTTGAATCACCAAAGTGGGGGTAAATGGGTAGGGTAGAGCACAAAAATGAGCATATTTAGAAAGTTTGTCCACAACCACCATGACGACTGATTTGTTCCCGACTTTGGAAGACCAGTGATGAAATCCATGGAAACATCCATCTAGACCAAGGCAAGGAGTGGAAAAGGTTGTAAGGTTCTCGATAGGTTGATTGTTTCTCCTTTGCTATGTTGACACACATTACATTCAGCTACGAAAGTAAGAATGCCATTTTTCATGCTAGTCCAAAAGAAAGAACGATGAGGGCGAGCATAAGTCTTTTGAAATCCTAAATTCCCTGCAGTTGGAGATGAGTACAACTCTTCCAAAGTCCAGGTTTTAAGAGTGGGTACTGACGATATAACTACTCGATCCTTGTAGCAAAGAATATCATCCTTCCAAGAGTAGTCGGCTGAGGAATTAGGATCTTTTCTCAAGTTATTAATAAGTTGCAAGAGAGAGGGGTGTGAGAACCATTTCTTAGGGGCCTCTTCAATCCAATCTGATACGGGAAGAGAGATTGATAGTAGGGTGCTTTCATCCTCAAATTGGTGTGATAAAGCATGAGCTACTACATTGTCATTAGCATTTTTTCCAGCCATTTATTTTGTTGTGGTGATGATAGACATTCTTCCAAAAAATATTTTAGGCTTTGATGGTCTTTGCATATTTGGAAACATCTCCCCAATAGGTATGGTTGCTAGGTGTCTATTGCATGTAAGACGCTCATCATTTCTTTCACATAGGTAGATTGACCCAGATGTTTTCCACTCAGTTGTTGGCTAGTGAAGGCCAATGATCAACCTTCATACATTAATAAAGCACTAATACTAGTACCAAAAGCATCACATTCAATAACAAAAGATTTGGTGAATTCTGGTAGTGCCAATATGGGATTGGAGCACATGAGTTACATCAGTGCAAGGAAATGAATTTTTCTTGAGAATATTAGTGAGGGGTCTAGCAATGTGACCATAATTGTGGAGAAATTTGTAATAGGATCCAATGAGACCCAAGAATCCCCACAAACTCTTCAAGGTTTTTCATTGGGGCAAATCTTGCATTATCTGTATCTTTTTTGGATCAACCCTTACTCCTTCACGACCCACAAAGTGTCCCAAATACTCGACTTCTTCCATGCCAAAAGAGCACTTTAAAAATCTGGAAAATAATTTGTGATTCTGGAGCAGTTGCAGATCAGGTCTACATGTTGAAGATGTTTGTCCCAGGTTATGTTGTATACTAGAATGTCATCAACGAAGACAAGGACATATTTTTGGAGTTATAGTTTTAGTAGGTGGTTCATGAGGTTTAGAAAAGTCGATGAAGCATTACAAAGACCAAATGGCATAACCAAGAATTCATAATGGCCATCATGAGTTCAGAAGGAAGTCTTGGGAATGTATACTTCCTTCATGTGTATTTGGTGATAGCCAGAGCGAAGATCTAGCTTGGTAAATAACTGAGCACCATGTATTTCATCAAGAAGATCATTAACAACCTCCTAATGTGTGCCCATACCGATATCATTTCGCTCAAAAGAATGAAATTAAAAAAATCACCAAGGAAATCCTTGATTAAGCTAGTGTTATTCGTCCCAGCATCAATCCTTATTCCTCACTAGTGGTCATGGTGCTAAAGAAAGATGGAGAATGGAACATGTGTTCGGACTTTTAGGCCCTCAACAAGCTCACTATCAAAGACAAATTTCCTATTCTGGTTTTTGATGAACTCCTTAATGAGCTACATGGTGCTCAATTCTTTACCAAGATATATCTTCACTCTCGCTATCACCAAATACACATGAAGGAAGTAGACATTCCCAAGAGTGCCTTCTGAACTCATGAAGACCTTTATGAATTCTTGGTCATGTGACTTGGTCTCTGTAATGCTCCATCTACTTTTCAAAGCCTCATGAATCATCTACTAAAACCAGATCTCTGAAAATTTGTCCATGTCTTCTGTGACGACATTCTCATCTATAGCCTAACATGGGACAAACATCTTCAACATGTATACCTAATCTTGAAACTGCTCCAAAATCACAAATTATTTGTCAAATTGTTAAAGTTCTCTTTCAGCGTGGAAGAATTTGAGTATTTGGGACACATTATGGGTCATGAAGGAGTGAGGGTTGATCCAAAAAAGATATAGGAAATGCAAGATTGGCCCCAACCAAAAACCTTGAAGAGTTTGAGGGGATTCTTGTGTCTCACTGGATACTATTGCAAATTTGTCCGTAATTATGGTCACATTGCTAGACCCCTCACTAACATTCTCAAGAAAAAATCATTTCTCTGGACTGATGTAACTTAGCATGTGTTCATGGCTCTCAAACATGTCATGTGCTCCACTCCTATATTGTCCTTACCAGAATTCACCAAATCTTTTGTGATTGAATGTGATGCTTCTCATACTGGTATTGTTGTTGTATTAATGTAGAAATTTTGGCCATTGGCCTTCACCAGCCAACAACTGAGTGGAAAACATCTGGGCCAATTTACCTATGAGAAATAAGTGATGGTCATCTTACATGTAGTAGACACCTGGAAACCATACTTATTAGGGAGATGTTTCCAAATATGCACGGACCATCAAAGCCTAAAATATTTTTTGTAGCAATGACTATCATCGCCACAACAAAATAAATGGCTGGCCAAAATGTTAAGATATGATTATGTGATAATTTACAAGAAAGGGCATGACAATGTAGTAGTTGATATTTTATCGCGCCAGTTTGAGGATGAAAGCCCCCTAATATCAATATCTCTTCCCATACCAGATTAGATTGAAGAGTCCCCGAAGTAATGGTTCTTACATGTTCTCACACCCCTCTCTCTCCCAACTTATTAATAACTTGAGAGAAGATCCTAATTCCTCAGCCAACTACTCTTGGAAGGAGCATATTCTTTGCTACAAGGATCTAGTAGTTATATCATCGACATCCACTCTCAAAACCTACATTTTGGAAGAGTTTAAATCATCTCCAACTACAAAGAATTTAGGCTTTCAGAAGACTTATGCTCAGACTTGTCTTTATTTCTTTTGGACTAGCATGAAAAATGGCATTCTTACTTTTGTTGCTGAATTTAATGTGTGTCAACGCAACAAAGGAGAAGCAGTCAAGTTACTAGGAACCTTACAACCATTGCCACTAATTATCTTGTTTTGGATGGATGTTTCCATGGGTTTCATCACTGATCTCCCAAAGTCAGGAAACGAATTCGTCATCATGGTGGTTGTGGACATACTTTCTAAATATGCTCATTTTTTCACTTTACCCCACCCATTTACCCCCACTTTGGTGGCTCAAGGTTTCATGGACCCAATATTCAAATTGCATGCCATGATGATTTCCATTGTGTCTGAACGCAACCCCACTTTCACTAGTAAATTTTGGCAAGAACTTTTCAAGCTACAAGGAACGCAACTCCAACTAAGTACAACCTATCATCCACAAGTTGATGGTCAAATAGAAGTAGTGAAAAAATGTTTGGAGACATACCCAAGTTGCTTCACTTTATAAAAGAAGAATCAATGGGTACATTGGCTACCTTTAGTTGAATGGTGGTATAATATTAACTATCATGAAGCCACCAAGTTGACTCCATACGAGGCAGTGTATGGCCAACTCCCACCTTAACCTATTTCTTATATCCCTGGATGTTCTAAGGTGCATGCAGTTGATCAACTCCTACAGAAAAATGAAGCCATGATAACTTATCTCAAAGATAATCTAGATCAAGCTTAGAATCAAATAAAGCAACAAGAAAACTAACATCATTCGGAGTGCACAATTCAAGAAGGGGATCAGGTATTCCTGTGACTACAACCATATAAGAAAATATCTCTCAAAGAAAAGGGTTGCCAGAAACTAGCACCAAAATTCTATGGACCTTATTAGATACTTCAGTGCATTGGAGCAGTCGCCTACAAATTAGCCTTGCCACCAACTTCAAAAATCCATCTGGTCTTCCATGTACCATGTCTCAAGAAAGTGGTGGGGAAAAATTGTAGAATTCAAACTAGTTTACCCAAATTGGATGAGGAAAACTTACTTTTTCTCCAACTATAATAGGCCTGCGATACGCGTGAAATACATCTTCGTGGTCGCATGATCAAGGAAGTGCCCATCAAGTGGAAAAACACCTCTCTAGAAGATGAAACCCATGAACCAACCATTATTCTTCAATAGTTTCCACAGCTTCAGCCTTGACGACAATGTTGCTTTTTATGGGGGAGGGCATGTTAGGGTCCAACCCTAACCCCTTTATTTATGTAATAATCCCAATGGGCCAAGTCACAGTCATAAATAGTTAGGGAGTAAATAAATCTCACATTAATACTTGTAAGTGGTTGACCTGCATTAGAGAAAATGTTATGTCCCTATAATACTAGTCTATTCCCTTATTATTATTGTCATTGTACCCCTTATTGCTATTGTTGTGTCCATGTTGTCCTCATATTGTTATTATTGGTCCCCATATAAGCCCACTATTTTTATAGTTGTTCCCTTACATTATTATTGTTATGTCAGCTCTGAATATATTGTGACCCCTTACACTCCTATATATATAAAGGAGGTCTTGTCATTTGTATCATCCAAGAATTTTTCATTTAATGTAATCTAAAGGAGGTTTCCCCCTCAACAAGGCTACTTTTGAAGTCATTAATCTATCTCTTTATTCCATTTTGTGAGCTGGTTGCATAACAATTGGTATCAAAGCTTTGGATTCTAGAGTTTCACTACTTCAAACAGGTCATTGTGGAATTTTCACTATAGAATTTGTTCTACGAAACTTAAGAAGCGAAAGTTAAAACCCATTTGAGACAAAATTGTGATGAACCTCGTGACGAAATTTGAGATATTGTTTCGCTATATTTTCGGAGATATATACTGAGAAATTTAGAGTTTTTGTACACTCCCAAATTCGATATCAAACAAGTTAGTGTGGGAAAATTGTCATAACTTTCTCTTTGAGCATATGATTCAAATTGTGTAAAATGTGATAGAAATCAGACAAACTATAGTTTTTTGGGTATCATTTTCATAACCTAAGCTCGAACCAGTGACACGTTTCATGTCATACAAGTTCGCTCTACTGAACCAATCTATAATTAGGTCATTGGACATAACTCTTTCTTCGGGAATCCAATTGTGGTCAGACTTGCAGGGTTGGAAAGAAGACTCAGTGGGCTATCAGAGACCAACATTTCAGAACTGGGAGATCCAAAATTACAAATTTACTGTTATTTCAAGATCTAGGTCATAGAAAGCGGAAAACAAAGGTGTGTAGTTATTTTTAAATTTGCATAAGTATTGTTTGGGAAAGTAGTTTGAAGTGATTCAAAGGAGATTATGAAGCATAATTATATCATTCATTGATGACCCAAAGGAATAAAATGAAACACCTAGTAAGTAACCACAGTTAGTTGTAAATGGGCCGTAGTTAACAAATCAAGTGGTTAACCCGTGTTATGCAAGGGACCACTAGTAGACATGCCATCAAGGAACATTATTACCTTGTCAAGAGCTAACTTTCGTTGTTTACGAAGATATCCTTCCAAACATTTTTTAATATCTCATTTTTCCCATCATATTGAGGATTATAAGATGTGTTATGAGCTAACTAAGTACCCAGACAAGAAAATTATTATGTCCAAAAATACCCAGTGAAAATAGGATCTCTATCACTAACAATAATCTTTGGGTTTCCATGTAGCTTTTGAATTGTTTCCATAAATACAATAGCAACTGTACTAGATTTAAATGGATGATATAATCCATAAAAGCATGCATACTTGGTAAGTCTATCAACCACCACCATGATGACACTCTTTCCTTTGGACTTGGGTAAACATGTGATAAAATCCATTGAAACCTCCTCCCAATCTTGACTTGGAATGGATAAAGGTTGTAATAGACTTGGGCTCTCAATTGTCTCAAATTTATTTTGTTGGAAAACGAAACATTCTGCCACAAACTTTTGAATATCAAATTTAAAACCATCCTAGAAAAATTCCTTCTTAACCCTGTGGTAAGTTTCTAAAAATCCAGAATGCCCTCCGAAGGGAGATGTGTGCAATTCCAGAAGAATATTTTGTTTGAGTTGGGAATTCTTACAGACGTATAAGCGATCTTTGTACCGTAACAAATGATTTTTCCAGCTAAATGCATTAGATGTATTGGGATCTTGCTACAACTTTTGAATGAGTGCCCACACTTCTTCATCATTCTTCCATTCATCCCTTGCTTTGTTTACCCAATCTGGTTGGATAATAGAAATGGCACAAAACAATTCTTCCACATCCTCATCCCTTCTTGAGAGTGCATATGCAAAAACATTTTGTGTCCCTTTTTCGTAGATGATTTCAAAGTCATAACCCAACATATTTGTGACCCATTTTTGTTTCTCTTTTGAAGATAAAATCTTCTCTAAAAATTATTTAAGACTATCATGATTTATTTCTACCTTGAAGTGTCTTCCCATTAGGTAAGGTTTCCATTTCTTAAGTGCATGTAATATTTCAAAGATTCCCCTCTCATAAATAGATTTTTGTAAATATTTTCCTTTGATTGGATGAATTTCAAAATCAATGGGTCTTTTTTCTTGCATTAAAACAACACCAATTCCATTTCGCAAAGGCATCACATTCCCCAATAAAGGATTTTGTGAACTTTTGCATAGTTAAGACCAGTGCTTGCCACACTGCCTCTTTAATATGTTCAAAGGCATTCATTGCTTATGGAGTCCAAGAAATGCATCTTTCTTTATTAATTTTGTTAGAGGTGCCGCTATTCTCCCATAATTCTTAACAAACTTGTGATAATACCATTTCAACTTGATAAATCCTTGCATATGCTTTATAGATGTGGGGATTTTCCATTCCTTAATGGATTTAATTTTTCTAGGTTCTACCTTAACACATTCATGAGATACAATATGACTCAAATATTCCACCTCTTGTACTCCAAAGAAACATTTGGAGGCTTTTGCATATAATTGTTTCTCTTGCAATAGTTTGAGCACTCTGTCAACATGTTGAACATGATCCTTCCAAGACTTGTCGTAGATTAGTATATCATCAAAAAATACTAACACAAATTTTCTAAGGGAGTTTTTGAAAATGGAATTCATCAAACCTTGAAATGTAGAAGATGCATTGTTAAGGTCGAAAAGCATGAACAAAACTTCATAATGACCCTCATGAGTTTTAAAAGTTGTTTTTGGAATGTCATAAATCTTCATTATGATTTGATGATATCTTGAATGAAGGTCTAACTTGGTGAAGTAAATTTCTCCATGCAATTCATCCAATAATTCATCAATGACAGGAATGGGAAATTTATCTTTAATAGTGATATTGTTGAGCTCCCTATAATTTGGGCACATGCTCCTGATCCATCCTTCTTGTGCACCAATACTACTAGAGTAGAGTAAGAAATTTGAATAGGTTGAATTATACCAGCCTATAGCATTTCTGCAACCATATGCTCAATTGCACTCTTTTGGGCATAAGGATATCTGTAAGGCCTGAAGTTTGGAGAAACACTTCCTGGAATAAAATGAATAACATGATCATGATCACGAACAGGTGTGAGGCAATTAGGAGTCTCAAATACCCTAGAATGATTGTCCAAGACTTTTTGGAGATCTGGAGAAATAGATGATTCCAATGTGGGAACCTCTAGTGAACATAATTGTGCAAGTACGCCTTGTTGTTATTTATTTAGGAGATTTTTCATGCTGTTAGAGCTGATTATCTTTCCCAGTTTCCCTGTGATACCCCTTAATTCAAGTTCCTTTCCTTCCGGAAAAAATTTCAAGAAATGTTCTTGATAATTAAAATCTATCATACCCAAAGATTGTAGCCATTGGACTGCTAGTACAACATCACTACCACCCATTGGAATGGAAAATATTGGACTATTCAACACATATTATCCCATGGATAGCTTGATATTATGGCACTTTCTAGAGAAATTTATGGTTCCTCCATTTGAAACCATCACTTGACACTCTGATGATGGATATAAGAATAAATTCAATTCCTTGGCTATTTTACAATGAATAAAATTATGAGCAACTCCTGAATCAGTCAACACTATTACATTTTTCTTCTTGATATGTCCTTATATATTAATAGTTTGAGGAGTGGTAATTCCAGGCAACGCATTACAAGATATGGTCAGATTCATTTCTTCTTTCTCTAGGGTTTGTTCCTAGTGTGCATCCTCTTCTTTTGATGTTTCTTTTTCCTTTTCTTCCTCCTCTTCATGATCTATGTAAAATAATTTCTTCTTAGCACACTTATGACCTTTAGTGTATTTGCTATCACAGTTGTAACAAAGCCTTTTTTATCTTTTTCCTTCCAATTGTTTTGGTGTAAAGCTTGTAGGTTGTGGAAGGCTAGGGGAAACAACACTTCCAAATTTATAGTTGTGAATGGTAGGCTTCCTTTCTTGCCAACCTAAATTTCTTCTCCAATGAATCGGGTTCCCAAAGGCGAACCTCATGTTGGATGTTATCCTTTACAGTCCCTATGAACACATCAATCCTATGCTCCTCTCGAATATCTTTTACACCTATATTTAATTTTTGGAAGTCCTCAATGTGCTCCACCATTGAACCCTTTTTTTTGAGATTTATCATTTGGATAAAATATGTTTTTCTTTTTGTATCCTCATAATGTGATATCATTTCTTCCGTAAAAAATTCGCAAGTGAAAATTTGTTTACTAGAGAAAAGCCATCGATACCATACAAACTGATTGCATTCCAAATATAAAGTTGCGAGGCTTACATTTTGTGTGTTTTGCACATTATGGAGATTGAAATATTGCTCCATCTATAGTGTCCATGTTGCGGGATCCTTACCATCAAACTTCCTCATATTGATCTTTGGAATATGGTGGTTCTTCAATCCAATGTTAGAGTCTATGAAATCATGACTAACAAGTCTTTTGTTCTCATCATGAGTTTCCTTTACTACCTGTGGTGAAGTAAAATTATAGGTGCGAACACGAACAAATTCCTCGAGCATGATACACGACCAAGAGGTAGGCCCTCTTGATTGATTCTAACCTAAGGAAATCTTCCATAGAATGTATCTGTTGTGGCTAGACCCAATTTGTGGTGAAGTAAAATTATAAGTGATGACACAAACAAATTGCTATAGCCCGATAATGGGTCTAGCCACAATAGATATATTCTATGGAATATTTCCTTAGGTTAGAATCAATCAAGAGGGCCTACCTCTTGGTCATTTATCTTGCCTGATGATATCCTTACTTGCTCGCTCCAACAATCTCTCGCTTCCTTCTTCAAGCTCCTAAAACAAGTAAACAACAACAACATACAAACATAATAATAGACAAACTGCAATTCAACCTACTTAATGAGTGAAGAAGCATTAAAACACGAATATATAATATTACAAAACATGTAGGAAATCAATCGATAGTTGCGTATATTTACAAGTTCTTGTGTCATAAGGCAATAATGCTTTCAATGCAATGGAGGGTTACCCCTAGCATTAGGAGAATTTTGAGGTCTAAAATGGGCCTCCTAAGAAAAATGAACAACCAAAATAATATTTATAAGAACCAATAAGATTCAATATGATGATATCAACCATGGGGGATGATTCACCATTTTTGGAGTAAAAAAGTAAAAATAATAAAATAATAATAAAATAATAAAATAACTTTTTCAACTCATATTTTCAGCTCATCTCCCTAAGGTTTTATTCAAATTTCGAGTGAGAATACTCGCCGGATGAAAAAATTAATTCCTCATCCAAGGAGTACCCATGTTGCATACTTTCAATGGACCCTTCTACAAGAAATATGATAAATACATGAAAAAAAGTTATTGCAATCACATTTTTCATGTATTTTTCATTTTTCGTGTAGTGGGATCTATCGAAAGTATGCAACATGGGTACTCCTTGAATGAGGAATCAAATTATGTATCCTACGAGTGTTTACGCTTGAAATTTGAATAAACTCATAGGGAGATAAGTTGAAAACACGAGTTGAAAAAACATTTTTTTCTTTTTTCCCTCCAAAATTTGATGATGTAACCTACTATTATTTTATTATTTCCATTATTATTTTATAATTTCTCGAGGAGGCCCATTTAGACCTCAAAAGTCCCGTAATGGCTAGGGTGCCACCAAGCCTTACCCAATTGACCTCCAACCTTGCATTTTTATCAGCCTCAATTCACACCATAGGGACTGTAGTGAGGAGGACTCTATTTCCATGTAAATAACCAAATGACCCAACAACCTTTGAGTGGTGTTTTGGAGCTACTTGCAGGCCCGACATTGATTTTGGTAATGTCGGCATGTAGTTGGAGAGATGTGAACCTATTGAAAGCTCATGCCAAGACTTTGGTAGGTAATGGATGTTGAAACGCCCATGCCACCATTCGAATAATTCCCTACCCAAAGGTCGAAAAGGCCCATAGGACAAGAATCCATTAACAAAGCTATCACCCAGGTTTAGAAGGGATAACATCAAGGTGTCCGCTAATAATCTCTTATCACTAACATATAAGTTTGACCTTGATCTAGAGGTTTTCCATACCTTTGAAGTAGATCCATAGTTGAGAGGATTAGCTTGAGGAGAACTATGTAGTGGTTGAGATTTTCCTCGGGGAGATCACAGAGATCCCTTTTTGCTCCATTGCTTAAGGTAGAGCCAAAATCCCATAACTAGACAATGGTAGAATGGTGAGGGAAATAGAATTTTTGTTGCATAGAGGAGTGGAGCTATAACCTTGTAGAATAGAGAAGATAGGCTTATCCCCTTGTAGGTTTATAACCATAGGTGTGGAGGCTTCTCATTGACATGCCATATTTTCTTCCTATTATGGTGGATAAATCACTCTTTCTGACAAGAGCGATATCCCTAGATCCTAAAGGAAACTAGAAACAAACAGACAATTGAATAACTCTTTCTCTAAGCTTATTTCATTCAAATAATAAATACAATAGTAGGAGAATAATCCTCTTACCTATTTGTGAAATGCTTGATGAATATCACTGCTTTGTCTCAATGAAGCTTCCCGATGCTTAAAAACATCTGCAATCATGGACATAAAAGAGATCAAAGGCATATGAAATCATAACAATTCAAACAAGATTAATATAATGATCAATGAGATTATAAATTTAGATTATATTAATGAATATCAAAAGAATCATAAACCATTCATCATTTCAATAAGACAAAACAATGGGAAAAGGATTCATTTGTATTATTTCAAGGATAAGAATAGCCTTACAACCTCTGCCCTGATGTCACAAGGTTCCTCCCAAATCCCTATAAGCCTCTCATTAGTTGATAAGCCTTCCAATCTAAATCCAGTAGCATAAGTGTATATTTTCAGAACTTCCTAATCCCTCTATCTTCTAGTCCTCATATAGATATGACCTAGAATATTTCAATTCGGATATATTTGATAAAAAATGCTTATGGAATTCTCTTTTCATGTTCGATTTATTTGAGTGGTCTATAGTGAAAGATAGATCACACTTCTACATAGTTTTCATGGCTAGAAACTACAAATACACAACTAACTAGGACAAGCATGCAAGTCATACTTAACAAGTCATAAAGCCATTTTACTAAAAATTCACATATTCTGCAAGGGGTTTTGATTGTTTGAATTCTAAGGGAGTGTAACGGAATATGTTTATGGATGGAAAGAGATCCATTTTAATGGTAAGTGTCATGGTGACAAAGTGACATGTAACAGATTGCCCCCAAATTGCAAATTCTGAAAAAGAAGTTTTAAAGATTGAAATTCTTTATCATGCCAAAGATTGGATTAGAGACAATGGTTGGAAACCTGCAAGAAACATTCAAGGATTACAATGCAATAATAATCATCACTAAGGTAGGCATTCCCATACTCATATTAAAACTAACTTAATGATAAAGTACGAAAAAACTCAAAAATCATATCCATAGTAGACATACTATGGACATAGCCATCAGCTATGAATTTGTATACACAATCATGAATATATATCTCCTCTCAACTTGGATTAATGAAACTAGATCTAGGGTCTTGATCTCCATCTCTCGATCATAGTATGAATCTAGCCATGTGAGTGAATGTCTTGAAGTCGAAGAGAAACCACCAATGATGACAATGGATCTCAAGGTAGCCTCGGTACAATATAGAGAGTGTGAAAAGATTATCTGCAATCAAACACTCATAGAATCATTCGATCGAAGGCTAGTGATCAAAATTTTTCATCGAAAGTGAGAAAACTGTGATTAAGGCATGCAAGCCTCAAGGTACTGAAGGTGTCTAGATTAACTTCCTAGACAATGAGTGATTTGAAAAGGAGATCTAAGACAATTAATAAGGTATTACAGTCTCATGTGCATGGATTTGCCTATATTACTTTGTGCAATGGATCGATAAGATTCTGGAATACATAGATAAAGAAGCAGTAAAAGAAACAAAATAGATAACATACATAAACAAAGCAAAATTTCATAAGGAGTTCACCCAACACTCCTCAGCTACATCTCCTGGTCCAGCCTTCAGTGGTGACCTTTCTATTATATCTTCAAACATAGTTTTACAACAGTGAGCTCAATTTGAACCTCACACAATAGATACAACACAATAAGGCTTTACTTGGATCCCCCCAAGTCTCTTCTAAGTACACAGGCTCTCCTCACTAGCTCTCTATCTCTGTTGCTCTATCTCAACACTGCTTGCACTACTGCTTGCCTTTGTTTCTGTCTTCTATTACTCTAATGCCAATCTGTGCTGCCTGTTCATTTCCTCTTCTCAACGTTCTATCTCCTAGCCTTTGTCTGCTCGAATCCCTCTTCTAATATCAAATAATCATTTCATAATGCCTTTAGGGGAGGTGGCCACCTATTCTACAATGGATGAGTGCATTGGGCCTTTGAAATCCGTGAAATGGCCATTTTCTGTTTACACAGAGAGACACATTAAAACACAGGAAAAACAACCAAAACACTATTCATCTAGAGTTCAAATATTCATAAATGCATCCTATTCTCCTATCGGGTCCGCCTATAAGTCATGATATCACATCTCCACCATTGATTTGGGAGATCCAGATCCAACCATTATGGTTCATTTCTGACGGCCCTTTTGTACAGTAGTTAACCACCCGATCAGGGTGGTTTCCTCTCTCGTCAGCTTGGACACATGACAGCCAATGTATGGGCTCGAGTGGAGCCCGGCCCAAACCACTTACCACTTTGTTCCCCCTGAAATCCCACTTCTTTCGTGTACTTCTTTTATATTTGTAAAAATGTAAAAATGTTGAAAATCCCATAAAACTAGCTTTGGGTGGGTTTGAAATATTATTCGTTTTTATTCCCAAACCCCTTCGGGTCCAAGTTTCATTGCATCAGCACTTACCTTCACATTTCATTTAGTAAATGAAACATGGTAAAATACATTAAAAATTATATTGGATGGATCTCAAATCTTATGAAGTGGTGTTTATATTTCCATCGTGTCTAACTAATCGCATCACATATATATATGTATGCATATAGCGCTACTCCATTGTGTATGTTGATTGTGATATCACAATGTGATTGATTGCAATCACATATCGCAATAACCCCGAGCCATTTGCTGAGCATTCTATTGTGGTTTGCCCACGTGATGTTGTGATGCAACATGGGCTGTCAATCTGTGTGCTTGATCATCAGTCCTCGTTGAACCCGCTAATCATTGTCACATATACCATATTGTCTCCACCGATAGCCTTCACTTGCCACTGCATATTGTGATTTTCCAATCAGATATGGACAGTTGACTGGCCAGGTCTAACGACTCATGTGCATTCATTGTTCAAGCCATCGATAGCTCTATTTTCAATGTTTTGTTGTGTTTTTCACCTCCTAATAGTGTTTTTTGATGTTTCTAAGGATTCTTCCAATGCATTTGTTTTGATATTTTAATTGATTTTTAAAGACTTAAAGAGTTTTTGGATCCATTTTAGATCATGCCTTCTCATTGAAAAGGCTTTTGGGCCACCAAAAGTGGTTTTCAAGCATCAACCAAGTGAGGGTACAACTTCCTCACTTTCCCAATGTCTATCCATTTTGCCCTGCTTGGCTTTGAACCTTTGAGCCCAATCTTGAGGTACTCAAAATCCCCTCTACGCGTATTTCTCCCCTTCCTGTCCAAAACTGTATCTTCCTACAACTCATTGATATATTCAGGCAACATATCATCAATAGAAGGAAACTCACTTTGCTCTTTGGGATCTTCAATCAAACAAGGTTCAAATAGTCTCAAGTTCTCCGCATTAACTACTAAATAGATGTTCATGTAAGTTGGCAAATCAAGGCGAAAAGCATTCTCACCAATTTTCTCAAGTATCTTGAAAGGCCCATACCTTACTGGCTTCAACTTCTTTCCTTCACCTTGCATTCTATCTTTGCTGATGTAAAACTAGACTTGATCACCAACTTGGAAGCTATGCTCAATTTGATGCTTATCATGCCTTGCCTTGTATTTGGCTTGGCTCTTTTCCAGCTATTCCTGCACTGCCTGGTGAATTTCTTGGATCTGTTCAATGAACTTGGTTGCTTTGTCCACATCACTATATCCATCAACTATTATGTCTTTACTAAAGACAAAATCTATGGGAGACCTTGGTGTGAAACCAAAACAAGTCTCAAAAGGACATATTTGTGTAGAAGAATGTTTAACACGATTGTAAGCATGTTGCACATAACATAAATGTTCATCCCAAAGCTTGGGATGCTTGCTACAATAGCCACTGAGCAACTAGATCACTGTCCTATTGACCACCTCTATTTGGCCATCTATTTGTGGATGAAAGATTGTGCTCTTCTTTAGTCTGGTGTGCATCAATTCCCACATACTTGACCAAAACTTCCCAACAAATCAGGGATCTTGATCAGATACTATGGAAGTGGGTAACCCAAAATGCACCCAGACATGCTGAAAGAACAACTTCACTATTTGTTCAGCTATAATCTATTTGTTACAAGGTATTAAAATACACATTTTGTTGAACATGTCCACAATAACATATAAATAGTCATGACCTTTTCTAGATTTTGGAAATCCCCCAACAAAGTTCATGGAAACACTTTCCCAAGGATGAGAAGGAACTAGAAGTGGAGTGTACAAGCCTAGTTTTCTATTGATGGGCCTGATTTTAGCATACATGGTACACCCTTTAATATATCTAGAAACTGTTTCATGCATTCTTAGCCAATAAAAAAATCTTTGCAGTTGTGCAATTGTTTTACTTAGACCAAAATGACATCATATTAGAGAAGTGTGTCCTTCTCAGATTATGTTAACTCTTTAAGTTTGAGGAATGCATAACTTTCCCAAATTATACAAGAGTTGGTCCTTAACATGATAATCCAATTATTCTACTTGTTTGCCATGACTTAAAGTTGCATATACATCTTTAAAATCTATATCTTGAGCCTACTGTTTAATATAGCTTTCATGAATTACTAAGTTATGCTTAAGTATAGTATGTGCATTTATAATCAGTCTAGACAACATATCTGCAACTCTATTGTGTATGCCTTTCTTATATATGATGACTAGATGAAACAATTGTAGAAAACCCATCCACCTATATTGTCTTGATTGCTGCAACTTAGTTTGTGAGTGTAAATATTGAAGTGGTTGATGATAATTATGTATAACTGTTTCTTTGCCCAATAGGTAATGTTTCCACTTTTTCACGCTCTACACTAATGCATATAATTCTTTATCATATGTGGGATAATTAACTACTACAGAATTAAATGTCTCAGAATGGTAACATATGGGTTTACCATGTTGCATCAACACTGCTCCCAGGGCATAGTCACTGGCATCTATTTCAATCTCAAAGGCTCTTTGAAGATCTGGAAATTCTAGTACTGGTGTTGTACTAATCTTTTCTTTCAAGCTGTCAAAGGATTTCTATTGTTTGCCTCCCCACTGAAACATCTTGTTTAATCTTGTCAAAGCATGTAAGGGAGTTGCAATCAATGAAAAGTTAGCAATAAAATTTCTCCAATATTGTGTTGCTCCTAAGAAGCTTCTAACTTCTGTAGCATATTTGGGTTTAGCCCAGTTCACAATGACTTCAACCTTAGAGGGATATATCTTCAATTCACCACCCCCTACTATATGACCCAAATAATTCAAAGATGTTTTGCCAAATTCACATTTAAATAACTTCACATAGATATTTTCTTTCTTCAAAACATCTAGAGTCTGCTTTACATGCTTCAAATGTTCTTCCCATGTTTTACTGAAAACAAGAATGTCATCTAAATATACAATTACAAAATCATCAATAAAATGCCTAGGTACATCATTCATTACTCTCATGAAAGTGGCAGGAGCATTAGTTAAGACAAAAGGCATAACCAGCCATTCATACAGCCCTTGCTTTGTTTTGAAAGTAGTCTTCCATGCATCTTGTTCTGCTACTATGACCTGATGGTAGCTACTATGCAAGTCTAACTTGGAAATGTAAATAGCTTCTTTCAACTAATATAATGGATCATCGATGCAAGGAAAAGGATAACGATTCTCGATCGTTATTTTATTTGGTGCTTTGTAATCAATGCACATCCTCCACGAACCATCTTTCTTCTCACCAACACGATTGGAGATCCACATGGTGATGTGCTTGGTCTTATGACCACTTTCTTGAGCAGCTCTTCTACCTGCTTCTTGATTTCTACATTCTCTAATGTGGATAACCTATACATTCTGATGTTAGGTAATGAAGCATCTTGCTGCAAATGGATATCATGTACAATTTCCCTTTTGGGTGGCAGACCTTTAGGTTCTTAAAATAAGATATCATATTCTATAACAAATTTTTCTAAATCAACTTTTTGTTAGCATCACAGCCCTCAAATACATTGGTTTTATTAGGGGTCTTTTCCTTTACAACCATTAGTAAAAATTGCTTGCATGAATTTACAATTCTTTTCATCTGCCATGAGTTAATGAGACTGTAGTTATTTTTGAGCTGATGAGATCTTACAATATATTCGATTCCATATTTTGAGATTCGATACTTATTTTGAGCTCCGTAGAAAATGGCTTTTCTATCATACCATTGAGGACTTCCTAAAACAATACCACATATATCCAAGGGAACTATATCTAACTCAACCTCATCTACAAATGTTGACCCAAATGCAAACCTAAGTTTACATTGTCTAGTCACTCGTAGCTTTGCTTTATCACATACCCAACCTAATGGACATGGCTTCTTGTGAGGTGTGGTTAGTAGTCCCAACTTCTTTACAATTGCTTCAGAAATGAATTTTACTTGTGAACCACTATCAAATAAAGTATCAACCTTTTGATGCTTGGAAATAACTCTAATATGAAAAATCTCATGTCTTTTCCTCTCATTTTATTCATTATCATTAGATTATGCAGAATTACTAGTAGATGCTTTAGAATTTTTACCTTTTATTCCTATGTATGTGATTGTTGTTTCATCACCTGAGTCTGACCCCAAATTTTTCTGAATAGTTGTAGCAGTCTTCTTCTTCTTGCCATCGAGCTTCTTGGGTTTCAGCTCTGGATGTAAAGACCAGCAGTGTTCATCATCATGTCCACCCTCCTTGCAATGAGTCCATGAGGGTTTGTCTTTCTGTACAATGTTTGCCTTCCTCTCTTTCCATTTCTGCTTCCTCTTTTCCTTGTTTTTGCTTGCAGTGGGTTTTGATGATCCCCCAACCTCTGGGTTTACATTCTTGCCTCTAGCCTCTAGATGTGTCGCCTAAACAAATACCTCATCTATGCTAGTAGGGTTAAACATGAGAATGGTGTGCCTCAAATAGTTGTGTAGACCACCTATATACTTCAACAAAGTTTCATGTGAGTCTACAGAAATGCCTAGAATTAAAGCTCTTTTTCTAAATTCCTGGGTATAGCTTTATACACTTTTCCCTTTTAATTGGTGAAGAGTTTGCCAACTCATCATGGCTTGCTGCATATAATATAGTAGTGTATAGAATTCTTTTTTAATGGCAGAAACAAATTCACTCCAAGTAGAAATAATTTTACCATGCTTCTTTAAATCAGCTTATGTCCTGCCTTCCCATCACACTAGGGCAATTCCTCCAAGGTGAAGATTGGCCAACTGAATCTTTCTCCTTTTTGAATTGATGATCTGCACTCTGCAATACACATCAATCTGTATAATCAAGTTATCTAGCTTTTCTACATTTAATTTTCCATCATATATTGGCAAATCAAATTTTACATCTAATTTAATCAAAGGGCTAGAAGGAGATGTTGATAGAAAAGGCCCTTTTCCTTCTCCTTTTCCTTCTGAATGGCCATCTAGAAGAGGTTCCTATATTCCTTTGTCTTGTTTGGAGGTTGAAGAATCTTCACTTCGACCTTTCTTAGATTCTCAATACATCTCTTATACCATGGCTCTCATGGTCATGAAACTATCCATGAACTGAGAGTCTGATTCGAAGGGACTTTCTTTTGTCATTTTCCTCCTATGATAGATTCTTCCTATTTATAGGTTAGTCTCAACCAATTCTCCTTCTCCTAATTTGAGCTTTGACCTAGTTATCATTGACTAATCCAACACAAGCTTGTCTAACCTTAGTAACCTAAAGCTCTGATACCACTTGATCTGAAAAGGAGATCTAAGACAATTAATAAGGTATTATAGACTCGTGCATCGATTTTCCTATGTTACTTTGTGCAATGGATTGATAAAATTGTGAAATACATAGATAATTAAGCAGTAAAAGAAACATAATAGATAACACACATAAACACAACAAAATTTAATAAGGAGTTCACCCAACACTCTTGGGCTACATCTCCTGGTTCAGCCTTCAGTGGTGACCTTTCTATTATGTCTTCAAATAGATTTTTACAACAGTGAGCTCAATTTGAGCCTCATAAACATATACAAAACAATAAGGCTTTACTCGGATCCCCCCCAAGTCTCTTCTAAGTACACAGACTCTCCTCACTGACTCTATGTATTTTTTTCTTTGTCTCAACACTTCTTGCACTATTGCTTGCCTTTGTTTTTGTCTTTTGTGGCTTCAAAGCCAATCTATGATGCTTGTTTGTTTCCTCTTCTCGGCTTTCTGTCTCTCAGCTTCTGTTCGCTCGAATCCCTCTTCTAGTGTTAAATAATCATTGCATAACACCTTTAGGGGGGTGGCCACCTATTCTGCAACAGATGAGTGCATCAAGCCTTTGAAATCCTTGAAATGACCATTTTATATTTATATAGATAAACACATTCAAACACAACAGAAACCACCAAAACTATTAATCCAGACTTCAAATATTCATAAATGCATCATATTCTCCTAACTGGTCGACCTATAAGTCACGATATCACATCTCCACCATTGATCTCGGAGATCCAAATCCAACGGTCGTGGTTCATTTCGGGCGACCATTTCATACGGGGGTTAACCACCCGATGAGGGTGGTTTGCTTTCTCCTCGGCCTGGACATGTGGCAGCCAATGTATGGGTTCGGGCAGAGCCTGGCCCAAACCACTTATCGCTTTGCCACTTACCACTTTGTTCCCCTGAAATCCCACTTGCTTCGTAGATTTCCTTTATATTTGGAAAAACGTTAAAACACTGAAATTCCCATAAAATTGGCTTTGGGAAGATTTGAAATATTATTAGTTTTTTTCCCAGACCCCTTTGGGTCCGGGTTTCATCGCAACGGTGCTTCCCTTCACATTTCGTTTAATAAACTAAACATGCGAAAATACATTAAAAATTTTATTTGACGGATCTCAAATCTTATGAAGTGGTGTTTATATTTCCATCGGGTCCAGCTAATCACATCACATATATATGTATGCATATAGCCCCGCTCCATTGTGAATGTTGATTGCAATATTGCGATGCAATTGATCGTAATCGCATGTTGCGATAACCCCAGGCCGTTTGGTGAGCATTCTATTGTGGTTTGTCCATCCGATGTTGCGATGAAATGTGGGTAGTCGATCTGCACACCTGATCAATGGTCCTCATTGACCTCAATGATCACAGTCAGTATACCATGTGGTCTCTGCCGATAGCCTTCACTTGCAACTGTCGATTGTGATTTTCCGATCAGATCTGGACCATTAATCAGCCGGATCTGACTGCTACTATGCATTCACTTCTCAAGCCACTGATAGCTCTGTTTTCACTATTTTCTTGTATTTTTCGCCTCCCAATAGTGATTTCGATGTTTCTAAGGGTTCTTCCCATGCATTTGTTTTGATCTTTTAAACAGTTTTTGAAGACTAGTTTTCAAGGACTGACTCAGGGATGGGCAATGCGATTAAAGGCTAAAATTTGCAAAGCAACATGAACTGAGGTTGAACTTCTCTTGAACACATGGATACATGACAATTGACTTGCTAGCATTTGACTCAATGATAATACTCAAAACTAGCTAAAGACTTTCAATGGGGTTCGATTAATTGTAAGACAAATTGATTTCCCAACCCATACACAAGTGTCATGGAGTGGCGTGTTCAAGAGTGACATGTTGCCTTTATAATGAATGTAAAATGAATACCTTTTCCCAATTTCCCCCCACCATTATTGGAAAGTAACTCTTTATTGTTTAAAAGCTTAAGGAGGATAACATATGCTCATCTTGTAAGCTCATACTTTAGATGAGTCCTTTGAAGTATTTTTAACGAACACTAAGGAGGAGTGATTGGGTTTTGTTATCCCTAACGAGTCCTAAAATATTTAATTTTTTACAATTCCAGTAATGGTGTAACTCGATGTCATTTTCATGTTTAATGAGTTTGAAAAGAAAAAAATCAAACTCATTTTGTTCTTTTACCATAAAATTTTAACGATCTTGGAGAAAGTAAAGCTCAGTGTTTTTCAATTTTAGGGAGTCAAGAGGAAAACATAAGTAAACTCCACAGTGTTCTTTTTCATAAATTTATTCCCTCAAGCTCAAAAAACAATAAAATAATGCAAGAGAGAACTCTATCGACCATTCTTAGTCAATTTATACCTTTTTCTTAAATAGTTCGGTTTAGTCTGTAAAAGGGTTAAACTTACTCTGAGAGGATGGTTGTTCATTTACTTTTACAAGTTCTAACAATCAAGTTCTTAGCGATATTTTCCTTTTTAAGGAGTCTGAAAAGGGCGTAAAGAGAACTCCATGGTTTCACTTTTTCGTAAGTTTCAATGAGTCCAAAAAAGTGATAAAAAATTGCTCATATCACTGGCTTTCAATTTAATTAACAAGCAGGAAAAGATGGAAAGAACTCGACATTTTCATTTATGTTTTACGAGAATGAAAATATATTAAAAGATGATCAATATTTTCATGAGTTTAATGAGTCATGAAAATAATACCTGAAATGAACTCAAGGTAGGTTTCATTTTATACAAGCTTGAAACAAAGAAAAATTATGCTTGAAAGTAGTTTCATTTTTACACAAGCTTCAAGCAAAGAATATTGTTCTTGAAAGTGGTTTCATCTTTACACAAGATTGAAACAAAAAAAAAAATGTGCTTGAGATAAGTTTTCATGCCCCCAGCATAATGACTGCAAGGGCATATTCCCCCCCAAAATTCATTTCATTCACCTAAGTAGAATACATGTTACTAATAGGTGTATTTAATGAAAGCTTGTTTACGATATGAGATGAAAGACTCGACCTAACATTTACAAGATCTAGTTAAAGACTCAATTCAAATAGGAGAGGATTTCTTAAAATTTTTAACGAGATTGAAACAGGAAAATAATATGCTCACAATGACATGTTTCATTTTTTAATGAGGTTGACATAGTAAAATAATTATCCGCAAGAACCCTGTTTCAATTTTTAACGAGGTTGACACAGTAGAAGAACCTTCTTCCTAAAGAGTTATTTTATTTTTTGACGAGGTTGACATAGTAAAAGAATTATCCTCAAAAAGAGTTGTTTCATTTTTTAATGAGGTTGACATAGTAAAGTAACTACCCTAAAAAAGAGTTGTTTCAATTTCTAACGAGATTGACACAGTAAAAGAACTATCCTCAAGGTGACTTGTTTCATTGCTTCCAAATGGAAGAAACATATGTTGAGGGACACCCGTTGATTTTGGCTTCCAAAAGGTCATCATCGGATCAAAGAACAACTCTCCAGAAGGAACGCATGTCAAGGGGATCAATAGGGATAAGAAAATCATATTCAAATTCCCAGATTGAAATTTTGACCACGTCAGTTATTGCATCTAAGTCAAAAATAAGTCGAGTAGACAATAAGAGGTATGCTTGCATTGGTAACTGAAAACATGGGACAGGTTGCCACATAGTTAACCCATGGTGGGGTAGGTATCGCTTCCATATAAGGAACATTTAGGGGTGTTGAATGACTAGTAGTCGAAGAAAGCTCAATGTATGAAAGACGATCAATTTTTGCAATGTTTCCATTGTGTGGGAAAGGCATCACATGAAAGAGTGTCGATGCGACAACTTTCATGGCATAGACATAGTCTCGCCCAAGGAGAAAATTGAAATCCAAGTGATTTTTTACTACCATAAGAGCGACACAAGGTAATATGTAACTTAGGAAGGATCCCTAAAGTGTCACTAATGATTTTCTTAAAATCTAATAGATTCTTTCTAATAGGTACAAGATGAGGGGAATCCAAACCTTGCCAAGCAGTTGAGGATAAAACACTAACAGAATCACTTTTTTCTACATTTGTGGGACACACATTCTTACCATAAGCCTTCACAATAATTTGGAAAGGGGTGGAAGAAAGAAGACGAGGTTCTTTTAGTGTACTCCAAAGAAAAGAAATAGCCTCATAACTTGGATGGGGTTCAAAAACAATAGATTAAATGCCCCCATGTGTAAAATAATCCGAGATAAAATGAAGAACCCAAGCGTTATGAAGTTCACTCTATAAAGGGAGAGTGGGATCGACAGAAGATGGAATCAATTCGACCACTTGATCAACAAATAGTCCATAAACTTGAGTGATATATGTTTCACTCTCTAATGGAAGAGTGAGATTTATTGTACTTGGATTTAGATCAATCACTTTGTCAACCGACATTAGGGGGAATAACATTTATGGTAATTAGTTGGAAGTTGTTGTTGTGAAACAGTAATTTTTTCCAACAATTTTGAGGTTTCCTCCATGTGAGGGAAAATGTGACTATGCTGAGTCCATTTACATAACCTACAAGGAAACGTGACCTTAACCTTTTTCCCATGAAACTCACAATCATTGATTGATGAATCAACAATAAGTTGATGAGAATTATTTGACCATACTTCCAAAACCTTAGGAATAATAGTACAATTGATAAAGAAGTGGTCACCCTTACAAAGTGTGCAAGGGTATTTGGCCTTATGATGCAATGTGGAAGTTTCCTCAATATTACCAATACTTACAACCATGGTTGGTTGGTTGACTTATTTCTTCTCTTCCTTCTTCTTCTCCTTCCCTTTCTTCTTGTTCTTAGTCACCTAGTTACTAGCATCAAGGCTTTTACCAAGTGAAGAGGAAGAAAGGGAGGAAATTATGGATGAAGAAGGTAAAGGGTCAACACTAGGTTGGTGATGTTGAGATGGTGAACTTGATTGAGGTGAAAAAATCAGTTGAGATGGTACAATTGGAGTATTTGGAATTAAATATGTTTAGGACAACCATACAGGTAAACCTATCATGAATCCAAGAATTGACAATGTAGCCATATAAGGAGGAATGGCATTTGCAACATTAGGGAAAGGATTAGGGTTCCCATTAAAAGGGAGATCTTTATCAATAACTTCCAGCATTATTTCCATTATATTCAATCCAAATAAGTTTTTATTATTAAAATTAAATAATATTCACAATCAACACCTAAGTTCTTGTTAAAAAAAAAACCAAAAATATAACACATGCTAGAAAATATAAGGATTCAAACCATGAAAAAACTCTTTTCACACCAAAATTACTAGTTGGTGATAAAATCCAACATCGTAAAAATCAAGGTGAAAGTGGTTGTATATGGAGCGAATGGAACCAGTTATACTAACAACCTGCTTAATGAAACAATCTGGTGCAAGTAACTTCATTTATGCCATCTCGAGCGAGGATTACCGTCCAAAAAGTTCAAGTGAGTCTAGCCAAGGTCTGTTCCACGTACAACATGACCTTCCCTCTATCGTCACCTTGGGTAATAGCCCCAAGATTATGTCTCTAAGGTTACCAAGTGCAACAATTTTACTTGGGAGAGAGTCGCAAATCAAACGTACATTCAAGGGAATAGCAACAAAGCTCAATCCCCTTGAAAGCTCCTCAACATGGTTAATTGGAGGTTTACTTTCAAGTGACCCCGAGTACCTTTTGACACCATTGTAATATGTGAAAATCACTCTATCATATCTAATCAAGTGGGTAGAATCACTTCACCAAGTCGATCTCGTGCTTACTCATGTGTTAGAAGAGCTTCCCAGAGCAAAACTGAAATAATTGGATTTATCTCCCTATCGAAAGGTTTTATTGTTTTTCTACAACTTTGGAAAGTTTACTCACTTTCCTATTCCAAATCCCTACAACCTAATATATTGTAGGTGGAAAAGAGCCCTAAAAATAATAAAAAAATCTAAATGAATTTTATTAATGTTGTTTTATTAAGTTGTTATTTACTCAGAGTAAGTGGACGTGAAACAGATGGTATTATGACTTGACTCAAAACTTTAATGCATCAAATATTAAATTTGTAATCTCTTCATTTCGATGAATTCTAGCTAGAGTACGTAAAGAGATTCTTATTTAAAATATTATCTCCAAAATATACCACTTCTAATTTCAATGCAATTCAAAGCTCTAAGTTGCAAACCACACAATGTAATTTATGCACAATTTGCTTGGAAACTATTCAAATGTAATCTATGTACAATTTTTGTGAACACTTTGCAAATGTAATCTATGCAATATTTTCTTAGAAATTGTGCAAATGTATTCTATTCACAATTTCCATGAACACTATGCAAATGTAAGATATGCACAATTTTCTTTCATGAAATGAAAATTCTAACCATGAAAATGTAATCTATGCAAGAGAATTATTCAAAAGAAACACACGATGATTCCAAATCAACGAAAGAACAACAAGACTATTTATCTTCACTAATACAACTAAAGAACTAATCAAGTGTAGTTAAAGAGGTTAGGTGAAAATTCCAAAGATAAAAAAATAATGACACTAAAAGAAAAAGCATGCAAAAATTGTTAAGAAACTGAGACAAATCCTTGAGCAATGACCAGAGGAAATCGAATTCAAGACACCCGATGAAATACTTAAAATGAAAATGCTTGAATGAATGTTATGAAATCAACGTTTAAAGTCTAATTCTGATTAAAATTCAGTACTGGAATAAAAATGACTTATCTTTTCAATGCAGCACCAGAAGCACATCTCATCAAAACATTACTTCTTGAGAAACCTTAATTTGCAATTAAACAAAGAAATCCATCACAAAGAAGCAAGATTAATAATGGATATGGTGTCATTGACTAAAAAACATAGGGATACAGTGATCTTGACAACAACCTATCTCTTTTTTATCAACCAACAAACAAGCGAGGAAAAACCTTAATCAATTTTGCAAAGGGATTGATTCCCAAAACGAATTCACCAAAGCACTCAAACAAGTTTAGAAAAGGTATTAGACAGTCAAAACAAATATGATGACACATTCAGTAACCAAAATCTATACTTTGGATGAGGGAAAACCTAGTTTTCCATAAATTTCTAGGAACTACGCAGGAGAGTAGTTTAGTTCAGTGTGCATTCACATTGTTGTTGGGGCAAAAACTGCGCATATTTGTGATTTGTTCATGAAAAAAAATATGTAGATATGGGAAGTCCAAGAAAAAATAAAAAATAAAGCAATCAATTTAGAAGGTATGAAAGATCCTAAATTTTCTAAAACTCGAATCTAGATAGATAAAAATGATCTAAAATAAAAACCAAGGAAAGAGAAGAGAACAACAACATTCCCCAGTCGAATCACCAATTTTTTATGGCCGATAAATCCCTCTTGCTTACAAGACTGACCCCCCTAGATCCTAAGGGAAGCTAGAAACAAAAAGGCAATTGAATAACTCTCTCACTAAGTGCACTTCATTTGAATTGTAAATACAAGAGTAGGAGAATAAGCCTTTTACCTATTTGTGAAATGCTTGATCAAGATCCCTGCTCTATCTCGATGAAGCTTCCCGATGCTCAAAAAGATATGCAATCACAGACATAAAAGAGATGAAAGGCATATGCAAACATAACAATTCAAACAATCTTAATCTAATGATCAAGGAGATTAGAACTTGAGATTATCTTAACAAATATCAAAAGAATCAGAAACCATTCATCATTTGAGTAAGACAACACAATGAGAAAAAGGATTCACTTGTATTAATTCAAGGATAAAGAAGAGCCTTACAACCTCTGCCTTGATGTCATGAGGTTCCTACAAAATGCCTCTAAACCTCCCCTAAGATGATAAGCTTTCTAATCTAAATCCAACAACATAAGTGTAAATTTTCTAAACCTCCTAATCCCTCTATCCTCTAGTCAATTTATAGGTCAAGAGGAAGAAGTTTCAAATCCAAAAGAGAAGGATGTGATCTTCTTATTGGGGGATTAGGGTTCCTTGATGAAAGGGAACTAGCTCCATGATTTGAGGGGTTTGGCTTGAATAGATATGACCTAGAAGCTTTTAGTTGGGATATATCCGACCAACATTTCTTCTCGAATTCACTTTTTATTTTTACCTTTCTTTGATTTATATGTACGGTATATAGTGAAAGACAGAGCGTAGTTCTATGCAATTTTGAGGCCTAGTGATTAGGGGCTCAAAATTATGCTAAAAAATGAAAGTGTCATAATTTTGTTAAACTTAGCTTTAGATCAAAGAGCTCATCATTCTGATTCTAATCATGTTGTTGACACTAAAATCCAAGCTCGTATGCATAAGTTATAGCAAGTCAAAGTTTAGGTTTAACTTGCCTACATAATAAGATTGGATGATGTGGCAAGGTCCTTCAGGGAATGAGGAGGTGCCAAGTGGCAGGCCACCATTGGCCCCAACATATTACAAATTGCATATCACAAGTGAATAGTGTTAAAAATCAGACCCAGAATAGCCAGGGATTGTGATCCGATAAATCATAATCACAATTCGCAAGACAAGAAGAAATGTGTTGAAGGGTCGGTGCAAGGTTATGATGCGATAAATTGTAATCACAGATCGGCGAAGTGAAGGATTTATAAATAATTGGACCCTGGTGAGATCAAGGTTGTGATGCGATATCACAATTGCAAATCACAATACTGCACAGTCCCCCATATCAAAGAGCATTGGTTTTCTAGCGTTTGCGATATCCCGGATGGGATAAGGTTATAGGCTTTGGTTAATATTCTTGTTGGGTCCGCACACATTGCAATTGCACATCGCCACCATGTTCACAAAGCTCAGCTTGCTGGTCCTTCCTGATTGTGATTCGCAATTTAGCCGACAGATTATGGCCCACCATGTGGTGAAATTTTCGCCCAGTTAGCGGTTTTTGGGGCTAATTTGTAGGATCATGCTTGATGTGGAGCAAATTATGGAATGAATAGTGAGGAAACTAGAATAAGTCATAACTTCTTCAGTTTTCCACCAAACTGGTTGCAAAAAGAGCCTAGATAGCCATTTTTGAGTATTATGAACTCATTGAGATAGGTTACAAAGGAATTTGAGCATTGTAAACACACTTTTGTTGTAATTTTGAAAATAATAGAGAGGCCCAAGCATTGGAAGCTAGACCAACGAGACGTAGCCCAGGAGGGGTGAACTACTCATCAAATATATGTGTTGTGTGTTGTATTTTGATGTAATTTTGTTGCTATTCAACATATGTTTTATGTTAAATTGTTTATAACATTTACATAAGAAACTCCCATGGGAATTAAATAATTAAAACAAAAATGGTGAATCATTAAGCATTTGGTAAGAAAATGATAATCATCTTGGGTTTTATTCTAAATGGGGAATTAACACATCATTACAAATCTTCTCCATTTCAGATCAAGTTGGTATCGAAGCACTTGTTTTTTCTTACTAGATTTCCTTTGTGAAAGAAGGATTTAATTGTTTGCAAGTTTATGTCATTCTTACAAGGTTAAAACTCAAAAGAGGTGAAGGAAGTCTAATTGGAAGCCCTGAAGTTGGGTTAAAGGGAAGAAGAGCAAGGATGCCACAATCTACAACACCAGTTCAACCTCAAGTTGTAGTTGAGACTCCATTGATCATGTCTCATGAAGGAGAACCTACAAACATGACAGAAGATGAGAAGACCTTCAGAAAGGATTTCTTTGATATGACAGAGATGGTGAAGATCCTCTATGAAGAGAGGAATAACAGGTTGCGAGGAGAAAGTTCCAAAGCTAACAAAGGAGAAGGCTCTTCAGGAAGAGGTAATGGAAAAGGAGGTAATGAGAATGGAGACAAACCTCCACCCTCTCCACCATCTTCTTCATCTTGTTCTTCACAAGCATCTTCACACTCTTCCACTAATACAACCCTTACTCATATTCATCATCATTCTTCAAAAGGAGCTGTAAAATCACCTCTACTTAAAGTAGATGTTAAATTCGAGTTGCCCATGTATAATGGTGAAGTGAATGCAAAGAAGCTTGATAATTGGATTCATTAGTTGGAGGTCTATTGAAAGATTCAGAACCTTCAAGAGGATGATATCAAAATTTAGTTGGCTTCATTGAGAATGGAGGGTGGAACACTCATTTGGTGGGAAGAAAGGACTCAAGACGAGATAAAAAAACATGGTAAGATCTCTATTACTTGGTCTGATTTCATTGTTGCTATAAAAATACAATTTAGCTCATATGAAAAAATATATCATGAATTGGGAAAATTTTAGAGAGTTAAAAGGTAAATGTACAAGAGTATACTGAGGAGTTGAGAAGACCTCTTATGCTAGGAGTAGACTTGCAGTCACAAAATAATTTGATGAAATACTTAGGAGGTTTGCATAGCTATCTTCGACACACCATTATTATGTTTAATCCCACAAATCTTGATAATGTCTGTGTTCAATCTACACACCTCGAAGGAAGAGGGAAAAATGTACAAGAAAAAGGTAAGAAGAATTCATTCTAGAGTGGTGATAAAGGAAAGAAATCTAAAGGAAAGCAGAAGAAAAATGCTTATGTTAAGAAAGAAGGGGAGAAACCGTTGTGCAAGAATTGTTCCAAAGAGGGCCATGAGGAAGAGCATTGCTAGAAGCCTCATCCCGAATTAAGACCGAAGAAATTCAACAATAAAGGAAAATTGAAGACAAACGTTTTTGTACAACAAGACTTGGGTTCTGACTTAGGTCATGAAACAAAGATTGCAGCCAGAGTCACTAAAGGAAAAGCCCAGGAAAAAAAAAGCAAAGAGGAAGTCGTGGTAAGCACCAGTGCAGAAAATAACTCCAACAACTCTTCAAATGAAGAAAGCAGAATTGAGCTTTTCAATATCATAGTTATTTCCAAACACACTAGATTAATACCCTATTTGATGGTGGATCCTAGGCAAATTTAATTTCTACAAACTTAGTCAAGAAGTTGAATGGAAATATGCATCATCATAAACTGTAAATGTTGGGTTGGATAACCAAGGATGAAAATCTTCAAGTCAAAAGGAAATGCATTTTCAGTTTTTCTATTACTACAAATTTAGTTGATGAAGTCAAATTAGACATAGTGCAACTGGATATTTATGGAATTGTGTTGGGAAGCATGTATCTGTATGACTAGAAAGCCATTTTCCATAGATTCAAGAAAAAATCTCATTTGATCAAAGATGGAGTGGAGTATATTGTGATTTCTTGTCATATAAACCTTAATTTTTCTTTAGCAAGCGCAGGGAAAATGAAGTGACTATTCAATTCCAACAAGAATATCGTGCTCCTTATGATAAAGTAGAAGAATGACATGGATTGTGAATCCTTTGCATGTTGTGACATGAAGCTGAAAGCCGAATTGGTTGATGTGTTCAATCAATATGGAAATGTGTTTCAAGAACCAAAGGATTTCCACCAAAAAGGGGAATTCATCATGAAATTCAGCTACAACAAAACTGTCCACTTCCAAATATTGGTATGTATCGAATGTTAATTCTAGAAAGTTTAGAAATTAAGAAACAAGTCCAAGAATTGTTAGAGAAAGGTGTAATTTGTCCCTCTACTTTTCCATGTGATTCATCAATTGTTTTGGTACCCAAGAAAGATGGAACCTGGTGCATGTTTGTAGATTATTGAGCTTTGAATAAAATTACCACAAATAATCGATACCCACTGCCCAGAATAGATGAATTTCTAGATCAGTTGAAGAATGCAAAATATTTCACTAAATTAGACTTGAGAAGTGGATATCATCAAGTTAGAATAGTTGAGGAGGATATTTGGAAGACTTATTTTGAAACCAAATAGGGATTGTTTGAGTGATTGGTTATGCCTTTCGGTCTTTGCAATGCTCCAACTACATTCATGAGATTTATGAACGATGTTTTAAGATACTTTCTTGATGAGTTTGTAATTTTCTATTTAGATGATATTTTGATATTCAGCAAATCATGAGAAGAGAATGTCAAGCATGGGAGGAAAGTGTTGGATGTCTTGAAAAATGAACAGTTATTTTTGAATATGTCTAAATGTGAATTCGAGAAAACTTCCTTAGTGTATTTGGGCCACATAGCTAGAGGAGGTGACCTAAAGATTGTCCCCTCTAAAGTTTTGGTCATTGTGAATTGGTCAATACCCAAATTAGTCATAGAAGTAAGGAGTTTTTTGGGAGCAGCACAGTATTAGAGGAATTTCATTGACAATTTCTCTTCCATAGTAGCTCCACTACATGATTTGACTAGCGTGAAGGTTGTCTTCTAGTAGGGAGGCAAAAAAAAAGGATTCGATGTTTTAAAAGAAAAGATCAGTCCAACCCCAATTTTAGCATTGCATGAGTTGAAACAACCATTTGAAATACAAATAGGTGTAATTGACTATGCCATTGGTACAGTTCTTTTATAGCATTGTAATCCCATTTCATTTCATTCTAGGATTTTTTATGGTGTTATTATTAATGATCATACATATGATAAAGAGCTTAACGCATTTTTGCAAATTGTGAAGAATTGGAAGAATTACTTGATGGGAAAGGAAATAATTATTCACATCAATCATCAAACTTTGAAATATTTGCAATCTCAAACACAATTGCAACAATCAAGGAACTTTTATTGGATGGGATTCTTACAGCAATTCCACTTGGTAGTCAGGTACAAGAAAGGTATTCATAACAGTGTTGTTGATATTCTTTCTAGACCGATTGTTAATGTAGCTATTTTACTAAAAAATCATTTTGTTTTGCCTGAAGTTTATGCTGAACAATACGCACATGATGCTGACTTTCAAGAGGCATATTCAAACTTGATTCAAGACCACCAAGTTGAGGAATTAAACTGCCATGTACATGATAATTTGTTGTATCATTTGGGAAAAATTTGTGTTCCACAGGGAGAGAGAGTAAATGTCACAAGGGAAGCGCACACTTGTCTTATTGCTGGACATTTTGGTATACGTAAAAAAAATGGAAAATCTTCAAAGGTATTTTTACTGGCCTCGTGTGGTCGAAAGTGTGTCACGCTTTATCAAAGGTTTCTCATTGTGTGTAGATGGTAAGCCTAGTAATAAGAAACTAGGATTGTACACACCACTTCGAGTGCCTACATGTACATGGAAGAGTGTTTCTATGGGTTTTGTAGGAGGTCTTCCTTTATCAAGAAAATGTCATGATTATTTGTACATTGTTGTGGATATTTTCAGCAACGTGTGCATATTAATGCCTTGTAAAAAACAAATTATAGCTGAAAAAACATCTCAACTTTTCTTTCAAAATGTATGGGTTAATTTTGGATTACCTACGTCTATTGTAAGTGATCGTGATTAATTTGTTGGGAATTTTTTGTCTAATTTACGGAACTTGATGGATACCAAGTTTGTTGGCATTATGATACAGATATGATACAGGTGTTTTCCTTGATGACAACTCACCCAGATGACAGATCATAGTACAACTAGTAAATAGCAAATAATTAATGATCAGAGAGGTATACATAGGTGTGCCATGACAAAGGAGCGTATACATGCGGGTGCACCGTATACAAAGTCATGTATACATACACCCACATGTTTACAAAAATAAAGGCACATCTAAGTTTTGGTCTGTGGTATTTGGTCCATGGTATTTCAGTATTGGTCCATGATATTTGGTCCAAAGTGTTGACCCCAGGTATTGGGTCTAAGGTATTGGTTCTACATGGTTTTGGACCATGGTATTGAGAGAGGCCTAAACCTATATAAGGAGAAGATCATTAGGCCAATAAGAGGCAAGTGTGCAAGTGATGAATATCTAATGAAGTGTGAGATCTAGTATGCTGGTTATGGGTTTGTGATGCTTTGCTCGATCTAAACCAAGGAGGCTCCTATTCAGTTGATAAAGGTTAATGGAATGGGATCTTGAAGAATAAAATGTATTATCATTATATGGTATGATCATGAATAGATCTGAATACTGATGCATTTTTTATCCTTTATATTTTATGGTCTTGGTATCTCTGAAGTTGGAAATTGTAGCGAAGGTATAAGTAATTATTTTCTGATCTGTATGCGGGTTCTCTCTGGTGAAAGGGCGTATACACACTGGTTTGACACAGTCAAGTAGCATATACATTACAATATTTGATATTTTATATTGTTGTTGGTTCTAGTGGTTGTTGTAGAGTTTTGGGCTTTGGTCTGTGTTCTGGTGACTGTGTTTTGATGACAGGGTTTTAGAGAGTCAGTTGTTGGGTGATTCAGAATTAATTATTGTATTGTAGTATATATTGTTTTGTATTTATGTATCCAATTCGAAAATTTATGAAACGTGGTCCCTGGAAGAAAAGAGAAGGTTGTAGCCTTCTCTAGGTTAGCACCTATGTACTAGTACATCAGCTAGTACGAGAGCTAAGAGGGTTGTATCTCCCTTCCAAGAGAAGCTGAACTGGGAGAGAAGGTTGTAGCCTTCTGCAGGTAGAAGCTTGCGTACTAGTATAAGACTACACCAGTGCAGAAATATTGTAAAAAGAAGTTTTCTATTAAATGAAGATAGAGACGAATTGCAGCAGGTGGTTTTCACCCACATTGGGTTTCCACCTTACATCATGGTGTTCATGTGTGCTTCTTATCTGTGATAATATGTCTTGTTTTACTACACCTATTTATTTTTCATATGGTTAATAATTTTTTGATGCACTCATTGAAGATCAACTAACTTAATCATAAGTTTACTCGATATATGCTAGTTGCATTAAACACAGTTGCATATACACATAGATATCCTTAACTGAAGTAGCGTATATGAATCTGATTATGGAAATGAAAAAATTAGTGATTTGCTAATACTGATTCACCCCCCTAGTATTATTTCCAACAATTGGTATTAGAGTTAGTCCTTCAGAAGAATGTTGATCGCTTGAAGGAAGATCCATCAAGATGAGTAATCACGAAAGAGAGGGATCCATCAGACCACCAATTTTCAATGGGAGCAACTTTGTCTGCTGGAAGATAAGAACCACATCATATCTACAATCACTTGGAACAGATGTTTGGGGAATCATGGAAGGAGGATATACATATCCTTCAGCAACTCCTATAGATACGGCAAATAGAAAGCAATATGAACACAATGCCAAATTTGTTACTATCTTATTGGGAAGTTTGTCACAGTCAGAATTTTTCAAGGTCATGCAGTTCAAATGAGCCAAAGCAATGTGGGATAAAATCATTCTAAGCTACGAAGGAGATGATCAGGTAAAACGTGCTAAGCTACAAACTCTTAGAAAACGATATGAAACTCTTAAGATGTATAGTAATGAAATCATATCTAATTACTTCATGTGTATAGATGAGATTGTCAATTGTATGAGGAATCTGGGCGAAGAAATTAAGGAAGTTGTCTTAGTTGAGAAATTTTTGAGATCCTTGTCTACTAAATTTGAATCCAAAGTGTATGCCATATAAGAAAAGGAAGATCTACAGAAAATCACTATGACGCTGCTTCACATAATCTTAACTGCTTTTGAGATGAGAAAAGGAGGACCATCAAATATGAGAGAAGCCGCATTTAAAGTATCAGCAAAAGGAAAAGAAAAACTCAGTGAATCAGGATACATTTCAGAAGAAGAATATGAGGTAAGTTTTTTCAAGAATCTTGAATGGGGATCTGGAAGGTTCAAAGGTAAGCTACCTTTCAAATTCTTTTCTTGTGGTAGAGTTGGTCACAACGCTGCTAGATGCCCTCATAACAAAGAAAAGATGTTTGAAGAAGGTAATAGAAGTTATTATACTCATGATAAAAGTGATGACTCATCCAATAGTGATGAAGACATTAGACTTCTCATTGCATATGAAAATAAGGACGTAGAAACAGAAGAAGTTATTAGACTAAAAGAACAGCTGGATATAGTAACCAGAGTAAGGGAGTAGCTATAGGATGTAGTAAAAGATCAGAGCACAACAATTCAGAGACTTGAATCTAAGATCCTCTCTCTAAAGGAAGATCTTAAAGAATCAAAGAAGCAGAATAAAGAAGCTCTTGAAGAACAAGAACATGAAGTGCTTGAATTAAGGCAACAAGTGGAAGAAGGAAGAAAAGATGAAGAAAACATAAGAAAATAATATCTGGAAAAGGAAGAACAACATCAAGTTGAGGTAAATATCTTAAAAGGTAAACTAGAAGAAAAGGATAAATTGTTACGATTTCAAGACAATGCTAAGATTTTGGATGATATTCTTAGTAGTCAAAGATCCCCTGCTATCAAAACTAGTCTTGGTTTTTATGAAAATGTCGAAGGTGAATCTAGCTCATAGGGTGAGGAAAGGAATTTTAATGGAAAATCTGAAATGATCAATGAAGAGATAAGTGGTCAACCCCAGCAACAACCAAGGAAAGAAATTCTTCAAAGAAGATATTTTCCTCCTAACTATGGAAGTGATAGTCAGTTATTTCCTCAAAAGAATAATGTTGAATGTTATGTATGTCATAACTTTGGACATATTGCAGCTAGATGCAGAAGAAAAATGGGTCAAGACCATCACAAAGAAAGATAATCACGCTCTAGGTACTTCAAGGGATATTGTTTTTCTTGCAATATGTTTGGTCACAAATCCATTGACGACTATAGGAGAAATATGAAACATGTAAGATGTTATGCATGTAACAAGTTTGGACATAAAGTAAGGGAATGCAGGAGAAAAATTTGAACTCCAAAGCAAGAGGATCATACATCATCACAATTCCAGGTATTGAAGAAGACAAAAATAGAGACAAAAAGATGTGGCATTACTTAGTTAGCTGACATAACAAACACAGGGGAAATTGAAAGTGTAGACCTTCAGTATTCCAATTTGCATATGCAGATATTATGAAGATAAGTCGTGTATATACGTGAGTTAGAGGCTTTAGAGTGGCGTATATGGAGCTCTAAAGAAAAATAAGCATAACAGTCTCAGGAAATGGTTCGTTCATGGTATATGACAGTCAGCACAGGCACAGGGGGAGCATATGCTTCGAATACTGCATTGCTGGCATTATGGTTAGAATTCTTTGGTGATGATGCTTATTGACACTAATTGTTGATTGGCCAAGAGAATGGATTGTAGGTTACAGGTTTGGATGCTAGTGACAGATGCTTATAGTGCAGATCATATGGTGTATGACATTTATTAATGATTATCATGGTCTTGTTTAGACTCAGCATGTGCTCAGGGGGAGCATGGATGGATTGGTACATCTTGGCATGTACAAAGGGGTAGCTCAATCAGAGATTTCAACATGCACTCAGTGGGAGTATGGACAATAGAACGCATATCAAGGGAGAGAATATCTTGGTCTACACTTTGCCTTTGATGTCAAAGAGGGAGAGTCACTTGGTGTGGTGGTTTCCATGAAGTCCAAAGGGGGAGATTGTTGGCATTATGATACAGATAGGATACAGGTGTTGTCCTTGATGGAAAATCACCTAGATGATAGATCATAGTACAGCTAGTAAATAGAAAAGAATTAATGATCAGAGAGGTATACGCAGATGTGTTGTGACAAAGGAGAGTATACACATAGTTTCACCATATCCCAAGTTGCGTATAATGTACACACGCATGTTTATAGAAATAAAGTCACATACATGTTGGGAATCTAAGTTTTGGTCCATGGTATTTTGGTATTGGTCCAAGATATTTGGTCCAAAGTGTTGACCCCAGCTGTTGGGTCCAAGGTATTGGTTCTATATGGTTTTGGAACATGGTATTGAGAGAGCCCTAAACCTATATAAGAAGAAGATCATTAGGCCAATAAGAGGTAAGTGTGCAAGTGATGAATATCTGATGAAGTGTGAGATCTAGTATGCTGGTTATGGGTTTGTGATGCTTTGCTCGATCTGAACCAAGGAGGCTCCTATGCGGTTGATAAAGATTGATGGACTGGGATCTTGAAGACTAAAATGTATTATCATTATATGGTATGATCATGAATAGATCTGAATACTGACGCATGTTTTATCCTTTATATCTTATGGTCTGGGTATATCTGAAGTTGGAAATTGGAGCAAAGGTATAAGTAATTATTTTCAGATCTATACGCGGGTTCTCTTTGGTGAAAGGGTGTATACACACTGCTTTGACATAGTCATGTAGCGTATACATTATGAGATTTGATATTTTAGGTTCTTGTTGGTTCTAGTGGTTGTTGCAGAGTTCTAAGCTCTGGCCTGTGTTTTGGTGACTGTGTTTTGATGACAAGGTTTCAGTGATTCAGTTGTTGGGTGATTCAGATTTAATGATTGTATTGTAGTATTGATTATTTTGTATTTATGGATCCAGTCTGAAAATTCATGAAACGTGGTCCCTAGAAGAAAACAAAAGGTTGTAGCCTTCTATAGGTCAACACCTACATACTAGTACATCAGCTAGTACAAGAGCTAAGAGGATTGTAGCTCCCTTCCAGGAGAATCTAGAGAACGAGAGAAGGTTGTAACCTTCTTTAGGTAGAAGCCTGTGTACTGGTAGAATACTGCACAAGTACAAAAATATTGTAAAAATAAGTTTTCTATTAAAAGAAGATAGAGACGAATTGCAGCAGGTGGTTTTCACCCACATTGGGTTTCCACCTTATATCATGGTGTTCATGTGTGCTTCTTATGTGTGATAATTTTTTCTATTTTACTGCATCTATTTACTATTCATATGGTTAATAATGTTCTCATGCATTCATTGAAGATCAACTAACTGAATCATAAGTTTATTGGATATACGCTAGTTGCATTAAACACGGTTGCGTATATATGCGGGTATCCTTAACTAAAGTAGCGTATATGAATCTGATTATGGAAATGAAAATATTAGTGATTTGCTAATACTGATTCACCCCCCCCCCCTCTCAGTATTATTTCCAACAAAGTTGAAGAAAAGTACAACCTTCCCTCAGCAAACAAATGGTCAAATTGAAGCGGTTAAGAAGACAATTATTCATTTGCTAAGAGGATATTTCAGCAAACATCCTGATTTGTGGGATGAACAATTGCATTATATTCAGCATGCTTACAACCGAGCAAAAAATTCTTCTACTATAACTTCACCTTTTGAGGCATGTCTTGGTTATTTTCCTAAATCACCTTTGAATTTCATCTTTGAGAAAAGATGTAGCTGTATATGCACATAGTGACATGGATAGAGAAAAGAATTCATTGAGAAAATTCAGTTGATTCACCAAACATTTCAAGAACAACTAGAAAAGAGTCAAGTATATGGCAAGGCATGATAAGCATCATGTGGATCATCAATTTCAAGTAGGTGATGAAGTTTGGCTTTACATTAGCAAGGAAAATATTCAAGGTGAAGGTAGAAAGTTGTAACCAATCCATTATGGTCAATTTAAAATTCTGGAAAAGATTAGTAATAATGCTTTCAAGCTTGATATGCCTTCATATATGCAAATTTATTCCGTTGTTTATGTTGAAAGATTGAGATTTTATGAGCCTCCTTAGATTGAAGATGAAGGAGAAGGTCTACAAATTCCATCAATTGAAGATTATTCTCTAGAATTTCTTGATGAGCTTCAACAAGACACCATACTTCACAGAAGAACGAGGCCATCGAAGAGCGAAAATGTTGATTATGTTTGAGTGGGTCTCAAAGGTCAAAATCCATCAAGGCCAAATGGATTGAAGAGGGGAAGGTGAGGGAACAGTACCCTCATCTTTTCAATAACTGAATATAATTTTTTGCAGTCCAAAAGCTTCCTGTGGGGAGGAGTGATCAGGTGCTCAAAATTATGCTAAAAAATCAAAGTGTCAGAATTTTGTTAAGCTTAGCTTCATATCGAAGTGCTCATCATTTTGATTCCAACTACGTGAACGACACTCAAATCCAAGCTCATATGCAGAAATTATAGCAAGTGAAAGTTCAAGTTTGGCTTGCTTACATGGTAGGATTGGATGATGTGGCAAGGGCCTTAAGTGAATGAGGAGGCCCCAAGTGGTAGGCCACCATTGGGCCCTACATATCATAAATCACATCTCACAAGCAGATAGCATTAAAATTCAGCCCCATAACAACTAGAGATTGCGATGTGATAAATAGCAATCATAATTCGCAAGATATGAAGAAAGGTGTTAAAGGGTCACTCCAGGGTTGCATTGTGATAAATTGCAATCACATATCGGTGAAGGGAAGGCTTTACAGAGAAACAACCCCTGGAGAGATCAAGTTTGCGATGTCATAGCGCAATCACAAATCACAATACTACACAATCCCGCATATCCAAGACCATTGATTTTTCACCGATTGCGACATACAGGATGTGATAAGGTTATAGGCTCTAATTAATACTCCTGTCAGGTCTACGCACATTACAATCGCACATCGCCACAGTGTTCACAAACCTTCAACCCACTGGTTATGGCCCGCTGTGTAGTGAAATTTTCACCTAGTTAGCGGTTTTTGGTGCTAATTTGTAGGATCATGCTGAATGTGGAGAAAATTGTGGAACAAATAGTGGGGAAACTAGGAGAAGTCATAACTTCTTCAGTTTTCCACCAAATTGGTTGCAAAAAGAGGCTAGATAGCCATTTTTGAGTATTTTGAACTCATTGAGATAGGTTGCAGAGGCATTTGAGTATTGTAAACACATTTTTGTGGTAATTTTATGCATAATAGAGAGGCCCAAGCATTGGAAGCTGGATGAAGGAGATGTAGCCTAGCAAGGGTGAGCTTGTCATCAAATTTTTGTGTTGTGTGTTGTATTTTGATGTTCATTGTTGTTATTTTGTTGTTGTTCAATATATATTTTATTTTAAATTGTTTATAACATTTACATAAGAAACTATCATGGGAATCGGTTAATTAAGAAAAAAATGGTGAATTCTTAAGCACTTGATAAGCAAATGATAAGAATCTTAGGTTTTATTGTGAATGGGGAATTAGCACAACATGACTAATCTACTCCATTTCAGATTGGCTAGAAACTACAAATGTGTGGAAACTAACCTGGAAAAGCGCGTAAGTCATACTTAACAAGTCATAAAGCCATTTTACCCAAAATTCACATCTTCTAAAATTGATTTTAATTGTTTTACTTATAAGGGAGTGTGCTGGAACTTGTTTATTGATGGCGAGAGATCCATTTTAACGGTCAAGTGTCATGGTGACAAAATGACGTGTAACACTTCCAATGTCATTGATCAAGAGTAGAATGAAGTCAGAGTTGATGGAAGCCCAGTGGTGTTACCATTGGTGGGTGGATTTTCCCACAATCCATGTGAGTCCAGATGCATAGCCCAACGAAATTTCTATCAGGGCACAAGTGGTATGCGTCGGGAAGGAGAAGAGTAGGTGGAGCGTACCTGGTTGTGACCACCTGGAAGTAATCACTCAATGTGAATAAAGGGCTGCTATATTTAAGCATCAGGATAAGATTTAGTAGGACATGTAGGAAAGAATGTGCCAATAGGAATGCACTAGGCGAACCTCGCACAACACATCATCCTACAATTTCACCCTGGAGGAATGTAAAGGAAGGTAAAGTATAAACATTGAGAGATGGGCATCGAGTCACACAATAGCATCCAAATGAGCCTCAAGAGATTAATCTTGTGGGGATTTGTGGTCCCAGAAGCAGTTTCCCGCACAATTGATCACACAAATCAACAACAGAGAGCTACTTCAGGGGCAACCCTCCTTAAACAAAAAACTGCTCAGGAGAGGTGTTAGAGCTGGAGTTTGGAAACTAGTGGTTTTAGCCAACAAAGGAAGGGGGTGCAAAATGAAGGGTTAGAGAAACCTTCTCTCTCTCTCTCTCTCTCTCTCTCTCTCTCTCTCTCTCTCTCTCTCTCTCTCTCTCTCTCTCTTGCTCGCTCTCTCTTCTAGTGGAACACATGGCAACATTTGACTGGCCCACAGCAGCCAACGAAGGCAAGTGAAATCAACATGACATGGCTTAATGGGGAAGTGGTAGGAAAACTTGAAGCTTTGGCTGGCCCAATGGGCCAAATCTAAGTGATATGTGTCACCTATTACAAGCTAACAGATATCCTAAGGGACGTGAGCATGATGTTGTCCTACAAGCCTGATCCTGGAAGGATGTAACACTGCATTAGGAGAGATTGTCAGGCTAACTAAGTGTTGGGATGACATGGGAGCCATTAGATACATCCGACCCCCATAGGAAGTTGATTGGTTGGTGAGCGTAGTGGATGGTGCCTCTTGATAGCCTAGGCCAGTAAGAATGCCCCGATGGAGGTAAGTTGGTGTAGATAAGTAGCGCACTGAGAGATAAGGTGTTGGGACATGGAGGACTCACAAATAGCCTTGTGGAAGAGTCACAACCAATGGATTTGATGGTGGGTGGTCCCCACAAGGTACGTCAACCCAATCGTATGATCCTGGTGGTGGTAAACAAGGCACAAGCTTAAGAGTGGTAGGATAGAGGGTTATGGGCTAAGCGCTAAGCCTTGGTCACTTCACACAGAATTGGACTAGGGGTGAAAGGGATTAATACAAGCCTTAGATGTTTAGGGCATAGCACCTGACCTTTAGTCATTTTGCTAAGAAAGTAGACCGTTGGTGCCTAGTCAGACATGTAATAAGTTCATCCCATGAAGGACCTAAAATGAATAAGCATCAGAGGGCTTAGTTGATGGTCACATCGTGATTCTAAGAAAGCACCAAAATTGATTCCAATGGTTGTAGAGGGCACCAAATCGAAGCTATTTGCATCAAGAGGAGGAAGAAAAACAAAAACAAAAAAATATACACTATTCCTTCAATGAGATAGAAAGGGTTGTGTACGTCACACTAATCCACTATTTGAGAGCACATTTTTTTTTTGTGTAAAAATTTCGTGCAAATTCCCTACAAATCTGCCTCTAAGATCATGTAGAAAATTTGATTGTATATTAATCTGATAATGCAATATAACTAAAGAAAAATACTTTAATCTACTTCTATAATCAATTTGTAGAAGCTTAAAGATAGAGCAAGAATCGAGCTAAACACATATAACCAAAAGAAGAATAATCAATGCACATGAAACACAGAAAATACTTAGGGGAATGCCTCAACCAAAAGCCCCACTAGCTGTGTTATCATACAAGGTGGAAATATCTCAGAATTACACAAAGCCTTAGCTCCCACACCTAGCCAGCTCTCAGTACAATCCTCCTGGATGCTCACAGGCAAACAAGGCTTCTCACAAACCTTCTCCTCTTTCCTCCAAACCTCTTATTTCCTTGCGTTGTTTCTCCTCGGTGATCCTCTTGTTACCAAGTGTAACATTGATCTCTCACACTGATCTCACACCCTATAAAACTGCGCAATCCTCAAGGAACCTTATTCCTTCTGCATGCATGAGTTTCCTCTATACAAGAAAACATGCAGCTGATAGTACATTGTCCCTATCTTTAATTTCAACTGGGTCTTTCTCTGAATAGACATGCATGATTTACTAATGAGAGAATATTCAGTTATTTGGAGTACACTAGTTGGATGCATGCATCCATTAACTCACTGAACTCACAATTAGTTCCTCAAACAATTTGGAACTAATTTAACTAGACTTAACTTAGTAAAATGAGCTAACTAATTACAACTCAAATATAACTCAGTCTTATCTCCTTAATTAAGGGATAATATCCTTAATTTAAGGGGTAACTATTGCATGACTTCAGAAAGACTTCTAACATGAATTTCTCCAACTAATTAATCCATAATGAATTAATTAATTAATTCAAAGTAGCTGGTGGGACTAAATTCGAATTTAGTTCACAATTTTAATTCAAGGACAAATTAAAATTGGAATATTCTGGATTCTATTTTTAACATTTCTTGTTGCTATTTTCAACATGTTTCCCATATAGTAATGGGGTAGCTGCTCAGCCAATGACTGCAAAACTAGTTGACAATATGCTAAAAATCATCTTTGTTGATCCATAAAGAGGATAATTGGAGGAAGAGGCCCATAATCCATATTTTGGGACATTTCAAGTGAAATTGGGTGATGGTATGAACTAGCCCATAGAAAAATATCTGAAGTAACTTGGAAATATTTGAAGACAAAGGAGGATGCAACCAAAAATCTATTTAGGCAAGCCGTAATATGCCTAGTTTCTAATCTACAATTGTTCCAAGTAAATATATAGGCAGAGATATTCATATCAATCATATCTAATGATGATATGAGGTCATCAAGACTCTCTTGGAAATGGTGTCTTACAAGAGAGCCTCGTGTTTTTTCCCAAGATAGGAGAGTTGTATTGAGATCCCCTCCAATAATACAATCTTGTTGTGAAGGAATATCTTTAATATTGAGAAGGGTATCCCAGCAACTCACCTTTTCTTTGTAATGAATAGAAACAAACACATTTACAAAGTCCCCCCAAAGCACCACACAATCCTATCACCTTGAGATCCGAATTTTTCTATAGCTTAGGTGATTTTTGGAAGGAACCTCATTCCCCCAATTTCATCTCCTAGAATAGGAGGATGGATGGAATTTCATTTTTTTGTTAAATATCCAACCTTCTACACCCTTTTATTAGTGCCCAATTCCCTTCAATTCTAGGAGATAAATTTCATTATTGACTTTGGGATTTATTACCCTGTTGGGGAGGTAAATCCCCTCTACGAATAGAGGCGATCCCTACTAGCCCAGAATGGGTCTAGCAATAATCAAACAATGCTATCACGTAGGTTCCTAACTGCAAATAAAAGGTAGGTGATGAAGACCTACTTGAGATCCAACGCTTAAGTTTGTAGAAGAGACATCGCCCACGTTCCTTTGCCTTGGCCGGTCACAATCCTCAACTATCCACGTGAATGGAAACCTGCACACAAAGAGAACAACACAAACACAAGCGTAAAATCTAATATATGAAATTATACATCAGTCAGGAAGGATATAATTCAACATCAACCATTACAAGTACAACGAGAATGGAACCATAATGATAGTCATCTATTATTAATATTCAACAAAGGAGAATACAACCAGCGTCCTGACGTCAAGTCCTCCTTTGGCTGGGTGCTCAGCTACATGAGTCTTGAAAAAGCTTGAAGGGGCAAGCTCTCTCTCTCTTTAGTGACAAAGTCTCCTTACTTAGGTAAAGCCTTATGGATACAAAGAAGGCTTCTTACAACTCCAACCTTTTGATATCTTCCTTACAGCACAAGTATTGCCACAAGAGTCAGATCTATCAGAACTAGAACTAGAAATCCCTTGCTCATGCCATAGGAACAAACTTTTATAGAGGAAAAGGAAGAGATAAGGTCAATCCCCCACAATAATGGATTTGGCTTCATCTCTTGGAAACTTCCATGGAATGGTGGCAAACTACTTTCCACCCAAGGAGATTCGAAGCCAAACCATCCTCACTCAACTTGAATCAGTTTGGTGAATGAGTTGGACAGAACCTTTGGAGGTTTGAGTAGTTCAAATATTTTCCCAAAATGGTTGGCGTGATTGCGACTCTAGGACAGAGTGCTAATGGTGTGCCCTTTCATTAGGATTTTCCCCATTGGCACGGGCATAACACAGGGCACCAGCGCTAATGCAAAAAGGGTTGTTTTTAAGGGCAATGAGCAGGAGATGTCTTAAGGGCATATGAAGCCCATGTTTAGAGGTGAATAATGCAAGTGGTTTCAAGTCTTGTCACTTCTCACAAGTCCCGGAATGTGTCCTCCAAGATGCGGGAGAGGGGTAACAGGGACGGTGACAAACGGTGACAAATTACTGTGTAACATATTCCATGGCAGCTGTTGTGTCGACCTACTTTAGGAAAATTGCATTTCCTTCCCAAGGAGGAATTACAATCATCGACAATCAAACTTTTCTCCCCAACAGTTCGCAAGTTACGGGAAGCATTCCAATGATCCATGGTAGCTCTCAATTGCTTCAAAATGTTGGAGTAGGCCTCCTAAAAGAACCTGCCTTGATGGGTACTTTTTCCCTACTGCCTCAAAACAATACGGCGGAAGTGGCCATAGTGGAAACCTACAATATGATATCTTCCATAAGGTTCAGAAGATTCCTGAACATTTTGTCAGCATGGATCGTCGCCCTAATAGAAATATTGTAGCAATCAATTTTCTTGGCCTGGGGGGCAAACCAATGCTCAATAAGTGTTTGGATAGATAGGTCTAAGGAATATGGCACCTCTTCAGATCCTTGGTCGCATGTAGATTCTACAGACGAAGGAATCATTCAGCTAATGATGATAGAAGAGGCACCAAGGGAAGATCACCACCATCATTCCCATCTTCTGAATTACCAAGAAGATTATTCCAGTGACCCTAATCATCCTTCAAATACTGTAAATATGGTGGATTATGAGGATAGTTCTTTTACTGTGTCAACCTCATTAAAAAATGAAATGACTCCCTTTCCAAATCGAGTCTTTGATTACAATATTTCAAAGATTTCTAAGGTAAACCTTCATTCCAACCATCGAGTTGAATGAAATGAAGCTTGGGGGCATGCACCTCGATTTGTGTTATTACGCTGGGGGCATGCAAACTCCATGAGCAGTGTTAGCACATAGTTCAAGCTCGTTAAAAAATAAACATAAGTCATGAGCAAGTGTTTCCCCCAGCGTTTAAGCTCATTAAAAAATGAATCGATAAATAACCATTGTGAATGCCTTATCTCCAGCGTTTGAGCCTTGGTCGTGTTCTCGCCATCACCTCCACTTTGTTTTTAGCCGATCATTCACCCCCATATGATGGTTTACCCCTTCGAGGAACATCTACGAAGAATGATTCTGTTAGCCATCCTTGTGACACTGCCGTGATTGGAAAATTCCAAATCTTACCTGGAATTAGCTGCTACCTGAAACTATCACTCGTTCCTCGAAAACGAGTCTTCTTTAAGTTTTTTTCACTTGACTCGTAAAATATGAAAAGATTACTGAGCGATTGGCCTCTCCGGCTCGTAAAAGGCATTGGAAGTGCCATCCCTCCTCTAGATTTTAATATTTTTGGACCTGAGGGATTATTACACAAAAATATCGAGCGCTTGTCTTGTTCGGCTTGTTAAAACTATAAAAAATTCATCCCTTTTGTATTATTTTACGCTTTTTCGGACTTAAGGGATTATTCAACGAAAAATAATATTCGGAGTCTTCTTTCCGTTTCTTTCAGACTCTCTAAAATTGAAAGAGACCGAGTTATCTTTGTCGTTAAACTCGTTAAAACAAAATAGCGACAAACTCATCCAACAGGGCGAGAACGAGTTTCACTGTCGCTAGGCTCGCTAAAATATAGTAACAGGTTTGCCCAAAGGGTGGATGATAGAACAAGCATATGTTATCCTCCTCAAGCTTGACAAAAATAAAGAGGTACTGGTCAGCAATGTCTGGGGAAAATTGGGAAGAAAACAAGAAGAAACTTTATTGGTAGCAAGTCACTCTTGAACATGACACTTTCCTTCTGCATCCATGCTAGGTTGGGTTGTTCCGTTCACTCGACTTCACCATTGGTCCGTCACACCATCCATCTCTGGGATAACGCTACCAATCCATCGTCAGTGTCGCTGATATGTTCAAGAGAAGTCATTTAGACAATTCACCTGAGTCTCACCCACTACAATACATTCATGCTTCATTCCTTCATGACCTCCACCCTGAACCCTATATCGTCAGTTTGTTTTCACCTCCAAAATCATTTGCTTTGTTCCATGTCATTGATGTGGGATCCATTAAGGCCCTCCTGCAATGGGTCACTTCTTGTCGACATCAGCTCATTATCCAAGAAGTTGACTTAGGAACAACCCTTTCAGTACTTTGAAGCTTGCATGGCTTAATGGCAAGTTTCTCACTTTCGGCAATAGGTTTACATCAATGGCCTTCGACCGAGAGATTTTGCGTGGTGTTCGACACCAAGTCCCTTTTTCACACCACGTAAATTGTACTGTAGTACCTTGAGGGTCATTTTCATTATTGGTGATTCCTCTCGCACCTGTTAATAGCTTACATCATTGGCTGGTAATCAGGTGATGTCTTTCCATGTTCGACTCCAGAACATTTTTCACATGGATCAACTTGTACTCTGAGTGAAGATTGGCCGAGTTTTGAAGACCTTGGATCTAGTTTCATCCATCCGGGTTGCGATATATTCAGGAATATAAAAACATCCAGTGTACATCATTGCCAAATAGATGATCATCCAAATCAAAGGATGATGTGTCCAAATCATCAGTTTGTCACACAAACTGATTGTCTGTCCTATGTACATGAAAAATGAATTTATAAAGCTGAGAATGGGAATGCCCGCCTCAGCTAGAACATGAAAAAATGTTGTCAAATAATGTATTGTATTGTATCTTATTATAGGTCGCCTCCCAGCTCAGAAAAACTTCAGATCCTCATAGTAAAGCATTTCACCCGACATCAAAAAAGATTAATGATCTCATACTTTAGGGGGCAACTATTATAGAAATTTTTGGGCACTTCAACCCCAATAACAAATGTCCATAAACTAAGGGCTCTTAAGTCCGTAAAAGTGTTGCTTCACTGCCTAAAGGAATAAGGTCAACTGATTACATCATCTGCCAAAAGTTCTCCACTAAAAACTGCTCGGAAATGGTCAAAATTGGACCATACTGAATTCCCAGTGCAGAGAATGCGATGCATAGCACCTAATACACATGGGAGGTGCGATGCATACTAAAAATTCCTTCTACAGGGTGCGATGGACGAGAATAAACAAGTGGCGAAGACAGTTTGCTAAGTGGATGATCAGGGAATCTTCTAGAAACTTCTCGTATGACACTTGCCTCTTACAATTCGCTCAAGGATGAGTAAGAGATCAATGAAATCTCCAGGTGGAACCAAGAACTTGTTAGGATATTCCGACACATAGGAAATAGTTAAGTTCAACTTGGTCTAGTATAGAGTTAGGTATAGAGTTAGGTAAAGTGTGTTTCTTTACCGTTGTACATTTTGTAACTTACAATCCGACGGTCAGGATATGTAGTGATCCGACGGTTCATTCTCTCCTCGGTATTACCGACACTTGATCCGTGGCTTGACACCCGATTGGTCCATGAATTCTATTTAAAGCGCATGGAGGGTCATTTGTAGGTTCACGTGCATGAGAGAAGCTTATGTAAATTTTCATTCTTTTATTAATAAATTTCCTGAGTAGCCACGTTGGCGCAGGCCGTGGACTGTTTCCCTCTCTGAGGGTTTTAACCACGTCAAAATACTGGTGTATTGATCGGTGATCTGTTTGTGAGTGGTGTCCTTTTGGTGCTCTGATACCATGTAGGAATTTATAGGGTAAGTTGTATGCTGCAATCAAAAGGACTCAGTCTTAGTTTTTGGGCCGAAGTAATTAATTGTGCAAATTATATAATAAATCGCACTCCTACTAAGGTTCTAAAGAATATCACTCCA